>JANRMJ010000065.1:189793-200091 GCA_025584955.1 Alethe diademata
GAGGCCGGGCAGGTAGGGGACGGCAGCGGGAGCCGGTGGGGGCGGGTTCGGGGGCCGCGCGGTACCGGAGCCGCCGCCGCCGCCGCCGCAACTTTACCTGGGTCCGCCCGCACTGACAACTCCCCCGACCCCGCCCCCAGCACGTGACCGGGCGGGGCGGGGCTGCCCGCGCCGAACACGTGACGTACGCGGGGGCGCTGCGGCGGCCCCGTACGGATCACGTGATTGGTCTCCTCTGGTCACGTGGTGTGGGCGCAGGGCGGCTTTGTGGCCGCCATGTTGTGCGGCCCCGAGCCGGGCCGGGCATGGCGGGGGCCGGCAGTAACTGGCTCTCGGGGGTCAACGTGGTGCTGGTCATGGCTTACGGCAGCCTGGTGAGGGCCGGTGGGACAGGGCGGCACGGGCTGGCGTGTCTGTGCGGCCTGGAGTGTCTGCGGAGCTGGACCTCGCGAGTCCGTGGAGCCCCCGCGAGGCTGATCCCGGCGCGTCCGTGGAGCTCGTGTGGGCCCGGGCCCGAGGAGTCGATAAGGCTCCCGTGAGACGTGTCCCGGGACTGTCTTTGGGGAACTCCTCGGAGTCGGGCTCGGGTCTTCATGGGGCTGGAGGGCTCCTGGGGTCGGTGGGCAGGGAGAGGACGTGAGTGGCAACCTCTCTAGAAATTGCGAGGGTGTCCGTGGGGCTCTCAGTGGGCTGAGCAGCCCTCTGTGCTCACCGGGGTCGGAGGGACTGGGAAGCGGGGCCAGAGGGCTGGGCACAGGCTGGCTGTGAGACATCCCCCCGGCGCATGCCTGACCTTCACCCTGCTGGCTCCACAGGTCTTTGTGCTGCTGTTCATCTTCGTGAAACGCCAGATCATGCGCTTTGCCATGAAGTCCCGCCGTGGCCCCCACGTGCCTGTGGGACAGCACGCACCCAAGGTGGGTATTCTCCATTCCCTACAGCCACGGGCCCATCTATGCCTGAAGGGATGGGCAGGAGCTGCTCCAGCGTCAGAGCTGCTGCCTCAGAATGGTGATAGGCAGCGGGGAGGATGCGGTTTATCTAGGACCTGTTCTTATCTTTTGGCTCCCACAAAATGAGCGGTCTGTAAATACTTTTTTCCTGTTGTACAGGATTTAAAGGAAGAGATTGACATTCGACTGTCAAGGGTGCAGGACATCAAGTATGAGCCACGGCTGCTGGCAGAGGATGACGGCCGGCTCCTGCAGCTGGAGACACCAGGTACCGTGCCAGAAGTACCATCCCACTCTTGTTCCCCTGGAGCCAAGTCACACCTTTGACTGCTCATGTTGGTGTCCTGTCACATGAGATGGTGTCTCTTCTCCTGCTTTCCCATTCCCCACTTCCCTCCAAGGTTTGCAGAGATCTCAGTTTGTGCTTTCCCTCTACCAGGCTGCTATAACTACCTGTACCGGATGAAGGCACTGGATGCAATCAGGACATCAGGTAAGGGAGCCTAGGACAAGAGTGGAAGCAGAAGAGGGCAGAGAGACCCTGAATGAGGGTGCCAGCAACCCCATGGGGAGGCTCCAGGTATTCACTGGGGAGTAGCAGTCATTCCTGCTGGTGGCCTTTGAGTTGGCTGGCCCCATGTGCTGGGACAGTTGGCAAATGGAGGCAGTGGGCATGGACAGAAATTTATCCATCCAGTGGTTCCTGACCATAGGGATGAGCACAAGCATTTTTACCTGCGCTTCAGCTGTTGTGCCTTTTTCCAGAAATCCCATTTCAAGCAGAGGGCCGGTACCCAAAGTCTTTAATAGGGAAGAACTTCTGTGCCTACTTGCTGGAGCTGCGGAATTCCAGCACCTCTTTCAAAGGCATCCGCAAAGCCTTGATTGACACCTTGCTGGATGGCTACGAGAGTGCCCGCTATGGCACTGGGGTGAGTGCTGGGGGGGCACTGCTGGCCTCACGGGGCATTCTGCCCTGCTGCTGGGACTGAGGTCACCCCAAAACTTCGGCTGGATGTTCCGTGGTCTCTTCTCTTTGTATCCAGGTCTTTGGGAAAATGGAATATCTGAAGTACGAGGAAGCTCTGAACGAACTGGCAAACATGTAAGTGCTGCTGCCCAGATGCAGTGGTGGGTTCCTGGGCCCCAGCAGCTTGTAGGAAGATGGGAACAGAGATTGATTTTGGGGCACAGCCATCATCTGAGAGAGGGGCTGTCTGTGCCCATCTGTCCCTCTGGGTTCACTCCTTCCTTGTAGCCCATCTGTTACTGCAGTTTTGGGTTTGTTCCATGCTCACAGTAGACATTACTGCTTGTCCCTGACCACTTTGAGTCAGGGACTTGCACAGAACCAGTGGCCTTAGATGTCAAGACCTCAGTGAGTGCTGTTCATCACGAAAGCAGATTTGCTTTGTGTTGGACAGACAGATACACAGCTGAGCAGCTCCTCCGGGGTGGCAGCAGCAGTGATGGTGCCTCTTCTCTGCCCGCAGAACCAAGGCCCGGGGCGGCAGCAGCCAGCGGCAGCACCAGTCAGCAGTGAAGGACCTCACTCTGTCCCCTGAAGTCTCCAGCCCCACCACCATCCAGGTCACCTACCTTCCTTCCAGCCAGAAGAGCAAACGTGCCAAACACTTCCTGGAGCTGAAGAGTTTCAAGGACAACTACAACACGCTGGAGAGCACCCTGTGAGCGTGCAGGGGCCTGGTGCAGTGGGTATGCTGGGCAGGTCTGGGCTTCAGCACTGAGAGGAACCAGCTGCTCTCTCAGATCTCCCCCTCACACCACGTTGGAGATCATCACTTGGCAGGAGCTCCATTCCAACTGCTGGAGTTTGGCCCTCACCAGGAGCCTATTCTGGAGCTGCTGAGCCCACGGGGATCAGCCCCACGGCCTTCTTTGCCACAGGCTTATAACACTCCAGGCTTTGAGTCTTGCACTGTCTTGGACCCTGTGAATAAACTCATGAGCTTGAGCTTATTTATAAAGACCTGGATCCCAGCCAGCGCTCCCCTCTACCCGTCCTTCCCTGCGGCAGCTGGCAGGAGCTGTTTGTCCGTCCTGTCCGTGTGGGTCTTGGGCAGTGGAGCCACTTGTGTGTTTTTTTCCGAAGGGTGAACACTTCTCCCCATGATGTCATTGTTCCTGCTGTCAGCCCTATGTGCCCAGCCTGCCTGTGCGCCTGGATGGGGTAGAAATAGTTTGGTGCCTGTTCTTAGCACCGTGGCTAAGGTACCGCTTTGGGCTGAGGTTTCTACTCATTCTTCTGCAACCGGGCATTTGGGGACATCTCGAGTGGACAAAGCAGTGTTAAACGTCCCATCTGTTCTGCCAAGGGGGTGTTTGCTCCCACTCTCACCAGCGCCTCGCATGCCAGCGTCTGCCGAGCTCCTGGGGCTCAGAGCTCGTGGCCCCCACCTTGAGTCTGCGTTCTGTCAGGCCGAGGACAGCGCCGGCAGCTCACCCGTCACTGTGGCGTGGGCGACACAGAGTGGAGGGTACAGACCTCGGCACTTTTTAATTACTGTTTAATAAAAGGACAGTTTAGCTCAAGGAGGATGTGTGCCGCCAGCCTCTGACTGCAGGGCCCCATCCCTACCCCATCCCCAGGCTGCATCCCTCCTGAATTGCTACAAAATAACCAGGATGCCGTTAATGGTAGCCAGGATGCTGCGTTACTGCTGTGGTAGCTGAGATACCGTGACAGGAACTGGCACGCAGTTACGGTAACCAGGGTGCCACCATTACAGTAACCGGGAGGCTGTTACTGTAACCAGGGTGCCGGTTACTGCCCAGGTATCCCGTGAACACCGAGGTATTCCATGAACACCGTGCCCGTTGCAGGGTCCCCGTGGCACTGGCCATGGCAGTACCGAACAGCCAGAGCTCCTCACTGCAGCCGGAGGTCAGACAGGGCAGGAGTTGGGAAGGTGGAAGCTGTCCTGGGAGCAGGTGGGTGGGGACAGTGGGCTGAGTGTGCCCAGGTTAAACCCCAGGCCATGCGAATGGGAATGCTGGCACAAGGCTCCTGGAGAAGCAGAGCCAGCAGAGCGCCCTGGGGGCTGAATCCCCTGTGCTGGGGATCTGTGGGCAATGAGGAGCCCTAGCACAGGGCAGGCTGGAGAGAACATCTGCATCCCTGACCAGCCCACTCTGTGTCTCGATAGCTGTAGGCAGGAGGCCAGGGAGCACCCAAAGTGCTGGGCAGCGTCCCTCGGGGTGCTGCGCTGCCTCATGGAGCCGCGGCTGAAGAGGCGTGTGGACTTGGAGCTGCACCTTGCCGGCAGGGAGCAGGCACTGGTGAGGCTGGGCAGGGGCTGGTGCAGCTGGGGTCCCCAGCCCTCTGCTGCCGGGGGTGGGTGCCCCCCTTGTCCTGCTCCACCACATCTTGGGGAACAACATCTCCCAGGGCTGATGAGCTGGGGGATGTGGGAGTTCAGCACAGCCCCTGTACCTGGCAGATCCGCCGAGATGCCCTGTGCCAGCTTGTCCTGGATGAGCACCTGCAGCACCAGCAAGAGCTGCGCCAGCAGGGGAAAGCCTTCTACGTGGAGCGGCTCTGAGTGCCCAGCCCAGTATGTGGCACTGGCCTGGCATTGCCCAGCTCCTGACTGAGAATAAAACATGAATAGTGAATAGAGAATAAATGTTGAGCAAGACAGGCTGTGTCTGCTGCATGTGAGGCATGGGACAGCCCAGCACAATTCCTGTGGCTGGGATCCAGACACGTCGCCTGCAACGCTGGGTGCCCTGGATCCTGCACACTTCATCTCGCCCATGGCTGCGCCAGGAGGTGGCAGCACAGCCAGCATGGCTCACCAGACTTGGTGCTCTGCGCTGGGTCCCTGTCCCAGCACAGGTCCTGCTGTGCCCTTCCGTGTGCCCCAGTGCTGCTGACCATGAGGCACGGCCCTGCAGCAGCAGGGAGAGAGGCCTGGCCGGGCTGGCTGCAATGCTCCCTGTCCCCACTTACCATCCAGGCACCCCAGGATCCCTGTCTGCTCCCCAGCTCGGAGGGCCCTGTACCCCACCTCCCATCCCTTCTGCCTGTGCCCGACCTTGGTGTCTCCCAGCCCCAGGGCCCATCAGAGCCTGCTCTGGCTCTGCTTATTGACAGGGCTGGGGGCTGCTGGGCCGGCGCCCCCCCCCCAGCCCTTCATTAGCTCGGCTGTCAGGCTGCATCACATCACCCCCTGCCACACACATGCCCCTGGCTCTGGCACTGCCGCTGCCACGTGTGTCCCTGCTGTCCCCACTGCCACCTCATTGTGTGGCCACCTCAGGGGGCTGAAGCCCCTGACCCCCAAGGCCAGGCTCTGTCCCTGTCCTTCCTATGGCACTCAGGATTCTGGCTGCCCCATGTCCTGTCCAGTTGGTCCCTCAAAGCTTGCACCCCCACAAAGCCCCCAGTGCCATTCCCAAGGCTGATGCATCCCACTGCAGCAAAGCAGTGCTGTGGTGTGGGGAGGCTGTGCTTCCAGCACTCCATGATATCCCGTGTGCCCTTGTCACTAGACACCACCACCCTGATCCCAACAGCTACCTCCGTGTGGGTTGGGGTCCTGCCTCTGTCACCCAGCACGAGTGACATCCTGCAGCAGGGTGACACACAGCCCCTCCAACTGCTCCTTGGAAGAGATACTCCCATGAGTCCCAGCAGCTCCCCCAGAGCGAGGGGATGTGAGGCACAACTCCCCTGTGCCAACGGGACTCGTCCTTGGGCAGGGTCATGTGCAGCCCCTTGGTGGCACAGGCCCTGCAGGCCAGGGCTGCTCCCCCAGTATTGACAGCCCCGCTAATGACAGCGAGTGTGAGCAGGGGCAGGAGCAGGCGGCGGGGCCATCGACCGCATCGAGCGGCAGCGCTGGGCGCGGGGCTCCACGGAGGGGGCAGGGGACGTCAATGGGGGGTAATTAATGGGAACGAGGCCACGTGTGCAGGGCCAGGGCTGCCGCTGGCCACGTCCCTGTGCTCAGGGCAGCCGAGCGCCGTTATAAACGGCGGCCAGCCACCCCCGAGCCAGAGCGCAGCAGAGTCCCCCAAGCCAGCCCAGGTAAGGTGGCGATGGATGGGGGGTCCCTTTGGTGCCAGCGCTGCCTGCCATGACATGCTACTCCATGCCAGTGCATGTCACGGTGTGCCCTGACGTGCCATCCAGGAGACCAAGCCTGCACTGCCCCGCTCCAGCTTCATCCCAGCCACAGGACGCCTCCTGCTCCAGCAGTGCAGCCCGAGCAGCCCAGCACCGGCAGAGTCACCCAGCAGGCTCCAGGCACTGAGGTGAGGCTGGGCACTGCCTCTGCAGTGCCTCGGGGGTTATACCTGGATACCACTCCTGCCCCAGCTCTCAGCGTATTCTTTTCTTTCTCTTACAGGCAGCAGAGCTCCGGGTCTTCCCACCTCCATCTGCCCCTGTCTCTGTCTGATATGTTTGATATTAGGTTGTTTTATTGGAAAACCAACTAAATATCAAACATATTCTTACAGCGCCAGGGACGCCCAGCACCGACTTGGCCAGATGCTGCCTGTGCCCTGCCTCAGGCAGGGGGGCCCTCTGCACCTGTCCTGCACCTTCTGCTAGCCCTCATTGCCACAATAAAACCTGTCTCCCCATCTCCATGGGACTGAGAGGGGGAGCCCAGAGCCGTCCTGGGGGTTGGCGGAGGTTTGGGATGGCAGCGGTGTCAACGCTTGCCACCTGTCCCCCCGCTCACGCCAGGGATGATGACAATACAAAGGCCCGTGGCCCTGTGCCCAGCACTGCTTCCACTGCCCTGGCGTGGGGGGTTATTTATGGAGGTGCAGCCACTGCTCAGGGCCCTTGGTGGGCACTGTCCCCTCCAGTGCCCTGCCCAGGGTGCCTGGAGCTTCCACCAGGTCTCTGTCCCCCAGGTCCCTGGATGCTGACCCCTTTAGCCCTCAACATCTTCCCTGGGTGGGAGCAGTGGGTCTCTTCCATGGGAGATCCTAACTGATTTATGGGGCCAGTGGGACCTCTGGACTGGCACAAAGAGGCTGCAAATTCCTCAGCTGAGGGCTAAGTGTCACCACTTGCCCTGAGAATTCCTCCCTGCGCCTGGGGAATCTGCTCCTCCAGCTGCCAACAGCATTCTCCACCTCAGCACCAAGCATCAGCATGGCCAGAGCTGGGCTCAGGGCTCAGTGGGCTCCTGGGGGGCTCTGCCCCTGGTGCTGGGTGCAGTTTCCCCTGCTGCTCCCTGCAGAGCCAAACATTCTCGGCCAAGCCCCCGCTCCCAAAATAGTGCCAGGATGATCTTGCCCTTTTCCATGCCGCCCCCAGGCAGGGGTAAATGTCAGCCCAGGGCCACCAAAACATCCTAAGCCCCCCAGGAAGGCAAATGGGGGGCAAGGATTTCATGCCAGTGCTGCAAGGACCCAGTTTGACATCCTGATCTAGTGCTCGAGTCACCAGCCAGGGTGTCCCATTGCATCGGGGGAGGGGGCACCTGGGACAATGCAGGACCCCCTCTCGCAGACCTGCTGCTGCTTTTTATAACACCCCAGCTGTCCTCGGGAGCCCAAATAAGGCTGTGACCACTGGTAGCCCCCGGGATGCACAATGGGTCCCGAGCACAGACTTTTTGGGAAGGTGGGGAGGCGGGTCAGCCCAAGAAAGGCAAAGCCCCTGTGCCCGGCAGAGCTGATAAACAGTCAGTGGGGCACAGGCAGCACAGCTGCCCTACCCGCCCATTGTCTGCCCTGCGTCCCGCTGCTGTGTCCCAGCAAGGATGGAGGCCATCAAGAAGAAGATGCAGATGCTGAAGCTGGACAAGGAGAATGCCCTGGACAGGGCAGAACAGGCAGAGGCTGAGCAGAAGCAGGCGGAGGAGCGGAGCAAGCAGGTAGGGCAGAGAGCCACAGCCCCCAGCCCAGGGGTGTTGGGGGGTGGCTTCTGCCTGTGCTGGGTCACGCTGAGCCCCAACCCAACAGAGACAATGCCTGGGGTATGAGAATGTGACAGCTGCCACTGTCCCATAGCTCAAGGGCACCCCAAGGGCTGTCCAGGGCTCGGTCCCTGACAGCTGGTGGGATGTGGCAAAGGGACACACACTGTGGGGCAGAGCTGGTCCCAGGGATGGGGCAGGAGGGATGCCATGGGGCAGAGCTGAGCCTGGGATGGGGCAGGCAACACTCTCTTGGGGTGCCGGGGTTCAGAGTGGTGTCTACCTGTGGTGACACCACTGTCCTTCCAGCTGGAGGATGAGCTGGCTGCCATGCAGAAGAAGCTGAAGGGGACAGAGGATGAACTGGACAAATACTCTGAGGCCCTGAAAGACGCCCAGGAGAAGCTGGAGCTGGCAGAGAAGAAGGCGGCGGACGTATGTATGGAGTGCAGGGTGCACGCTGAGCGCTGCCTTGCCCCCCTTGCTGGTGGGACTGCAGCCTTTCCCTATGCCTTGAGGGGACAGGAAAGTCCCTGTCCGGCTCAGTGTACTCCCGGTAAAGCTGTGTAGGTGTCTAGGAGCAGAGAATGGCCCCGTGAAGGATGCATCCGGAGGGCAGAGCCGGGCAGCCAACAGCCCATCAAGTGCGGGATATGGGGTCCACGTGTCCCCAGGAAACTCTGAGTCACGGCTGGGGGTGGAGAAGCCGAGCTCCGAGAAGGAGAAGGAGGAGGGGGGAGCCCTCATCCCCCTGCGGGCGGAGGCTCATGGGCAGCGTGAGCGCCGCACAGCCCGGCTATTGTTATCCGCGGTTTCCAGGAAAACAATGGTGCGGGCGGTGCAGGGTTTCAGCCAGTGGCCGCTTTCCTGCCATCACGAGGCATGAGGCCCCGCTCATCACCTGTCAGGACCTGGCAGTCCTTGTGGGGGTGTCTCGGGGTCCAGTGTCAAAGCGATGCCCATCTCTGACGCAGAGAAGGCAGGAGCCGTCCTTCCTCTCACCCCGTGCCCGGGGGGAAGTGCCTGAGCCCCAGCACAGCGCTTGGGCTGCTCTCAGCTGGGAGCTCCAGAGCCCTGGAACATCTGTCACCCTGCAGCTTTGCTTGTAGGTCCCTGTCACCAGCCCTGCACTGGAATCGGCTTGTGTCAAGCGCAGCATTGCAAAGCTCTTGGGAGCCCTTCCCCTCCCTCACACCTCCCTCTGCTCCTCGTTGGCATTTTCTCTGCTGTCACTACATCCCCATTTGCTTCCTCGTGGATCCCCCTCTGTGCACCTGGAGCCCCTTTTCCCATGGGGGTCCCACAGTTTCCCCCGGCTCTGGGAAATGGAGGAGTTTTGCACTCTGGAGTGTTGAAGGGCAGAGCTGCCTCTCAGGTGCTTCCAGCCCTTTTGATTCCCACCTCATCCCTGGAAACATGCTGTGCCACACCTGCCATCCCAGGCAAACGCTCCTGCAGCATCTACCTGCCTGGCTGCCGAGGGTGTCAGGCCAGCAGCCCAGGGCCTTTCCCTTCTATCCACGTGCTTAAAGCACGGCTGAAAAGTCTTTGTGGGGAATGAGAAATACGAGGCTCCGTGATGTGCTTATTGACCCTCACGACACCGAGGAACGCAGCTCCCAGCACTGACGAATGCTGATCTTGGCAGCGTTATCGCAGGGTTTCGCCTCGGCTCAGGCCGTTGCACCATTGGGATCCGGCACATGGAAACGGAGCGGGAGCCCGACGGCCGCAGCCCTGTTCCTGTGTGGAAGGAAGGAGCAGGGTCTGCTGCAGAGCTGTGGGCTCCTGGCCCCGGCAGAGTCCGGGGATTCTCCAGCGGTGGCCCCGCGGCGGGGCCGTGCCCGAACGCAGCCCCGGGGCTGAGGGGCGAACGGCCCCGGAGCGGGGCGGGTGTCGGGGTGGTGGCGTGGGGCAGGGCAGGGAAACCCACGTGGATCCTCCGGGCCTGGGCCCTGTGACACGAGGCCAGTCCCGGTGCCCCCACGCCCATATGATGGATCCAGGTCTCCGTGGGGCAGACCCCGGTGCTCCCCCCGGCCCAGTGCCGGTTCTCGCGTGTGGCCGATCCCGGTGTGTGTCCGTCCCCTGCCCGGTGCCGGTGCCCCCATTCCCGCCGGTCCCGGTGCCCCGCCCCGCCCCGCCCCGGCCGCTCCTCATCTCCCCGGTAACGCGCCCGCGGGGCGAGGCGGAAGTGACGTCACTTCCGTCCGGCCGTTCCGGGCGCGGTCCCGGTGTCTGGGGGTGGCGGGGCTGGAGCGGAGGCGCCGAGCATGGCCGGGGCCACCACCATCGAGGCGGTGAAGCGCAAGATCCAGGTGCTGCAGCAGCAGGCGGACGATGCGGAGGAGCGGGCGGAGCGGCTGCAGCGGGAGGTGGAAGCCGAGCGCCGCAACCGCGAGCAGGTAGCGCCGGGGCCGCCGCGCGGGGGCAGAGCCGG
>JANRMJ010000065.1:200136-211642 GCA_025584955.1 Alethe diademata
GTTCTGAGCCGCGGGAGCGCCGGCGGGATGCCGAGCCGGCCCGCTGGGGCCGGGGCACTTGCTCTGTGTCCGTGGCTTTCCCTGGGACCCGCCCGTGGTGCTGGGTCGGGGTGGGGGGGATCGGCCTTGTCGTTGTTTCGCCGTCCCCGGTGTCCCGGGACGGGCAGCAGCAGCGGGGGACCCGGCCGGGGGGAGGGGGAGGCCCCGGCCATCTTGTGCGGCCCCGAGCCCGGAGCTGCGCGGGTAAGATGGAAGGAATGAGCGGGCTCCCCCGGGATGTGGCCAGCGCAGGAGCCTCTGAAGCTCTCCCGAACTCCGCGTCCTGCCCGGATCCCCCCGAGACCGGCGGGGCAAGACGGGGGCTGGGGTGGGATGGCCTGAAAGGGAGGGAGGAGGGAGCGACGACAGCAGGATCTGAGCTGGCAGCGCTGGCGGTCACCGCCGGGCTGGGGACACCGGAAAGGCTGGGGACAGGGATGAGGTGACACGGGCAGCACCTCCAGGTGGCCTCGGGGGCCTGGGACACAGGCGAGGCTGGTGGCGTTTTGGGGACAGGGATTGGGGTGACACGGGCTTGAATGCTCGAATCTAAGCGTGACTCTTGTTGAATTTGCAGTGACTTTGCTGTATTCGAAGCATGAAGCTGAGCCCTCCCTCCGAGTGCTCGAGCCTTTGTCGGTGACAGCGCTGTGGCTCTGCTGCCTAGGCCCGTGGCAGAAGCTCCTGCCACTCCCAGGCCTCAGCTGGCTCTTTCTTTGCAGCCACATAAGGAATTCTCCTTGCAATAGCAGCACTGTCATGGGTACAGGCGTGTTTCTCCCAGCTGCCTGAACCTCCTTCTGGGGAGAGAACCAGTGCTCCCAGTATGGCACCCAGGGCTTGCCTGGTCCTGGGGAGTCCTCTTAAATATCTTGGGGGAGCAATGGTGAGTCCCGAAGGCCTGGATGAGCTTCTCACTTGATTTGTTGGGCTCCAGGTGCTCCCTGTTTCAGGGCTGCCTTTGTGAAGGAAGCATGGGATAACAGGAACATGCCGCTTTTAGCAGGGGTGCCTGTAAGAGTCACCTGAAAGTGTCACCCCATGCTCTGGGAAAGCCTGACAGTTTCATCTGTATCTAGAGAGAAGCAGCACAACAGGAGGTGTAAGGGCTCTTCTGCAACAGGGGAGAGGCACTTCCTCAAAATTAAGGGTGGTTTTTGGATGGGTTGAACACTGCCTGCAGGAAGTCAGGGCTAAGTGGTGCAGTTCAGAGGGTCAAGAAGTGGAGGCTCACTGTGCTGGTGTGTCTCCATTGCCTGGGAGAAGGAAGGAGGAGATCCTCCACCTCAACAGCTGGTAGCCCCTTTAAGAGGGAAAAGGTGGGTGTCAGGCAGTCTCCTTCCTGGTTCTGTTTAAGGTGTTGTTGTGTTCCTCTTCAGGCAGACCACTTCCCCTTTCAGCGGGGTGGGCGTTGGCTCTGGGCACCAAAGGGGTGTGGGCTTCTGCAGAGCCGGGTGTGCCTGCAGGGGAGCTCCTCTGGGCCCTCCCAGCCTGGTGTTGGAACCTGCCGGGGGTGCCTCAGTGCCGGCGGGGGGGGAGCTTGGCCAGCCCCTGTGGGAACTGGAAACAACCAGCGTTGGGCCCCAGTGTAACACTGGCGCCTTTCATCACTCTGCTCCTCCCTCCTCCAGCACGGTGAGGAGCAGTGTGTCAGGGAAGGATGCTTTGTTATGTGCAGCTGGGGTATTTCGTGTTTGTCTGGCATGTGCCTGTGGCTGGCTCTTTGCAGAGGATCACAGTGCTGCCCTGGAATGGCTGCACTCCTGCCTGCCTTTGTAATCCTGTTGGGGAGCAGGATTCTGGACTCGCCAAGGGGGCTCCGGTGGGGTGGCAGAGTCCCTAAAACGTCTGGGCTCATGTGGGCTCTGGCTGGAGTTAAGGTGGATGTGGCTGTAAGCAGGGGCCTATCAGGTCATGCCCCCAGGGTCCCAAAAAGATTGCAGCAAGTCTCTAGTTGACTGTTTAGTCTGGGTCTGATCCAGAAGAGGAGTGCCACTGAAGGGATTTTCATCTTTGGCCTTGAGGTGCTTTGTTTTCAGCAACACTGAAGGGCAATTCCTGTCCTCTGTATCTGCCCTGGCTGCATTCTGACTCAACACTGGAGCAAGCCACAGGGTGATGGCAGTGCTGTCTTGCCTTACTGAGCACAGGCAAGCAGCTCTGCCACAGAGTGATGAACTGAGCACAAAGTTGCATGGTGTGTGTTCTCCACCATCTCTGTTGCCAGCACAGCACCACGGGGGCTGGCTTGTGGCCTCTTTGAGGGCTGACTAGGACATGGATTGCAGTGGCTGGGGGGTGGGATGGCCTCTGGTCTATGCCAGTTCTTTAAAGCCTCAGTCACATTTCTGGCAAATGTCTGCAGGCTGTCAGCTTCCCCAGCAGTTTCACCAGCTCCCGATGTGTATGACTAAACCAAGGCAGCTATTGCTGAGGAACAGCCTCCTCGACCTGTCTCAGGACTGGAGAAGGCTTTTGCTCCTTCTCTGGATTGTTAGTGAGTCACTGGGAGGAAGGAAGCCTCAAGCACTGCAGGCTCTCTGCTGGGGCTGTGGGCAGTGCAGCTACAAGGCCTGGGGCTGGGCAGCACCTGTGAGCAGCCCAGCCTGCCAGCACCCAGCACAGCTTGGCACATCCCTGAATGTGTTAATCCTTCTCACCTTGCTGGTGAGAGGGTTTGCCTCAAGCTCATGTCCAGATCACATCAGTAAACTGACTCTGCTAAGTGGCAGCTGTCACCACGCTCTGGCCTGGTGGATAAACAGGGCTGTGATGAATGGCCTGGCAGAATCCTGGCAGCTGCAGAGGCAGCCCTTGGTGTGAGCCATCTCCTTGGTGTTTATGGCTTAAACTGTCAGAGCAGTGCAGGCTGGCAGTGAGAAGCCTGCAGGAAAGCTGCTGTGCGGGAAGTGCTGCAGAGCTAAGTGTGCTGCTTGCCTCTGGGAGAGTGGCTAAAGCATCCTGGCTTTGCTTTGGGCTCCTGTGTGCTGCTCCTGACCCGATGGCAGATCTCAGCTGCCCTGCCTGAGCTGCTAAACCTGCACAGGCTGAGTGCCCTCCTCTGCTCCCTCCAGGCTGAGGCAGAAGTGGCATCTTTGAATCGCCGTATCCAGCTGGTAGAGGAGGAGTTGGACCGAGCTCAGGAGCGCCTTGCCACAGCTCTGCAAAAGCTGGAAGAGGCAGAGAAGGCAGCAGATGAGAGTGAAAGGTGAGCAAGGACTCCTGCTTGCACTCTATCAAACACTGAGGGTCCAGTGCCATCAACATTTTGGGCTTCCCAGACTGGGGGAGGAGATCCCACATCAAGGCTGGATGTGGGAGTTGGTGCCTGTTTAGGCAGAGCAGTTTAAACAATGCAGATGAACCTGAGGCTGCTGATGGCTTTGAGTGTCCTGGAACCTGAGGCTAGGAAGTGCCATGTGCCACCATGCATCCCCACCTCCAAAGGAGGAGAAATGCATGGGTTCAGGGACACCATTGCCTTGGAAAGGTGGCTGCTGGTGAGGCAGCCTCTCTTCCATCTGCCTCTGCCAGCATGCTCCCTGAGCTGGCATGTTGTTCAGAGGGGAGTGGTCCACTTCCAGCTGTCTGATGTGCTTCCTCATGCACACACCGTGAGCAGCCTGACCCAGCTGGTGGCCTGCCACTTGGCTCTTCCTGCATTCCAGATGGGGAAGGGCTTGGCTTGGCTGTGCAGAGTCCCTAGGACAGCTGGGCTTGTTCTCAGCAGCATTGCACTTCCCTTGGCCTGGGAGCCCAGTGATCTGCTGGAGGAATGTCCCAAGGAACAGTTAATTCCAAGCAATTGAGGTTGCTGTATTCACATCAGCCCAGCAGCCTCTGCCTTCCTGTGCCACTTCTGCACTCAGAGAAATCATGGCTTGTTGGGAAGCACTGTGCTACCAGGGCAGTGCTGTTAATGCTCTGAAACTCATTGCACTGCTGGCTGGTCCCAAGATTTTTTTACACATCTTCCCTCCCTGTGCTTGCTTTTGGGCAGAGGCATGAAAGTTATTGAAAACAGAGCTCTGAAGGATGAGGAGAAGATGGAACTGCAGGAGATCCAGCTCAAGGAAGCCAAGCACATTGCAGAGGAGGCGGACAGGAAGTATGAGGAGGTGAGACCTTTGGGTGTTCTAGTCCAAGTGACCTGGGCCGGGAGAGTTGAGTCTTCTGCCTGCTGGCAGCAAACCTAGCAGCAGAACCTGGCTCTCAGCAAAGCTACATCAGTGCTTGGCCAAAAGCTTCCTTCCTGCAGGCACTCCTTCCACTCACTGCTATGCAGAGCCTGCAGGTGCAATACTGTCCTTCTTCCTCTTGACTCTGACTCTCCTTTCCAGGTGGCTCGGAAGCTGGTGATCATTGAAGGGGATCTGGAGCGTACTGAAGAGAGAGCTGAGCTGGCAGAGTCGTGAGTAGTCTGCTTGCATGGCCCTGGCAGGTCTGCCTCTGCATGGGAACTAACACTGCATTGCTAACCTTGTTACACAAGGCCTGAAGCACAGGGTGGGTGTAGGTCTGCGAAGGGAAGGGATGAAAGCACTTCCCTCCTTGAAACAGGATTAGCTCCACCTGGGACATGCAGTCTGTGATGCCATCTGCCTTGGGTGGAGATGCTCTGCCCCTTTGCATGGAGGCACTCCAGAGTCATGGAGGCTGGAGAGCCTCTCTGTCCCAGCATTCACCAGCACTGCTGTGTGTGTGCAGTCACGAGATGGTTCACGTTGCTACAGAGCACAGTGCTTGTCCTGAAGTGGCAGAGGCCTCCTGGGCCAGGGGCTGGAGTGCCATGTGGGGTGGCCAAGGGCAGAGCTGTGGCTCTGTGCTCTCTGGGCCTCTCCAAGTATTTGCAGTAACCACTACAGCCTTCTGCACTGCTGAGCAGAAATCTGGGCTTCCTCTGCTCAGAGCAGAGACACAAATCCTGGTGTTTGGGCCCCTTTCATGTGTCTGGATGCTTGAGCTGATCCTCGAGGAGCTGGTCAGGGCCTCTCTGTGCTCTGGGCCTTGTCTAACACAGTTGGTGTGCACGCAGCAGCAGCAGCACTGTGCTTCCCGCCCAGACGTGCATGTTGTGACCATGACTTTTTTGTGTTTCCTCCCACCCCTTTTTTGCTCTGTGGTGGTGTGGTTTTGGTGCTCCTTTTGACCTTGCCCCTACCTGGCTTGTGCCCTTGTGTGACCGTCACTAACAGTCATTGCCGGGAGCTGCAGGAGCAGATCAGAGTGATGGACCAGAACTTGAAGTGTCTGTCTGTTGCCGAAAAAAAGGTACTAACCTTTCCCTTCTTGAACCATTAAACCAGAACTCATGTGGTCTCCTCAGTATGCTCTTCCCCTCAGCTTAACTGCGTCTCTCTCTCTCTCTCTCCTGGAACATTTCTGTCCTCTCTGCCCATAAATATCCCTTTCTGAGTGGTGGTGGCTGTCCTCCTGTCCATCAGAACAGCTGCCCTCCATACAGCACACTAAACATGAAGCTTCTCCTTGGAGACTCAAAGTCTGGCAGAAACCTGTGTCCACATCTCGCTGCTCAGCTCTGTGCCCCGTGCATGTGCTGGCAGAACACTTCAAACTTGAGCTCAGAGGCAAAAAGGGAACTTGCTTTCTGCACAGGTGCCTCAAAGCAGGGTCCTAGCCAGTCTGATCTCAGACAGTCTCCTAAACAACTTCCTGGTCTTCCCTGCACGTGGATTCACTTCTTGTCTCCTGTCTTTCCCTCCCACTTCTTCTTTTCCTTTTTTCCCCCCCTTTCCTTACAAAACCCCACAGTAAATGTTCCGAGCTGGAGGAGGAGCTGAAGAATGTCACCAACAATCTCAAGTCTCTTGAGGCTCAGGCTGAGAAGGTAGGGCTGCCTGTCCCAGGGTCAGAAACATTGCTGTTGTGCTAGGAGGGTGTGTAAACAGCAGAGCACCCACTGGGGTGGAAATGATTCAACTGCAGTCTTAAGCAAGCCAGGAGCTCTGTGCTTGCTCTGCTGGGAGGGCTGACATACTTCATTGGAGGGCTGTGGGAACTGGGGTGCAGGAAGCCTGGCTGCCCTTCCCTGCCTTGGGGCAGGCTCAATCAGCCAGGATGTGTAAGCTGCTAAAATGTTAAGATGAGAATTTTTCTGCATCCAAGTTTGTGTTCCATGCATGATGTGAGACTTTCCAGCTGGCCCAGTCCTGCTGGACTTGGGTGAGGATGTGAACAGCTCCCAGTTGGAAGGTTCTGTTGGCATGTGTGCTGCAGTGAGGAGTTTATGTTGCCCTCTGTAGTGTGGGCTCTGTGGAGAGGGAGGTATCTGGGGCTGCTGACTGCTGACTCCTTTTCCACAGTACTCTCAAAAAGAGGATAAATATGAAGAAGAGATCAAGATTCTGACTGATAAACTCAAAGAGGTGAGTGACCATGTCAGGACCGCCCAGCTGGTAGAGCTGGCCTCAGCTTGGCTGGGGAGAGGTGTGAAGGGTGGGAGACTCCATGTCTTTGGGCTGATGCCCTTTGCTGTAGAGCTGTTGCACTAATGGCTTATTTCTGTCTGGCAGGCAGAGACCCGTGCTGAATTTGCTGAACGCTCTGTAGCCAAGCTGGAGAAGACCATTGATGATCTGGAAGGTACATTCTGGGGATAGGAAACCAAAGAATGTGTGTTGAGTGAGAAGCTAAAGAGGGCTATCTATCTCTAAGGTAGCTGGAGAGTGGAGAGACTGCTGTGCTCCTACTTGGAGCATAACCCGAGTTGGCCTCCAAGGTGAGGCTTGGCAAGAGTCCTGCTCTGTGCCTCTGCTCTGAAAACAGTTCCTTGGCTGTGCTGCAGCAGCTCTTGAGCTCTTGGTCCAGACATCTGGCCTTATCTAGATAGCTGGTGTACTTTGGTAGTGATGGCCTCAGGAATGTAACTAAATCCCTGTGCTCCAGCTTAATCCAAATTATTTAGGAGTGGTACAGGAAAGAAACACCTGAACTTGTAGGAATTGGTCACAGTGACATCCTCGTGTGCAGAAGGTCATGCCTGTGCTGGCTACTGCAAATGGGGTCTTGCAAGTCAACCACAGGAGTCTGAGTCTTGAAACACCCCCATGAGGACTCAGACCCCCCAGTGTGAGTCCTGAGTCAAGCTTAAATCTCCAGCAGTTCAGTCCATGGGGCAGTCAGCCTGAGCCAAGGCTGGTGGGTTCCTTTCCTCCTCCCATTCCTTCACACAGTTCTTCAGGAGCACTCCTGAGGCCACCCATTGCAGAACCTTGCCCCAAGCCACAGAAGCCTCCCTTTCAGCTGCCTCCCTTAAATCTGGGACTGTGGCCAGATTCTTCTATGGGTTGCTGTGGCTGGAGTGGTGGTGCTGGTAAACCAAGACCCTTACAGGTCTCCTACCTTGGCCACAGGTGTGCCTTTGTGGTCTCTTAGTTCCAGTTCTTAGAGATACAAAGCACCATCCTACTGTCTGGAGTCACTCTGGAGGCTTATCTAGAAATAGCAATGGTGTCAGCTGAGCTGTTCCAGAACTGCAGCCAAGCAGCAATCTGAGCCACCTCACGATCCAGGACAAGCTTTTATTTGGAACTGCAAAAAGTCCTCCAAATCCCTGCATGCTGCCCTTGAAACCTGTTGATTGAGAGTTGGCTCTGGTCTACAGCCTTGCTGCTGAAGTGAACTAGTTTAGGACAACTGACAAAGTTCCCCAGGCTCTGCAAGGCTGTTAACAGCATGCCCAGCTGTACTGCAGCCAGGCAGCCAGAGCTGGAGGAGGCTGTGCCAGCTCTGCAGGGCTCAGGGTGCGTCAGCACAGCCCCAGGCCCGCCCCTCCCTGGAGGGGGAGAGCTGCCTGTCTGCTCCATTATCTGATGGAGAGCTCTGGTGTGGCCAGTCTGCTCCCCCAGCTCACTGCTACCTGCAGGATTGGAGTTTCCTCTGATGCCCAGCTCTATTACATGACTGACTTCTCCCAAGCCAGTCTTTGCATTGAGACACAGGTGAGAACAAAGCACCTCAATTATCAGGGCTCTCCTTAGGTATAACAAGCTTCTCCCT
This sequence comes from Alethe diademata, assembly GCA_025584955.1. Classification (NCBI taxonomy): domain Eukaryota; kingdom Metazoa; phylum Chordata; class Aves; order Passeriformes; family Muscicapidae; genus Alethe; species Alethe diademata. Next base: position 208,195 of record JANRMJ010000065.1, read on the forward strand.
AAGTGGATGGAGTTGCCTTTCCTGCTGCTCCTCCTGACACTGGTTCCTGCTGACCTAGCTGGACAGCTTGTTTTTACAAGGTGATGTTGTTTGAGTGCTTGGCTCTGCTGCCCTTGGAGCTGGATTGCAATCCTGGAAGGCACTTGTGGGTCATTCGGTCCTCAGGCTGCTGGAACCCTCCTGCTCATGGCTGGGGATGAACACAGAGTCCTGATGGCTCCACATCTAACTTAATTTTCTTCTGTTTGTGAATCCCATCCTGCTTTTCCTGCCCCAGAGTGTTGGAAGAACTCCTTTGCCTTCCCTCATTGTTTTCCTTTTGTTCTCCTCCTGAACTCTTCTAGATGAGCTCTATGCCCAGAAACTGAAGTACAAAGCAATTAGTGAGGAACTGGACCACGCCCTGAATGACATGACTTCCATGTAAATATGAGCTGGCTGGCGTTTGCCTCTCGCTTCAGCAGCCTGGACTGCCAGTGCTTGCTTGGTTTGCTGTGGTTTCCATAGCTGGAGAATCGACGGCACTGCCGTCCAGGTTACTTCTACAGATCTGCCCAAGGTGCCCCAGCATGCTGCCCTCTAACTCTAGGTCCTTGTGATCTGCATGTGTAACCCAGTGCTGTGCTGGCCTGAAAGGGTTCTGACTTCAATTCGAGTGCAGTTCCCATTCCCGCTGGGAAAGGCTTTCTCAGGAAATGTGGCTTTGTCATCTGCTGGAGCCACTGGGCCATGGTCTCAGGATTCCTTCTGGAAGAGGCTGTGGATAGTGCTCAGGTGGATTCCTTTGGAATTGCCACAACAGGCTTGAGATGGGCCGGATCATGACCTGATCTGTGGAAGTAGCTGAACTTGTGTGTTTCTGCACCTTGCTCCTCAGCTTTGTGTTCAGATCTGCAGTGGGTGCTGCTAACAACTGCTCTGTGTGGTCCTTGCACTAACCCAGGAGAGGCCAGGTCCTCACCCCGTAGAGAAGAGCCTTAACATGAGTGTCCCTAAGTTCCCTAAGCAGAGTTTGCTGTGCACAAACACTGAAGCTTCTGTTAAAATTAGTGTCTCCTTCTGTCTCACACAGATAAGTCTTGTGATTCCAAACTCCACTTTGGATTTGTCTCTCTGCTTGGTGGCTTGTTCTGCGTCTGCACCCGGCATTCACGCTCTCTCATCTCACTCTGAATTCCAGTACCTTTTCCCAGTTACTGTGCCCAGGGCATCCCTGGGAATGGCTGCTGTAAAGATACAGAAGCAGCAGCAGCAGCAGCCCCCCAGTTCTGCTGCACTTGCTGCCAAACAAAGCTCCCTCTGTGTGACCTGATGTGCCAGACACAGCCTGCTCTGAGGGGCTGCCCTTTCCGTGTCGGGGGAGCTGGGAGGATGTTGTTCTCATCTGCATATCTTGCGTGGAGCCATAAAGCTCTTTTTGTATTTCTCTTGCCTCTTGCTCGAGCATGATGTCACCTTTTTTAAGGAAAACAGTTCCTGTATAAATGGCTGTTGCTTTTGAGAAATGGGTTTTTAGTGACCACTTGCTGCTTTAGAGTAACCCTTCCAGCATTTCCTTCAAACCTGTGTCACCCTGGGTGGAGCACAGACCTCACTAGCATGCTGGATTTTTCTTTGAGGTGTGTTACTGGCTCCTGCAGACAGGGCCTGTGGGGTCAAACAGGAGGCTGGGGCTTGCAGCAGGAGGCCCTGGAGCTCTGCCTGACTGAAGACACTCCTCATTCCTGCCTGCTTTGGACTGTTCACCAGCACCGGTTGCCAATTGCTGGCTTGCAGTGGGAGGTCACACACCTGATAGTCATTAGCCAGGGTTTGGAAGCCAATAAATACTGTGTGAGCTCTGGCTGGTCTCCACTGGGACAGAACTGGTTGAGTGTGCAGTGGTGCCTGTGCCAGGGGGAGGGTTGTATGGCCTCTTGCTTCAGGAATGAGAAGGCACTGCAGCAGGGCTGTGAGCATCTGAGCCAGGGAATCTTTTGCAAAGGCCTCCCCTCCTCATGCAGGGGCTGAGGGCTGCAGGATCCTTCTGGGAGTGTGGCATGGAGCTTCCCACTGAGCACTGCCCCTGGGCTGTGAGTGCCTGGCCTGTGTCACCACTGGTGCTGTTGCTCGTTGATCTGGTATGATAAACACTGGTCAGCCTCTCCAAACAGTATGTGCTGCTCATGGTGCTTGGTCAAATACTTTTTCCTTTCTGGATTGGTTCATCTGCCACAGAGCCCGGAGAGCCCTTCGAGAGCAGAGTTCTGCTGACATGGGACACTTCCCGTGGCTTTCTCAGGTTTGTGCCCTTCTGGTCTCCACATGACAGCACTGGCAGGATAATCTGGGCATGCTCACCTGTCCCACTCTGTCTTTGGTGGCAGGTCTAGGTGGGGAAGGGAGGGAGCATTCAAGGAATTTCAGAGTGTGGTCTGACTCTCCTGGCATGTGGGGCAGTAGCTGTGCCTTGTAAGCACAAAACAAGAACCCAGAGCTCTTCAGTAACCCAAATGCAGCTGGAGTTGGGGATCTGGATCCTGTGGGAGGGGCAGGGCTTTTGTAAATGTGAAGGCTTTCAGTCCAGTGTTCATTGTCAGCTCTTAGGACAACAGGGATGCCATCATTGTCTGTCAGAATCTGAAGGGAGGGTGTCAGAGATGGACCAGGTTCTGCTCTGTGGTGCCCAGCAGTAGGACAGGCAACACATAGAAAGTGATGCCCAGGAAGTTCCACCTGAACATGAGGAAGAATTTCTTTCCTGTGTTGGTAACAGCACTGAGCAAATTGCCCAGAGATGGTGTGTAGTCTCCCTCACTCGAGATATTCCAGAATGATTGGGACACAATCCTGTGTGATGTGCTCTGGGATAGCTCTGCTTGAGCAGGGAGGTTTGACCAGATAACCCACAGTGTCCCTTTCCATCTCACAGGAGTGATTTTTAATGGCTGGGAGGTGGCAGCCTGCCCTCAGGGTGTGCCTCTCTCCTCACGGGAGGTCTGGTTGCATCCTCACTCTTGCCTGGGGAGCTGGTGGCTCTGCTCTGCACTGTGGTGTTCCCAGGAATGTTATCTAAGGCTGGGCTGTGGCAGGCCCTTTCCCCACTCGTCTGGAAGGAATCCACTGGGTGGTGGATGGGTATGTGGGTGGGTGATGCAATGGTTACCCTGGGAGGTTTTGGAGACATCTGGTCTGACTGGATTGCTGGGCTTGTGCAGGCTGGTTACTGTGAGCTGTGCTGTGATGTGGGAGTGCTGCAAACACAGGTTAACTGGCCAGGAGGGCCAGGTCCTGGGGCTCCCCACGTCATGGGGCTCCCTGAGTGGCTGGGGTGGCTGGTGAGGCTGCCCTGGGGTTGGGCAGAGAAGGGAGCAGGCCAGACATGGCCTAGCTGCTGCAGACCTGGGCTGGTGTTCTGTGTGGAGAAGCTGTTCCTGAAGACTGGGAAGTTTAGTTATGCTGAACACTC
>JANRMJ010000065.1:311639-323851 GCA_025584955.1 Alethe diademata
CCCCCCATCCCAGGGATCATTCCCCCATCCCAGCGATCACTCCCCCACCCCACGGATCACTCCCCCATCCCAGGGATCACTCCCCCAGTCCCAGGGGTTGTTCCCCAGTCCCAGGGGTTGTTTCTCCATCAAGGATTGCTCCCTCATCCCAGGGACCAGGGCCCCACAGGGCAAGCAGCAGGGACAGCCCGAGGAGAGGCGGGCCTGGAAAACCTCTGCAGTGGGGCAGTGGGAATGTGGCAAAGCAGCTTCTCCCAGCTTGTGACTCATGTGTGCCACAGCGCCTCTGCCAAATCACCAGGATAAACACGGCCGGTCTCCTAGCAGGGGAGCTGGAAATAGCCAGCATGCTGTCCAGAGGACAAGGTCTGCACGGAGCCAGCATCCTGTGGGGCACCAGACCCGGTCAGAGGCACGGAAACAGCTCCCACCTCTGCCACCAGCAGTGCCAAAGAGCCTTCCTGGTGCCAGGGTCGGTGCTGGCCCTGCCACACGCTCCTGATACACTCATGGCACTGGCATCGCCCAAGAGCTGGGCTTCCCCTCCTGGAATTGGGATCTGGCCTCTCTTTGTGCCCTTAAAATGAACCAAAACTGCTGTTTCGTTGGGAACCAGGAAAAAGCCTCTCATGGGGAGGCAAACAGACCTCCCTGTGTAGGATTCCCCAAATCCAAGATGCTCCCATGGCCAGGAGCACTGCCGGGAGCTGTGGGTGCACACAAACTCGGGTGTGATGGAGCCTGACCACGCTGACGCTGCCAGGAATCAGCCACACAAATCCCCTCCGAAGGTCTGAGGGAGCTTTTCTCCTCCTGGATGCACCAGAGCAAAGACCTGTCACCCTCCAGCCTCCCCTCTCACCCACCACGGGAGAAACCTTTCATCCTCAGCAGCATCACTGCCAGCAGCCACGCGGGGCCCAAGAGCCCAGGGCCCATTTCTGAGCATAGATAGTGCATTAATTGTTTGCAATTAACAATGTTGCAGCGCTGGCTGGGGAGCCCCAGCGCTGCTCACTCCCTGTCCCGGCTGGTGACTCAGCCCAGCAGCAGAATGGAAATCCCAAATCACCCAGTGACGCTGCTGTTTGGGCTGAGTCCCCCATGGTAACAGCACAGCCCACGGTTTTGGAGGGTGGATGGCATTACCAGAGGGGTTTCAGAGCTGGAAAAGTGGGGGTTTTGCCCTTTTGCCACTGGGGGAATGGGAAGGATTTGGTTTTCCACAGCCCACGTTGTGTTTTTGGGGCAGGTTTGTACCAGCCATAAATCTGTGTGTCTGCACAGACAAAGGGCAGGGTTTATCCTCCAAGGGCAAGTGTCCCAGCTTGGAATATGCACCACAACATTCCAGCAGGTCTGGCAGTGCCTGGGAGACCCCCTGGCACCTGTGGGACCCCATTTGCTGCCTGTGGGACCCCCTGTTATCCATGGGACTCCTTTTCCCAGGGGACAGATGCAAAAAGGAAGCAAAGTGCAAGGAGGATCAGCCACTGGAGTCCCCAGTGCTGGGAGCACACAGAGCCCAGCAAAACGAGGGCAGGATTTCCCTTTGGGGAATGTCCATCACCAAACGAGCCTCCAGCCTGGCGTGACATGCAAAGTGCTGCCAGCTGAAACTTGATTTAGCAAACCTGGCCCAGCCCCAGGGCTGTTACCAGAGCTGAAGAGCTGGGAATTGTCTGCATGGCACTGGGAAAACCTGGCCAGTGTCTGTGCAGATCCTGAGGAAATGGGCTGAGCCCGGGGTTTCCAGAGGGAGGCCAGTTCCTTGCTTGAAAAAACTGCATTTTCCACTGAAAAAAACCACCAAACACTTGAACAGGCTGCCCAGGACAGTGGTGGAGCTGCCCCCCTCCTGGAGAGATTCAACAGACACATAGATGTGACATGGTTTAGTGGTGGCCTGGGCAGGGCTGGGGGAACTTGGTGATCTTGGAGGGCTTTTCCAACCCAAACTATTATGTGATTCTATCTCTTCAAAAACCTGAACACCTCAACTGCTCAGAACTGATCAACCTCACTCACAGCCCAACCCAAACCCATCCCTTCTGAACATGCCAGCCTGCCTTTTCCTAGCTTCCCATGGAATCTTGGATTGGGTTATCTAAAAGACACTTAAATATAGATTAAATCAATATTACCCTTTATCAAGAAAAAGAAACTTGCTAAAAAAAAAAAAGCTTGGAATTGAGCTGGAAAGAGAATTTTTTTTAGACACAACTCAAACATGTCAATACAGCACCTTCCACACTGCTCAATTCCACATTCTGAGGGCAAGATTTCAGTAGGAGAGACATGAGAAAGAAGCTTTAAGATCACAGAATATCCTGAGTTGGAAGGGACCCACAGGGATCATTGATTTCAACTCCTACTCAGGACAGCCCCAAACATCCCACAATTTGTTTGAGGGTGTTGTCAGTTTGTTTTTCCAATCCAGAATTTGCCAACAGTTTGAAGTTTTGTCTATTGCTGACGAAAGCCAAAGCCTTTGGGAAGAAGGAAATTCCAAGTCTTCATGGCACTACTCTGAACACTCACCATGGTAACAAGTGAGTTAATTAATATAGTTAATACACATTAATATAGTTAAATTAATGTAATGACAAATTAAGTTTTGGACTGGAAATTTAAGGAGTTTGGCCCAGCCTTGACTATCTTACTCCAACACAGCAAAAGCTAGTTTTAAAAGAATTGGGGTAAAACTTAATAGGAAAGTTGTGGGTTTGTGGTGGTTTTTTTTTGTTTTGTTTTGTTTTGGTTTGGTTTGGTTTTTTTTTCCACCTAGAACAGCTCTGAGTGTTGCCCCTCCATGGAAACCCCAGAACAATCCATTCACTTCAACACATCCTTCTGCAGATGAAGGAGAAAGGCTAAGCCCATAAGCTACCATCTCAAAGGATGAGGACAAAGCAGAGATTCCCGGCGTTTCCCTGGGAGATTGGGCATGGCAGGAGCCTTACAAAGAAGTTAAAAACAGGGAGCTGAGTCACTTGTGTTAGTCATGTCTTCAGCACCGGGAGCACTGGGGGGAAACACCATAAGCTCGTGTTTTGCTGGGAGCTGGCAACACAGGCAGGATGTGGAGCAGGGATGCAATCCCAGCCCCAGGAGCAGGGAAACATTCTGTGCAGATGTGGCTGTAACTGCCCTCTCCTCTGTCACACGTGCAGCTCCTGAGCCCAAAGAGGGGATGGGAAGGGATGAGGACGTTGCTCTGTACCTATTGCATCCTCACCCACAATGGAAACCAAGTCCCTGTGCAAGAAGGGACAAAGCAGAAAGGAGCCAAGAGAGGCAAAACAGGGGACGAGTTCAAGGCCTCCTTTTTCTGTTCAGAAGCAGCAGCAGCAGCTCACCCTGTTTTTCATAAACTGGGTACGCAAAGCTTCCGGCCAGCAACATTTGCTTAAGGAACAAAGCAGGGGATTGTTGGATCCAGATGCCACACGTGTTCCTGGGAACAAAAGGGTGTGCTATCCCGGCTCCAGCAGCCCAGATAAAGGCAGACAAGGTGTTTACACTGCCACAAGGTCTGTTTGCACGTGGCAGGGAGGCTGGGGCTGCCCAGGTTGAGTCACTGGCAGCTCCAGCTGCTCTTGGGGTGGCTGTGGGGATGGACATGGACAGGATGGGAAAATGCAGCTCAGCACGGGGATGAGCAGCACCAAGGTGACTGCCTATGTTCTGCTGTGCCCTGTGCAGAGCTGCCAGCACACCTCTGCCCACCTCCCCTGCCAGCCTGCACCATGCCAGGACAGAGCCCAGACCTGCTTGGCACGTGGGCAGGAAATAAGCACTTCCCCAGAGCGAGGACTGCAGACGTGGCATCCCTGGAAAGCACAATTTAGCCCCAATTGCTGCTTGCACAGAGCTGCCTGTGAGCAGGACCGTGAGATGCTCCAGCCTCACAACACACTCAGCACCAGGCCAGCTCCACTGTGGTGGCTTTTTGCACTGGACCTGCAGAGCTGAGGCTGGGCTGCACAAAGCAGGGGCAAAGCACCGTGGCCAGAGCTGAGGCTGCTCTGCTCAGTGCTCCCCTTCCCTGCTAAAGCCCACGGCACGGAGGCTCAGCTCGCAAAACTCCCCCAGTTTCTCCCAGTGCAGCCTGGTGGGGGAGCATCCTGGCTCCCCAGGGATGCCGCTGGGTTTTCTGCCACCACGGCAGGAAGGAAGGGGCAGAGCGTGGCTGCCGGACTGGGGGGGCCCCTGAGCTCAGCCCTGCCGTGCCGCGCCCTGCTCCAGCCCGGGGACAGACACACGGCTGAGCTGACTCATCTGCCTGCCCTGCCAGAGCCCCTGCACAGCCACGGCGAGCCCCGGGCACTGCAGGGAGAGGGGAGCACACGGTGGCACTGGGAACCCTGGCCACCCCTCAGTGCCAGGTTTCCTCTGGGCTCCCACCCCTTTTGAAGCCCACATTACACATCCAAGAGCTTGGAAAGTTTGGTTGGGCTCATGCGACTCAGATGGGAGAGGCTGTGTCCTTAAGCTGTTAATAAATAAAAACGCCAACAAACTGAAAGTTCTGAGCTCCAGCTGAGCACCAAGCAGGATGGCAGGAGGAAGAGTGTGTGGAAAGCAGCAGCCACAGCAAGTGGCTGGAGATGGCCTTTGTGCAAGAGGGAGGAGAGAGCTCTGCTATCAGAACCCTGCTCCTGAAGGGGTGCTTCTGAGCCACTCCCAGCCCCAACACAAAAATTCAGGAGAGCCCATGTTTGTTTCTACCCTGGCTCTGCCACCTCTCTGCAGGGACACGGTGCCAACCCCATAATTAAGGAAGGTAAGTACAGGCAGGGCAGCACCCACCTCACACCCTGCGTGCTGGGGAACTTTGTCCTGCTGCTGTTGCAATTCCTAGCTCAACTAAGCATGGAAGGCAGAAATAGAGCATTGGCTGCAGCTTGGGGGACAGCTCAAGCCAAGGGCACCTGCACCTCGGGAAAAGGTAATTGGTTTCTGACAGAGAATGTGAAATGTTGACTCAGCCTCACCAGCAACAGAGGTATCCCAACCCCAGCTGGGGTTTGTGGTATTGCTGTGGGCTGAGTTCAATGCACTTCATTAACCAACTTCCACACCCTTTGGCTTTCCCCAACACCCACAGCACTGGATCACACCATGGTTCATGGACATGCTGTAACACCCTTCACACACAGGAACAAGGAAAAAAAATATATATTTTATTATATATTTTATTATACTCTTACCAAGGACATGGAGTGACTGGGCACAGCCGAATGGCTTTAAAGTGAGAGGGCAGATTTAGAGGAGTTATTAGGAAGAAACTCTTCCCTGTAAGGGTGGTGAGGCCCTGGCATAGCTTGCTCAGAGAAGCTGTGGCTGCTCTAACCCTGCAAGGACAGGGCTTCTCCTGGGTGGCACACACATGTCTCTGCAGTCAGAGCTGCAGCTGCCACTGCACCAGGTGGGGCTGCCAGGCTCTGCCAGCCCCCACAGTTGTTCAGCTTCACACTGGGGATATTCAGCCCTGGGCAGGGAGGGGAAGGGAGCAGAGGCAGGTGGGCACCCAGCCCTGACACCATGCTGTCTGATGGCAGCTGGTGACAGAGGCAGGTTTTACACAGCACCAGCCTCAGCTGTTTGGGAACGTGCTGAGCTGGTCACAAAGGAACAGGCTCAGCAAATATCACAGAGAGCAGGATGGCGAAACAGGTACTGCAGCCAGCAGTGGGACAGTAGAAGGTGATCCCCAGCTCATCCTGAACCCACTGGGCTGACACTTCCTGGGGAATACTCCAAGACAGCTCTAATTTTGGCCAGGATCAGAGGCAGAACTCTGGTGACTTCCTCCTGTCCTTGCCAGCTGCACAAAAGGAAACTGCATCTCCCAAAGGGCATGAATTCAGCAGAATACTGAGCTGGCAGCTGCCCCACATGTCCCACCCTCTCTGTCTGCATTCCTGAGCACCACACTGGGAACACCCCCCTGTCCTCTGCAGTCTGAGTGCTGATGGGATTCAGACAAGTGGAGTGACACGTGCAAGGCTGAAAAACACTTGTGGGACTAGGGCAGGCTGGGATGGGCTGTCAGGGATGGATCCCTTCCCACACCAAACCCAGCCCTGACTTTCTCTGCAATTATTTCTCTTTAATCCCCAGCTCCAAGGATAAGGTCCTGAATTTACCAGAGTTATATATTATTTACCAGAGTTATATATTTATTATATATAAATATATATAAGGCAACAGGAATTCCTCTCACTCCCCTCATCCCTAGGAAAAGTGAGGGAATGAGCTGTGGCTGGAAGATGCTGGCAAACACAGCAGTGAGGGCACGATCACAAACCAAAAGTGCTGGAGCATGTTTCTCTGCCACAACTTTTCTGGGAAAAAGAAAGGCTGGATGTTTGCACAGGCGAGAATTCCTCTCCATTGGGAACAGCTAATGAAAACCTTCACCTCGAAGAAACAGTCTGCCACAGAGCACTCCAGGCATGCCCAGCCCTCCTGAGCTGCAGATGTCACGGGACAGCCAATGTGTCCACAGGGCTGGAGATTCAGAGTGGTGTTTAAGAGGGTCCCAGAGGTCTGGATCAGCCTAGCTCTGTGTTGTCGACTCCCCCAAAGTATCCCCAGCTGCACAAGCTGCTCTTTGTTTGCTCCAAAAGGGCAAAGCCTCCTCCCAGCCAAAGCATTCCCTCCCTGGCAGGGATTCCATGAGGCAGACGGGGGAGAAGCCCAGGAGCCTGAGGTTTCACCCCACGCAAAATGTTCCAGCACAAGCTCATTGCTGCTCAAGGGAGTGTGTGCCCCTCCCACCCACTCACAGCACTGAGCCTTAATTCTTCTTCCTCCCTTTTTTTACAACTAAACAGGTTTTGTTTACCTGCTCCTGCCTGGAGAGTCATTGCTGAACAAAGCATGAGGCAAAACCCCTTTGGGCTGGGGAAGGGTTGTGGAGTTCACCTCCTGGCACCCCACTGCTGCCTCCCTTGCTGTGCCCCTGGATGAGCTTCCAGCCTCCACAACAACGTTTGGGAAACAGGAGATTTGTCCTCATTAGGGCCAGGGATGAGATCCAGGCCCCGGGAGGAAGAGGCGCTGCAGAGGCACTGGCTTAATCAGGTTAGGGGCTGCAATTCAGGAAGGCATTGCTCATCAGCCATGGCACTAACAAGGGCTGGTTCCTGCCTTGGAGGGGGGAGCTGGTCCCTGTGTGGCCACCACATGGCCCCTCCTCACCCATGGAGTGGGCACTGAATTCCTCAGGGACTGAAAGAGCCCAAGGGCTGTATTTTACACCCCTGCATCCCCAGACTGAGGCTTGCACTGACAAATGTCTCCCACTGTGGGATGGGATGAACTTTCATGGCGCAAGGCAAGGGCTGTGGCTCTGCTCACCCTGTGAGTCAGAAGTCAGCTTAAGGAGAGGGGGCAATGGGCAGGACCAGGCACAGAGCATCTCTCCAACCTCTGCTGCCATGCTGGAACCCAGGTTTCCTCCAAGGAGTGGAACAGAACCTCGAGGACACCAGGGACAGGGGCATTTCAGACTGGTCCTATCTCTGCCCATGGCCTGGGAGGGGATGGTGCTGGTGTTGCCAGCACTCCTGAGTCACCAGCCACCCTCACTGCACCCCTCTGCTTTGCCTGAGGCCATCCAGAGCTGGGGACACGTGTGGCACCAGGACAGGCAGGATTGCCCAGAGGGGTGAGGAGCAAAGAGCCCGGTGGGCACTTTGGGAATCCCCTCCTGGATCACCACTGGAAGCAGCCAAACAGGCAGTGGGAAAATCCCTCTGGGAGCTTCCCCAAGAGAAGAGCAGCTGGCCAGGAGCAGAGGGGTGGCAGGAGCAGAGGGCAGGCAGCTCAGACCCTCCTCCACCCATGCAGCTCTTGCACTCATGCGTCGGTACTGGTTAGACTGGTCTCGCGTTTCCACACCTTGTCCCCCTCCAGTCAGCACCTCTTTCCCCACCCCAGACAGAGCACCCAGGACCCGGGATCGTGTCACATCGCTCGTCATGCCCCGGCATCCCGGCCCCCCGCCCTCCCTCTGTGCTGCCGAGACAACCCCGGCGCGGGGCGGTGGCGGTGCTGATAACGCGGCCCCGAGCGCCTGCCCTGCGGGAGATACCCGGCGCTTCCCGGGGCTGACGGGCACGGCGAGGGCTGCAGAGAGCTGCCAGTTACTCATTAGCCAAAATCTCGCTGTGTCAAGGACAGTGAGGTGACCCCAGAGCAGGTGCTGAGCCAAGGGCTCAGGGTGGGCACATCCCTGCCCAGCTGCAGGGCAGGGAGCAGAACATCTGGACAGGGCTCTGCTGATCCCACCGGCAGTTCTGACTCCTCCGCAGGGCTCGGCTCGTGGCTGCCCTGTTTCCTCATGTCCCAGAGATTCGGGACACCCCAAACTGAGCCCAAGGAGCAGCATCGCAGCTCTGCAGCCGATTGTGCTGCTCTCTGAGCAGCCCCGCCACACCGAGCAGGTCCCTAGGGACACAGGATGAGCTGCAGCCTCCTCGCAAGGCTTTTGGCGTTGGAGAGCAGCTCTCATACCGCGCTCTAGGAAGACAGGACAAACCAGAGGCAGGAATGAACAGCACCGGCTTCCCCCGCATCTCCGCTCTTCCATCTCACCAGCCGTGACTCAGAGATGACTCAACACGGAAACACCCCTGTCCCCCAGAGCCAAAACCCACCGAAACCCATCTCTGGAGCACAGGCTGCTCTTTGGGAACCCCCGCGAGCCACAGCACTTTTTCAGGGGATTTGTCAGCGCCCGGGAAGAAGCACAGAAGCTCCCGGGGCGCAGCCCATGGCAGGGAAAAATTCCACATCCGTTTTCCACACGGCCGGCTCCACAGCGCAGCCAGCGCCCAGCTCCCCTCCACTCACTCACTGCTGCGGGCCGGGCATTTTTTCCAGCCCTCGAAAGATCGTGGCCAAGATAATTCTGCGTTTGCATAAGGCAGAAAAAGCCTTTAGACAGCTCAGCTCTTCCTCTCACCAGCATCCGGATCCTTGGGATCCGGGAGCAGGGATCTGGCGAGCAGCGAGCCGCCTTATCCGAGGACGAAGCTGCCTGCAGCAGCGCACGGGAAATAGAAAGCTAAATATAACAGATGGCTTTCGGAGACGGCTGAAACAGCCAGCACAGCCCCTCCCGCCCAGGTAGAATATTTACGGCATCTACTAAGGAAGTTAATTTTAGCCTCATTTGGTACAGGCTCAAAACGAGGTGTCCAGAATAAAAGGCAAAAGATCAAATGGAGTAAGGGGGCTGTCCCGCCGCTGCCCAGCCCGGATCCGGCTGCGAGCCAAAGTTGGTGACGGAAAGGGATCCGCTCGCTCCTTGCTTGGAGCAGGATTTGGGGAACTGAGCGGTGCAGGGACACATCCCGACCCTGCACGGGCTGGCAGAGCCCGGGGGAAGCCCAGTGCCAGCCCCGGCTTGGCCTGCAGTGACACTGGCCAGGGAGCCCCGTGTCCTCGGGGGACCTGTGCTAGTAGCCGGGGACAGCCCTGAGGAGGGCAGAGTGGCAGCAAGAAGGGGTCCACGAGGGGGACATTTCTGATGGCAGGGAGGGAAAGAAACGAATCCGGTGGGAAGCGGCTGGAGAAATTCGTGCCTCCCAGTACGGACTGGGAGGATCTGGACATCGCCCAGTGACAGCTGGTGGGAGGGGGACACGAGTGCTGCCCGCACACCGCTCCCCCCAAAGCCAGGGACCCCACAGAGTGGGAGCAGCTTGGCACAGGGAGGGTTAAAGCAAACAAAACCTGGAGCAGGTTCTTTCAGCGGTGCCAAAGACAGCGAAGGAAAATAGGACGAGCAGGCGAAATCTGTGGGCAGGACAGAGCCAGCTGGCTGGCAGCGCTTCCCGGGCCGTGCCGGAGCGTGTTTAGGAATAGCTCCAGCATGACGAAGGCATAGGGGCCGCCAGCCCGGCGCTCGGGCCCGCAGAACACGGACCCTGCCGGGGGCCCAGGGCACGGCTGCTCAGCCCCAGCTCTGCTCCCAAAGCCCCGCTCCAAGGGCATCCCGGCCAAAGATGGCGCTTGGAAGGAGAGCAGGAATGACGAGAGAGCTTCTCTCTCCTTTCGGTCCCTGCCACAGACACTCCAGCCCCGGCCAGGCCACGGATTTTTCCTCTCTCTCCCTGCCTCCTCCAGGCTCCCTGCCAAGCGTGACGGCAGCGCCCGTCCCGCAGCGTCCCCCCCATCGCCGGGGCACTCACCGCGCTTTCAGCTCCTTGTGCTCCTCCCGGACTTTGCTGAGCTCCAGCTGCAGCCGCGCTCTCTCCTTGGCCACCGAATCCAAGGTCTTGCGGGCATCCGCCAGCTCCGACTCGTAGGCAGCCTTGATGCCCGACACCTCGCGGCTCACCACCTCCTCGGACTCGGTGATGCGGAGCCTCAGGCCGGCGTTCTCCAGCTCCAGCGAGCGCACCTTGTCGATGTAGACGGCCAAGCGGTCATTGAGCTCCTGCAGGTCCTCCTTCTCCTGCAGGCGGGTGATGCGCGTGGGGGACAAGGGGGTCCCCGAAGCCCCGCTGCGGGTGCTCCTCTTTTGGGAAGGCGTCGCCATGGGGTCCGGCGTGGAGGCTCAGGGCACGGCTCAGGTCACGGCGCGATGTCCCACGCCACCCCCCAGCTGTCGCGGCAGCTCCCGGCGCCTGTGACTCGCTTATATCCCAGCTGGGCTGTTCACCGGGAGGAGGAGCTGCGAGGCGGCGGCGGGTGGAGTCAGCCAAAACCTGGGTGGAGACAACTCGCATCAGTCCCAGCCCTTCCTTAGGAAAGGCTGGGAAAATATCCCTGGGTAAAGGGGTCTTGGGAGGGGGTCTCTGGGGACGCAGTCCGGGGTAACCCCCTTCCACACCCCGACAGAGGCTGGATTGCAGACTGGGGAGACCTGAACAGGGAAAAGGGCACCCTGAGGGTGGCTGCAATGAGGGGGTGCGGCCAGGCACCCCCAGGACCCTTGGGCTGAGTACCTCCAGGCCCCTGCTGTCCCACAGGGCAGGGCAGCATCTCAGCAGCACCCCAGGGTGTGGGGGGTCCTGGCACACCCTGGATGCAGGAGCCACAGGCTGCACAGGACTCTGGGGTACCTGAAACTCTGGGATCCAGGGACCCAAATACAGTCCCAGGTCACCAAAACCACCCTGGTCTGGGTTCCCCTGAATGCTGAGGCATCCCACACAAAGAGCTCTGGGGCACCAAAGAATACCTCTACCCACATACCCACTTTCTTGCACTGGTTTTGCCCAGTTCTCTCAGCACTGCTTGTCCTCGTTTCCCATCTCTCCTCAGTGCCAGCTGTGCCAGTTTGTAACTCCTCAAATTCTGAGCACCAGTTGAGCCCCCACCCCAATTCCCTGTGCTGCTTCCTGTTCTCCTGCCTCCCACTTCCATCCCTCTCCAGTCCAGACCACCCTTCCAGTATTGCCGGCTCCCAGCAGGGTTCATTCCCAGTCCTTCCAGGGTCCGGGTGCTCTGTATCCCTCAAATCGCTGCCGAGACTCGGGAAGCTCGTGATTTTCCAAATCTGCCAAACACTTCTGGGCACTCCCAGTGCTACCACACAGAGGGTGTCCCCTCCCTGGGCTTCAATCCCGTCCCTGCGTTGTGCTGTGAAGCCAAACCCTCCCGTGCGTGAGAAGTGGGAATAAAATGGCAATGGGAATGGAAAAGCAACCCTTTTACAGCCTAGCAACGAAGGGTGGGCGGGGGTCCTGGGGGTTCAGCTTCCTCCTTGTGAGCTCCTGCTTGGAAAGCTGGGCGGGCAGCGGCACCTCGCAGCTGGGGACACCGGCGACAGCCGGAGCACCCTAAAGTACAACCCCCCGACCATTCCCTGCCAGCAGAGGGGTCCAAGGTCAAGGGCACAGCCAACCCGAGGCTCCTCCCGAGCCACGGCCGCCCGCCTCCTCCTGCCCGCGCTGCAATCCAAGCTCAATTTGCTTTTCAGCTCAGGGGGAGCAGCAGAGCCGCAGGCAGGCTGACAATGACTCACACAGCAACGGAGCAACACACGCAAACACGCGGAGCACACACAGGACACACGCGTGTGCCTCGCTGGCAATGATTAACCCGCTGGCAGCCGCTCGGCCCCGCCTGCCCGGCACGGGAGCGGGCTAGGGAAGGGACCTCGGCAGCAATCCAGGGCCAAACTTTCAAAAAGCAACAGTTCCATTCCGAGAATCGGAAGGGGAAGGGGGGAACTGGGGGGGGGGGGG
>JANRMJ010000065.1:456492-468007 GCA_025584955.1 Alethe diademata
GGCGGCGGCAGCGGCACATCCTCCCCCCGCGCCCCCCTCCTTCCTCCTCCCCCCTCGGCTTCAAAACAAACCGTCACCAAAATGGTGCAGAGGTGAAGGAGGGAGCGGGAGGAAGGGGAAGAGGTGGCGGCTCGGCCTGAGCGCTGCGGGGACAGGTGAGGGCGGCGCGGGACGCGGGACGCGGTGGGTGCGGGACGCGGTGGGTGCGGGACACGGGGGGATGCGGGTGCCGGGTGCGGCACACGGGGATGGTCCCGCTGGGTGCTGCCGGTGGGGCGGGGGCAGCGCTGGGGGTGCGCACCCCGCTCTGGGGCGGTGGGCAGCGTGCCCGTGGGACCCCCGTGGGGACAGACCGTGAGCCCACCCGTGACACTGCGTCCACCCCCGGGTGGGACCCGCTGCGGCCTGGCGGGACCCAGGGAGAAGCGGGGCCCGGTGGGTTCTGGGGGCTGGGGGTGCCCTCCCTGGCAGGACATCGGGCGATGACACGGGCACTGTGGGGGGACCCGCCGGCGAGGCTCCGGGTGCCGGTTTTGATTGGCAAGAGCAGATTTTGGGAGAGCCGGCCGTAAATCGAATCCTGGAGCGTCCATGCCTTGGCCGCGAGCCGGCTCCGGAGCCGACAGCTGGGGTTGTTTGTCCGGGGGGGCTCAGCGCCTCAGCTCCATCCCACAGCGGCCGGAGCAGGGCATCGTGGTGGGGCCAGACCGCGTCACCGAGCCACAGCCTCCCCGGGGTGCCGAGCGCTTCCCTGGCCAGAGGCACCGGCGGTGCCGAGCGGGGATGCGGTGACAGCGCGGCCGGCGTCTGTGGCTACTCGGCATCTGTGGCTGCTCGGCATCTGTGACGCCGGTTCGCCTGCAGCTTTTCCCTTCCCTGCAGCTCCCAAACCCCTTTGGCTTTGTTGCTGGTTTATATATATTTTTTTTTAAATTTATTTTCCTTTTCTCCCCTCGCGCGCGAGAGCAGCACGGGGTCAGTGAGGCACACGCGTGTGCCGCACGCACCGCTCTTCCCCCTGCACCCGTGGAGCCCCGTGGTGCCGCCAGCTCTGCACGGCCACCAGCTGGGCTGTCCCCTCCTCTTCATCCTCCACAAGTGTCGGAGCTGCCACGCAGTTTTGGCTGGTGACTCCCCCTTGCTGTGGGCAGGGGTCTGGGCAGCGACAGAGACACCTGTGCTGGTGCAGATTGCCCTCGCGCTTCAGCTCAGCACCTTCCCACCCAGGGAAGGCCAGATCCTCTCCCTCCAAAGCCCCTTCTCCCACGGTGCCTGGCTGTGTGTGGATTTTTGGGCTGGCGTTGCTTGACCAAGGTGGGTGTTCTCAATCCACTGTCCCGGGACAGGCAGCCTGAAATCTTGCTGCTGATGAGGAAGGGGCTGTGCCGGCCTCAGTGCGACGGTAACGCTCCTCAGGCCAGGGGTGCAGGTTTTGGGTGTAGGTAGGGGTTGTTCTGGTTATGTTCTGTCCTTCCCTGAGCTGAATTGGTGCTGGTGGCCCTGGCCTGGGGGCGCTGAGCTGCCCCTGTCTCTTTGGACCTCCAAAGCGAGCTGCTTGCCCTGCCCTCAGGATCAGTGCCACGGGCTCCTGAAGGTCACAGACCTCTGGATGGGCCTCATGAATTCTCCTTTCCACCCCCACCACCTTGCCCTTCAGCCCCTGCAGTTGTCGCGGCTTTGCCAAGCTGAGGCATCTGCACTTGTGCTGGCTCCGAGCAGGTGGCCAATGTCCCCACAGCAGTGGGGGCCACTGCTCAGGTTTCGCTGGTGCCTCAGCCACAGCAGGGATTTAACGTGCTCGTGTTGAAGGGGCATTGGCTCCTGTGTTAGGTGGCTCAGGGTTTCCACTCCTGCCCGGGCTCTCCCTCAGCACAAACCAGCTCGGGGGCTCCTCGTGCTGAGTGGTCACGTCCCTGTGTGTGCTCAGTCCTGCTGGGGGGCTCTTGGGACCTTGGGAAGTGCTGGCTTTGTCAGTAGGTGACCTTGGGCACATCCCTTTGCTTCCCCAAGCTTTGGTGTTGTTCTCGGAATGGGTGAGGTGGTTAATGTGTTTAATCCCCCCCTCCTCACTGCTATGGGGCTCCTGGCTCCTCTTGGGAAGTGCAACTGCAGAGCTGGAAAGGGCTGTTGCTATTTTGTGCTGTCCCTGAGCGGGCAGGGCGGAGGCATGGATGGTGCTGGAGTCACCCAGGGTGGATTTTTCCCAGGCTGCCAAGTGAAACAAGTGGGGTCTGAGTCTCATTTAATGCTGCAGCCCTTTACTGTGACTCTGGCAACATAAAGGAGCCTAAATATGGTCATAAACTGCATCCACTTCAAGGTCCCTTCGTGCTGCCAGGGCAGCCTCACGTCGGCTTTGTGAGAGGGAGAACAAAGCCGAAAGTGTCGGGCGAGAAGTCCGGGAGCGGGACCCAGCTGCTGTGGGCTGGTGTGTGCAGGGAGCTGGTGCTGGCAGCTGCCTGGCAGGGAGGTGTCCCTCCTGTGCAGGCCTGGCTCACCAAGGAAGGATGGACCTGAGGGTGGGGGCAGATGCTGCTTGGCACATCTCGAATGAACAGGAGGGCTTCAGCTGGGTGTGGAGAGCTCAGCTACAAGCAATGCATCTGGCACCCTGGGCGAGTCGTCTGAACCTGAAAAAGCATCTGTGGTGAGGGGCAGAAATTGCTTTTCCCTCTTTTTTTTCCCACGCCAGAGTGCTTCCCAGGGTCAGATTGGCATCGCCTGGAGCGTGCTGGGAGGAACCCGCCGTGGGGTGCTGCGTGGCGTCTCTGCTCTGATGGATTGCAGGGACATTTTGGGAATGAAGGGGAAAGAGGGACAGGGGTGTGGGTTGCTGGCATTGCCTCCGCTCCCCTGGACCGCTGGTGCCCCACTGGGTGCCCCTGGCAGTGGTGGTGAGATGCCATGTGGAGCTGTGGTGGTGTGAACTGGCCTGGAAGGTGGTGCCTGAGGCTCAGGAAGTGAGCAGGCAGCATCCCATTAAATCCTCTTAGTGCCCGGGAGTGCACACGGAGGTGACCCAGGCACGGTGAGCTGCACGGCGGCGATGGGGCTGCCCTGTCGGTGCTGGGCCGGACTTCCCCATGTGCAGCCAGAGCTAAAAATATTCCCCTGCCTCACCCCGCCGCCGTCCCATCTGTTCGGAGGGTGAACTCCTCGGGCCAGGGGCTCTTTCTTATTTTTGTCGCTGTTTTGGCAGTTCCTGGAGGCTGAGCCGGCCCGAGTTCAGAGGTGACTCTATTGTAGATGACAGTGCTGCTCCCGGGAAGGTTCAGCTCTGCTGCTGAGCCCGACATGGGGAGCAGAGAGCAAGTGAGGAGGAGGAGGAAGGGGAGAAGGAGGAGGAAGGCTGGGGAGGCATGGAAATGCCTGGCTGTGCTGGTGCCACGGGGTGGGCACTGGGTGCCCCTGGCTGTGCTTGCCCTCCCTGTGCCAGCAGGACTGTGGGGTGCATTCCCCCCTCAGCTTCACCCAGCACTGTCTGGGACTTCACCACTCGATGCGACTCTCAGGGGTTTGGCTTTGTTTTTTCCTTTCCTTTTTTCCTCTAATTAGAGAAGCTTTCAGTAGAAAGCTGAGATTTGTTAATCACTTTGTTTGATCAGAGCACAGGCAGTGCTGAAGACCTCTAGGTTTTTCCCTCTGCCTGTGTGAGCAGCAGTTTGCTTTTGCTTTCAAGATGGATCTCGCCGTCTGCCTGCCAGCAGCTCTGCCTCCCTGGATCTGTCGGTTTGCATCTTGCACTCCACTTTGCTTTGCTTGTGGTTCTTTAATTTTTCCTTTCCCCTCACTCTCAGTGTCTCCCTGCTGTAGCTCCCCACTGCTTGCAAAACACACAAGACTGTGCATCCTTTAAAAAATCCTAAAACAAGTGCCCACGTTGAGAGCAAAGGTTTGATAAATACTCAAATTTGGAGTGATTTATTTTGTGGGGGGTGGGGTCTAGGTTTGCTTTATATGGGAGCTCAAAAGATGGGGGGCTTGGGTCTCTGAGCTGCAGGGGAACAGTTTTTTGGGGAAACTTGTCCTGTTTTTTGTGTGGGTCATGGCAAGGCTGGGGGACACAGCAGCTGCTCCAGGACTCCCAGGCTGCTTCTGAGCTATAGGTGAACGTCTTCACCTGTATAAAAGGGGACAGTGAGATGAGGTGCATGCAGTGGTGGTGGTGCTGCCACCCATTTGTGTCACCCTTTGGGAGATGTCCTGGTTGTGTTTGACTGCTGGAATACTGGAACAGCTGCCTGTTGCCAGTGCTGGGTACTGCCATGGTGCCCAGTGGGACTTTAAAACAGCTTTGTGCCCCTCCAGTCCCCAGCTGCCAAACCCAAAGCCCGAGCAGCCGAGCGGGTGTCCTGGAAGGGTGGGATGGTGCCTGTGCTGGGATGTGTCACCACCCAGGAGCCACCATGGTGTCCCATCCCCAAGCAGCCAGACTGCACGTTTCACTCTGTGCCGAGCAGGACACGTAGGATTTCCCAGCTTGCAATTAGCCCTTGGTTTTGCTGGAGGCACACACGGAGGGGGTCACAGCACCCGTGGCCTGAGCCTCCTTGCTTTAGGTGAGCAGCACTGGTTGGAGTGCAGAGGTGGGGAGCTGAGCCCTGGCTGTGCTGGCTGTGCCCTGGCTGTGCTGGCTGTGCCCTGTCCTGCAGGCACAGTGGCTCAAGGTCAAAGCCGTGCGCTGTGGCTTTGGGTTGCTGCTGCAGGGTGGAAGCGCTCCCACCTCCTGTCCTGAGTCAGTGGTGGTTGGGCTTGGAAAGGGGGTAATTAAATTACCTATTTCTGGGCAGGGAGGAAGAGGAGGAGGAGGAGGAATTGTTTCTCTTTCCAGAGCTTCAAACAGCTTCCTGCAAGCGTCCGGCACAAACCCCAAACCGCTTCCAGGAGGAGATGCCTGCAGCCCCCCCAGCCTGGGGCACGCCTGGGGGCTGTGGGGAAGGGTGGCCTCCCACTGCAGCACTGCTGTTGCATCAGCCTTTTTCTTTTGGAAGGAGGCAGGACAAATCCATGGCTCCCCAATTATTTTTTTTTTACCTTTTTTTCCCATCCCCGAAAAGTAGTAATGAGATTTGGGGAGCAGCAGCTGCCTGTGGGGCCAGGAACTGACCTGAGCCCACCCCAGGGCTGCCAAGGGATCATCTTAGGGTTCCTAGTGGGATTCCTCCTTTTCCCCTCTCCTCCTTCTGCCATAGGGGGATTATCAGCATCTCATGCATGATGGATCCTGCAGCTCACGGCCCTGAGGCCTGGGGGTGACTGCTCTGGAGGGTGTGGTGGAGCTTCAGGTGCAAGGAGTTATTGATGGATATAAGCAGTGGTAATAAATAGCCCTGCTTGGAAATTTTCATCTTCTTTTTTTTAGATGGAAGTGCCTTTTGGAACAAAGTGACTTTCCTCCATCGTTTTCAAAAGCATCTTTTTTCTTTTCTTATTTTGAAGATGAAATTTTTTCTTTTTACTCTTGCATTTTTTCCTTTTCAATTATTGGAAGGCTTCAGGGAAAAATTGCTAGGTGCCATAACCAGGAACACATCCCATGTCGTGCAGGTGGGGAAAATATGTGGGGTCAGATTCGTCTGGTTTAGTTTTCCTTAAAAAAGAAATAGAGCATTGGAAATGTTTGTGGCATCAGTGAGAATTTTCTATCAAAGCAGACAAATTTGAGGGGCTGAAAAAAACTGAGTTTGCTTAAACCTGCTGCATCAAATGTAAAAAAAAAAAAAAAAAAAAGTTAAATAAATTAATTGGATAAAGAACTTCTGTTCAGTAAAAGGCTGGCAACATTTCTGGGTTTCTTGCTGGAATTTTTCAGTTGTAAAACCTGAAATCCTCCCCCACCCCTAGCAGTAACCTTGAGACATGGTGCCGGAGCAGGAGTTTCCACTAGCAGGGAAGAAAAAAATTACAATAAAGAATGTGGACAAGTTATTTTGACCGACCAGCCTTTTTTTATTTTGCACAGGCAGTCACCGAGACCGTCCTGCACCGCAGCTGCTGGGAGCAGGAGATAAGTGTCTGTGATGAGGGGCTGGGGCAGGGAATGGCAGGGATCAGGCTCCAGGCCTGGCTGCTCTTGGTCCATGGAGACATCCATGGGGAAAAGCCATCTGCAAGCCAAGAAATGGGTGTTCTCCACCCATTTTGGATATACAGAGGCAGAGAGTGGCTGTGTGTTTGTGTAACTATAGGTGAGGGCTGAGCTGTCATGCTTTGTGTAAATGTGATAAATGTCCCCGTGGAGCTGGTGCCCGCAGGCTTCTTGCTGGCATCTGAGTGAGCTGGGAGGAACAGCCCACTTTGTCCAAAGTGCCAGTGCTCGGGAATGGTGTCCATCCCTGGGGTGTGCCCTGTGGCACCCCTGGCACCTCCTCTGGGTTGGGGACCCTGGTGCTGCTCGGCTTGATGATGGGTGGCAGGTTGGAGGGGCTGAAGACCCCACAGCTTGTTAAAATCCTGGTGTTGCTGGAGCCTGGCTCTGCCACAAGCACCCTCCTCCTGCTGGGAGCTGTGTGGATTTTTGGCCTTTAGAATTCCCCTGCAGGGAGCTCTGGCTCTGGCTCTGTCAGACATGGAGCCTGACGTGCAGCAAGCACTTGGACTGGTTCAGAGAAGAGCCATGAGGGAAAGGGAAGTGTTTGTGTGTCACCAATTGTCTGTGGTGCTGGCACCACTGGGAAGGTCATGGAGGTGAGGAGGTGCCTCTAGGCACAGTTATCACAGGCACATGGAATGGTTTAGGTGGGAAGGGATCTTAAAAATCATCTCGTTCCAACCCTCGGGTTTATCCCAGGGGTAAACCACATGTTCCCTGGAGACACATCTCTGCCCCTAGGAAAAGCCTGCCCCAGCAGCAAATTTATTTCAATAACTGGATGTGAAGGCAGGGCTTACTTGGATGTGGGCTTGGGGCAGTTTTTCATCGAGTATTCTGGTGAGGAGCAGCACTTGGGATTGCATGGTCAGTGTGTGCACGGGCTCCCACAAGGGCTCAGGGAGTTGGGATGCAGCCAAAGTCAGGCCTCACCTCCAGCCTTATCCCTGGGGTGATGCTTTCCCAGAGAGCTCCCTGTGCCACTGGCCATCTCACTCGGCATGGCTTAGGAGCATTTGATGCCCCATCTCCAGGGTTTTAAGCGCAGGGATCAGTCACGGATCCTTCCCCGACTCGCCGCGGCCGTCCTTCCCACGCGCCGCCGGGAAAACTCGCACCTCTCGGCTCGCTGGAGCAAAAATATCCCCAGGCCTGCGTGGATGCCGCTGCCAAGGCGGGGAGCGGAGCCGGCGCTCCCTCCTAGCAGAAATGTGTCGCCTTGCTGGGCGGTGGGGAGGCTGGGAGGGAGGCTGGGATCCGCCGAGCCCCAGCGCTTTCGAAAATAGAAGCAGAACAAATGGCTGGAGCAAGATGCTGGTGGTGAAGGCAGCCAAGGCCTCTTCCCGCGGCAGCTGGTGGCTGCTGCTTGCTCCTCCATCAATCCTGTCCCCAGAGCTGGCGTTTCCTTGCAGGGGGTGTGGGGGGAGAGGCGTGAACATCTGGCTCTTGGGGCGGCCTGGGGCACAGCGATGCTTTATTGGGTTCGGTGTGGTGCCCTGGGGTTTGGGTACAGCTGAGCTTTGAGTGAGGATGGCAGGGCAGGAGGGGATTCGGTCCGTGTGAGATAAGGAGCAGACAGGGAGTTGGGTGGCGCCAGTTCCTGAAGGGACTTTGTCCCAAAACCATGGGACAGGTGCTGGGTTGAGGCACGGGCACCAGCAGGTGCTGACCTGGTGTCAGACAGCTGAGCACAGAGCTGCTGTGCTGGCAGGGGTGGAGTCCCAGTGGGATGAGCTCCTGTTGTTTCTGGGGGTTCCAGTGGGATGAGCTCCTGGTTGCTCCTGGGGGTCCCAGGGGATGAGCTCCTGGTTTATCCTGGGGATTCCAGTGGGATGAGCTCCTGGTTTATCCTGGGGGTCCTCGTGGGATGAGCCCCTGGTTGCTCCTGGGTGTCCCAGGGGATGAGCTTCTGTTGCTCCTGGGGGTCCCAGGGGATGAGCTCCTGGTTGATCCTGGGGGTCTCAGGGGATGAGCTCCTGTTGCTCCTGGGGGTCTCAGGGGATGAGCTCCTGCTTGTTCCTGGGGGTCCCAGGGGATGAGCTCCTGGTTTATCCTGGGGGTCCCAGGGGATGAGCTCCTGGTTTATCCTGGGGGTTCCAGTGGGATGAGCTCCTGGTTTATCCTGGGGGTCCTGGTGGGATGAGCTCCTGCTTGTTCCTGGGGGTCTCAGGGGATGAGCTCCTGTTGCTCCTGGGGGTCCCAGGGGATGAGCTCCTGGTTTATCCTGGGGGTCCTGGTGGGATGAGCTCCTGTTGCTCTTGGGGGTCCCAGGGGATGAGCTCCTGGTTGCTCCTGGTGGGATAAGCTCCTGTTGCTCCTGGAGGTCCTGGTGGGATGAGTTCCTGGGTGCTCCTGGGGGTCCAGGGGATGTGGGAGCTGCATTTGGGTGCTGCTGGGGAAAGGCCAAGCGCTGGGTTCTTCACCTGCTGCTTCCCCATGGGCACTGCTCCTGAGGGGATGAAGCTGCCTGCCTTGTGCCAGCCACTGGCACCTAGGAGAGGGAAATGGTGAGCCCAGCTCTCAACACAGATTGAGAGAGTTTGGAAAAATCCCGTTAGTTGCACTCAGGTCTTCCAGCCTTAGGGCTAGATGTGAGTGTGTGGTTTAGCCAGCAGGATTTCACACCTGCCCTTGTGCTGGAGAGAGGTGCTCCAGCTGCACGAGGTGGAAGTGGGAAGGTTGGGAAGGTGCTTTCCTTATGGGAAGATGTTCTTGCCTTGTCCTTTCTGGTGGAGAGGACCAGCCACGGTGAGCTCAGCATCTGCCTGGGTGACCTTCATTGCCTTTGCTTGGCGAGAGAGCCTGCTTTGCATGTCCTCTCCCCTGCCAGCAGCATCGGGGTCTTTTTGTTATGCAAATGCAGCTTTGGTTTTAGCTTCTCAGAGATAAATACCTTTGAGGCTAAATTTGGAGCTCGGGCCACTGCTGAAAGCGCCCTGATGGCCCAAGGCCTGACAGGTCTGATGCTGAAGATGGTAGTTTGGGGCTTTGGCTCGGAAACAAAACAGTCACGGTATTTTTTCCACTGGGGTTACACGAGTTTTTCTGCAGGGAAGAACCAGCACATTGAGTCCTGGTGGGGGTCCTTGGCACCTGCTGCCACCCTGCACCTAGAGTTCCCAGCTTTGCAGTGATGTGCTGTGGTTTTATTTTGGCTTTTAGAGCTCAGGTGACCCTTTTGTCCCAGCATCGTGCTGGGATTCAAGGATCCCCACTGAGCTGTGCCCAGGCATGGGGGGCTCCAGTGCAGGACTGAGACAGTGATGTCTCAGAGCCCCCCTAACACTGGCCTCCTGAGTTTTGTGGTCAGGATCTGTTTCCCAGCCCTCAGAGAGGTTCGGGGTGCAGGCTGCATGGCCAGAGGACACCGTGCCATGTGCTGCACACCAGACCAGAACTTTTTCTCACCTTCCCCCTTGTGCATGGCGTGGACCTGGCGTCCCCTGGGGCAGCCAGGCTTCCTCTGGGACCCCCTGAGTCCCTGGCAGCCCATGGCTCTTGTGATGGGGTCATGGGCTGCTGCTCTGGCTTTGGGCAGAGGTGTTTGTGCGTGATCTTATTTTTATTTGTGCGTCTTTCGGAAATCTTTCGTCACAGCAGGTGCCGGTTCAGTGCCCGGCAGTGGGGCGGGAAGGGCTGCGAGCGGGGTGGAAACGTGGCTAAAACTGGTTTGGCTTCTGCTCATGCAGTTTTGCTTTTTGTGTGCCACAGGAGAGCTTGAGGTCCCCAGGGTCTGGGGGGGCTGAAGGCATCGGGTTCCTGGTTCATCCCTCCTGTGGGGTCACAGGTCACCTACCAGCCTGAAAACTCACAGACACCAGCCCAGGGGCTCTCTAGGGCTGAACCAAGGTTCTGTGATGTTAAAAACACCCAGAGGTGTCTCATGTGCTTGCAAAATCCTGGGCAGTGTTGGGTTTTATTCCAGCTGAGAGCTGGACAGGAACACAGAGTCTGCCTGCTCGAGTGGATATCTTGGGGACCTGCTATGGGCAAAGCAGGCAGAAAGGGAAGGTGGCAGGAAATAGAGGTAAAAAGGGGAGGGCAGCTCTTCTGGAGCTGCTTCTTTGCAAAGTTTTGGCATCTGCTGGGTGCTGAGCTGTGGTGGGCTGGGCTAAGGCCACCCCGAAATAGGGTACTCCTGCTCAGGGCCACCTTGGGCTCCACAAGGTTTTCTGGGGGATTTAGGACTTGTCACTGTGTCCTGACAGGGTGGCAGCCTGTGTCCCCCAAAGCCCTGTGGGGTCTGGAGTATCCATGCCCAGGGAAGCTGCTGTCCTGACAATGCCCCAAAATGGGTACTCTGGCCAAGGGACAGGAGCAGGTGCCCATTCCAGGGAAAAGAGTGCTCCAGGTAAACCTCAGAGCCCTTTCCAGGGCCTGAAGGGCTCCAAGAGAGCTGGAGATGACTTTGGACAAGGGCCTGGAGTGACAGGACAAGGAGGGAATGGCTTCACACTGACAGAAGGCAGGGTTAGGTGGGATGTTGGGAAGAATGTACTCCCTCTGAGGGTGGTAAAGCCCTGGCAGAGGTTGCTTAGCTTTTCTCTGGATCCCTGGAAGTGCCAAAGGCCAGGCTGGACAGGGCTTGGAGCAACCTGGTCTAGTGGAAGGTGTCTCTGCCCATGGCAGGGGGTGGAACAAGACCATCTTTATAATCTCTTCCAACCCAAACCATTCCATGATTTTATGATCCACTGCATGCCTTCACCTGTGACATGGCCCTGTTCCTCCAGCCTCTGCTGTCCAAGCCAAGGTGCTGCCTTGGTTCTTCCTTTCTTTTTTTTTTTTTAATTCTTTTTTTCTCCTAAATGCATTACCAGTGCAGCTCATCCATATTTCTACCACCTTCTCCCTCCTGTTCTCGCGCTGAAGTCTATAATGCTGAAATTATAGCATCCCCCTCGTCACCATGGCAACGCTCAGGGATGTATTTTAAAAAAAAAAAAAAAGACCAGAAGCCCTCCAAGGATTATGACTTCAGTGAGGGATCAGGCTGGAGGGGAATCTGGGTCACGGCTGGAGCAGGCTTTTCTTGCAGCCTGTCTTCAGTAATTCCCCTCACAGCGCCCGGGGCCGCGTCAGGGCAGGGCAGGGCAGAGCTGCCACTGGCACCCATGGGTGCCCTCGAGGGGTTCCAGCTGCTCTGGAGGTGCTGCCTCCTTCTCTTTGCCCATGTACACTCTGGGAAAGAGCATCCTCTGCAAGCTCAGTATTCCCACCCAAAACTGAGGTGTTTTAACTGAGCCTTTTTGATTCCCAAATGCGTGGTGCCTGCAGGAGTGCCAGAGCCTCTCTCCCCCTCCACCCCTCTGTGCAGCGCAAGCTTTCTCTCTCATCCCCCAAAATAAACAGGACTTTTTATATATATATATTTTTTTTTTAAATTTTTTTTACTCCTCTTCTTCTTTTTAATTTTTTTTTCCT
>JANRMJ010000065.1:509414-528580 GCA_025584955.1 Alethe diademata
CAGTCCCAGGTCAAGGGGCACAGTCCCAGCTCACAGGTTTACAATCCCACTCATGCTGCTGCCTGTTGCATCCAGGAGGGATTTTTTTCCCTGTGCACATCCTGGGGCTGCTGGTGGGTTTTGTGCAGGAGCAGGGATGGTGGCACCACAGCTGCCCCTCACAGCTCAGCTGCTGTGGACCCACCCCTGTGAGGAACTGTGGGTCTCATAGACTGATTTTACAAAGTTGGTGGCTGGGGAGGGCCAAGAGACCAAGGCAAAGCTGGGACAGCAAATGTGTTAGATCCACAGACCTTGGAGAAGATGAAGGGGTGATGCTGTGAGCTGTTTCAGGGTGAGCAGAGCCACATCCCCCCCTTCCACTGCCTTCCTTGACAGACCTGTTGAGGGAGCAGCCCCCTGGACAATTTCTTGTGGATTTAGAAATGGCAAAATGCTGTAGCTGGTGGTGGCAGCCCCTTGCTTGTCCCTGAGGTGCTGGGAGTGCCTAAAAACCTCCCTGGTGGCAGCAATGCTGCAGGTTTTAGAAAGAAGAATGTTTTGCTTGGCTGAAACCTCTTGGAAAAATCCCACTGTGAGATCCCCTCTCATCCATCCCCCCATTTTCTGAGCCTGCCAACAGCTGTTGCTGGAGGAGAGGAGTTTTCAGGGATGTGAGGGGTCACCTTCCCAATTTCCAGGCAGAGATGAGAGGTGCAGCTCCTGTCCCTGCAAAGGGAGTCATGTCAAGGTGGGCACAGCCCCCTGTTAGACAGCAGAGAGTCTCTGCAGGAAACCCAGCTTCATTGCTTCACTGCTCATGGAACAACTTTTTCCATTTTGCCTCTGAGCGAGAAGAAGGAAAAAAACTTTTTGTTTTTTTAGAGGAAAGCTCAACTTTCCGTCTTTCGGCTGCGTCGGCAAGACAAAAGGTTTTGGAAAAAAAAAATCCACAAAAAGCAGTTAAAAAAAAAAAAAAGGCAAAGCTGTTCCTTCCCCAGCAGCAGCACCTCTTCCTCTTTTGGGCCATTCTGAGAACAAACAAGGACACGTACAAAAATAGAAAAATAATAGGGAAAAGTCCTCGGAAAGCTGCAGAAAAAGCTCTGGGAATCTCCCGTTCATGGCAGTGACTGATTCCCACTGCCTCTCTCTATAGAATCCACACAGGAATTAGGGATGCCAGGAATTATTAAGTATTATTAGGTATAATATTAATATTAGGTATAAGAATTATTAATAATCATTATAGTTATTAGGTAATTAGTTAATAAATATTAGGAATTACTGGTGACACTAAACAGGGCAGGAGATGTCACCGTGGTCAGGAGTGAGTTGAGTCCTTCTCTGTGAACGAGGACATTTCCCCTCTACAACTGAATCCATAAATGAAGGTAAAAATGCTGCCTGGAATGACCCAGGAAGAAGTAATTTTAATGGAAAATATTGTGAAAAGCTTCATCTGGATGGAGAACAAGGCTGGGATGGGTGTGGTGCCCATTGGCACCAGCATCCCCTGGGCCCCACCTGTGGTGTGGAGCAAATCCTGCTGGAGACATCCTGGGTTTGATGTGCTCCAGCAGCATTTCCCCCAGGAGCCCTGTGTTTCCTGGAGCTCACAGGTAGTTAAAGAGCCACTCCCAAACTTGCTTTGGCCTCAGAACGGAGATGTTTGTTGCTGTTTAGGAAGACAGAGAATTGTCAGGACTCTTTTCTTTTTTTTTTTTTTTTCCCTGCTGAATTTGGCATAAAAAAGGATCAAGACTTCCAGGAAATTCTGTAGCTTTGACTTGTAAAAAAAAAAAAAAAAAAGAGTTGGCAAGTGCTGGTCATAAAGCCTAATTGCTTTTGGTGTGTTGAAAATAGAGGGATTCAGAGTGGATCTCAGTTGGCTGCAGAATATCAGTGAGGGACTTTGGGGTGTCACCTGCAGTCACCGGGCTCCTCCTGATGAGGAGTGGCTGTGTCCCCTCATTACCTCCATGTAAGCTCCTGTTTGTGAGCCCAGCCTTGGTGTGGGGTTTGCTGCCCAGTGCTGTCACCATCATCCCCTGTGTCACCCCCAGCAGGGCTCCCAGCTGCCACTGTGCCACATACCCTGTGGCACCTTTGCATTTGGCAAATGCCACTTGTCCGGTTTCGTCGGGAAATTCTGACAAATTCGACAATTTGCCTATAATTTTGGGGTTTATTTTTCCTATTTGGCTGTTTGTAAGCAAGTTTTCCCTGTTTCTTGCAGGACAACAAAGAGCATTAAGGTTTTTTTCCTGAAAGTGATGAAGATGTTCATGAAGGGCCAAATTCAGTCCTGGTATAAAGAGAACCTTTGAAAAGAAGGAAGTTTCTCTCCATCACTCCCTATTCTGTAATTCCTAAATTAGAGACACCCTGGCATCAAAACCCAGGGGCTTTATCCTGACTTTTTAATCCCCTTGAGGTTCAGCGACATCTCGGGCCGACGGTGTTGATTTGTCCAGGGGCAAATCCTGCTCCATCCATGCAGAGGATGTTCTGGAGGGAACAATTCCCTGCCCATGTTCCCCATCCCCACTCCCCAATCTCAGACTGTTCCGGTTGTGCTTGCAGACGTTAAGAAAGAAAGGTTTTAACGGCTGTGACAGCCCAGAGCCCGACGGCGACGACTCCATAGACCAGAGCCCCTTGATGGAGGATAAATACCGCAAAGGCAGCGAGGATCTGGATATCCTGTTCAAGAGATATGGTGTAAGTACCTGCCTGTGGCTGGAAAACCTTCATTATATGTTCTTCTCTGTTTTGTTTCTCTCCTGTTCGACTTCCCCTGCTCCCTCCCCGGCACCCCCGTGTCCCCCACACGTCACAGGCGCTGAACAAGAAGCACAGGGAGTGCGAGAGCCCGGAAGGGGATGAAGTGTTTGCGCTGACCCCGCAGACGGAGGAGAAATATAAAAAGATTGATGAGGAGTTTGATAAAATGATGCAGAGTTACCGGCTCGCAGTGAGTAGCTGGTGGCCTGCAGCCCCTCCCCGGTGCCTCCAGGTGATGGGGGGGTGGATTTTGCATGGCTTTGCTTCGGAGCCGTGTCATGCCTTGGGAGCCAATGCCAGCAGCCCCTGAAGCCCTGAATGCACCTGGCTCTTGAGTGCCCTTCCTCTGTCCCATCCTTGGGAAGATCCTTCCTACCAGCTCTGGCATTCCTTGTTGGCTCTAGCCAGGCAGTGCAGGATGGTATTGCTTGTCTCTTCTCCTCTACTGTAGTAGTGGATTAGGGTCTCCTTTTCCACCCTCTGTTCCTCAAATTTTTGTCTGAGTTAAGATCCCAGTGTTCATGTGAGCACCCCTCACATCCTCGCAAAGCTCAGCCTGGTTTGGGCTGTTCCACCTTAATTCCCCCCAAATCCAGCGAGCCCTCAGGGCAGCTGGTGGCCGTGGCAGAAATCCAGGGAGGGCTTAGCCTGTGATCCCGGAGCTGTCACTGGCACCGGGGTGGCATCAGGACAGTGCTGAAAGGGATTTGTGTCAGGAGACGAGAGGAGGAGGGGGCCACGTTTCAAATTAGTTGTTAGTTCAAGGGAGCAGAGACGATTGATGCAGGCAGCGGCTCTTGGGGGATTAGCCCTGAGTCGCTGCAGCCGTAATTAATGCTGCGGGAGCAGGGGGGAGGCTCCTTTTCCAGGGGTGGCTGCAGCGCAGCAAAAATGACACACACAGCCCCACCCAAAATAGTCTGCCCTTCTGTGATTTGCAAGCCCCCACAAGTTAAAATTCTGGCTTTTCTCGAGAGCTGGGCCTTGTGAAATCCCCAGGTTGTGTTTTGCTGACTCAGCGTTCTGTTGCTCCGCGAGCCTCGAAAGAATCCCGAAATCTGCATTTCCATCCCCTAGATCTCAGGGTGGAGGGGGTGGGGAGGCTGCCCTGAGACCTAGGAGGGCTGAGGAGGTGGAGGAAAGTGGGATGCTGGTGGTGATAATCTCTGGCAGCTCTGCTGTGACAATGAGCTCAGCCCCACGAGGGGGGTTCAGGGCAGGATTAGCTCTGACAGTACATGGATCTACCTCAGCCTCCCCAGTTTCACTAGGGGGATTGCAGGTTCCCACCCTACCAGAGTGTGTGGGGTGGGAGTAGAGCCCCAGCACCTGGCACGAGCCCTGCCACTGGTGGAAAATAGGCTCAAAAACCACCTGAGCTTTGTCCTTAGTGCAGAACACCCTCATGACCAGGGGCTGCTCAGCATCAGAATGTGTCTGCTGCAAAAGGAGGGCCCTGAGTAGGCCCCCCATCATCCAGACACGTCATTCCAAAGGGACAATCCCAGAAATCCCTTTCAGCAGGTGGCATTCAAGTGCTGGGTGGCTTCTCATCGGGGCACAGCATCTGGCTCCCCCACTAAAAACCTCCCTGGCAGCGAGGGGCCGAGCAGCGCAGGCGGAGCGTGTGCTGTTGGAGGAGACGCTTTTCCATTTTAACTGCTGGGTTGGTTTTGTGTGTGAGCAGAACTAACCCGGCGGGGCAGCCTAACGACAGCCGCTGCTAACGAGAGCCCTCGGCGGGGCTTTGGCCTCGGGTGTTTGCCCTCACTCCTAACGGGAGCAGAAATGGTGGGGTTTTGGCTGGTGTGTGCATCTTCTGGCCCAGAATTTGTGTGCAAACCGTGTCCCTGTCTGGGTGTGCCGGGGCAGCGTCAGCCTGACGCTGCTCTGCAGGTGCAGAGCTGGGTTAAGCCAAATTCAGCTCTGGGGCTGAGTATCCAGCTTGTGGCTCCACCACGAGCTCGTGCTGTGGTGTGAAGGAGCTTCAGCTCTTCCTCTCCCTCCCTGGGAGCATTGCACACACGCGGACGCGTTGGCAGAGATTTATTACACAACGCTGCTCCGGTGTTCGTGCAACGCCCAGGGAACCTTCCTCCTCCTCCTCCTCCTCCTCCTCCTCCTTCTCTGCTGCCGTGCAGGATGAGCTCCCGGGCTGAGCAGAGGTAGGGCTCCGTGTTCCAGCTCTCCCTGGTGCTGCAGGAATTGCTGAGCCTGTCCCTGTGCCAGCGGCGGTGCCGCGGCGCAGGCTCAGAGCCGCTGTGCTCGTGGCTTGGCTGCAGCCACAGGATATCTCTGAAGGACAGGATGCCCTTGGGAGGCAGGTGGGGAGGGTTCCTGGCAGCCAGGCGTGGGTGAGCACTGTCCTACTCCTTCCTCCCATCCCCCTCTGTCACCTAAGGAGCAGGACCTGTCCAGGAGCAGATTTCTGGAGGAGAAGGCAAGGCAAGGCAGCGGGGAGATGGCACCAGCTGCACTGAGGGGACTTCAGCTCCCTCTTCCCTCACTGGTACAGCCTGTGGGACTCCACCTCTGGCCCCATGATGGTCCCATTCAGTGCTGGGCTACTCTCCCTCTCCATCCTGGAGCAAATTAAAGTGGGACTTTAGCAAAGCCTGTGCTAAAGCCTCTAAGCAGGTGCCAGCTCCTGTTAACGAAGAGCAAATCAGTGACATAAGACAAACGGCTGGGATAATCGCAGCGGGTCTGCCTCCCACAGGACGCTGGTAGGTGAAGCTGGTCCTCAGCCTGCAGCCAAGGATAGGTGCTCCTGCATCCCTGGGGTCAGCTCCTCCTTCCAGCAGCTCCCAGAGGAGACAGGATGGATCCCAGGGTCCCCCAGGGGCTTTCCCACCAGCAGCAGTGCCAGCCCAGGACAGGGATCTGCTGCTGGCTTCCTGCTGGCTGAGGAACCAGATCAGAGAATCCTGCTTGGGGTGAAGGGGAGTGCCAAGTGCCAGGCTTGGTTGCTGCTGGTGCTGGTGGGGGCAAACCACCAGGCTGGTGCCCACCTTCATGCTCTGGGCTGCTCCCAGCCCCTCCTTCATGCCTGCCGTGAGAGCACAGGGGGTAAATAGATACAACCTGAAAATGAGGCCAGAACAGTTGTTTGCAGAGCTCTCGTGTGTACAAGAGCCCATTGCTCTTCCTGATGTTCCCTGGTGGGGAACTGGGCTCTGGTGCATCCCCCCAGGGTGCCAGTGTGGGTTCAAGCACAGCACTGCAGGTCAGCAGTGGAGCTTTGAGGAGACCTGGCTGTCCCTCCTTGTCAGCAGCTGTGCTGTGCTGCAGGAACTCGGCTCTGGCTCCCCTTCACCCCCTGCTCTCTGTTCAGTCCACAGTGCCCGCTCCCAACTTCGCCATGCCCGTGACGGTGCCGGTGACCAACCAGAACACGCTGCAGTTCAGCAACCCGGGCAGCTCGCTGGTGACCCAGTCCCTGGTGACCTCCTCTCTCACAGACCCCCGGCTCCTGTCACCACAGCAGCCAGCCCTGCAGAGGAACACGGTGTCCCCAGGGCTGCCCCAGCGGCCGGCCAGCGCAGGTGAGCCACCCTGGGCCCCTCTGCACCCGCAGCTCTGTAGGAAACTATACCATGGGATGGTGGTGAGGGTGGTCCTGACAGATGGAGAGATCTCTATAAGCCAGGTGTGGACACCACTGAAGGCCCAGGCAGAAACTGCAAGGCCTTTTTCAGACTCAGTGCTCTTCTCTTTCTCAAGCTGGGAAACCTTTTCCCAAGCTGAGACAGTTTTCTCAGCTCCAGCCTGAGCCTTTCCCAGGATAATAACTTTCAGGAAAAACAAAGAAGAATTTTAAATAAAAATTAGCACCTAGTGTTGACTGAAAAAAGTTCTCACACTATATGTAACAGAACTTGTTTTCTTCTGTTGTCCAATGGACTGCTGTCCTGTTCGCGGCTTGCGAACCACACTATAAAATGTAGTTCAGTCTTTCAATAAATCACTAAAATGTAGTTCAGTCTTTCAATAAATTGCTTCTTTAGCCACGTAGCTGAAGAAGTCTGTCGTTATTCTATGCAACTCTTAGCGCATATAGCGACAGCCAGGTCTTGAAACTTGTGGTTTATTGCACAGGGCGTGGGTAAAAAGGGCCCTGCAGGGAGCTGCCAGTCTCACAGAAAGAGAGTGGGGGGTAGTGAGAGTTCTAAGAGGTAAGAGGGGGAAGTAAAAAAGCAAAGTAAGAGAGTGGTTTTCCCGTTTACAACACAATAAATCTTCTTCTATGTTGAATATTCTAATTTCCACTAACCAATCTAATGCAAGATACAAATTCTCTAACATTTACATACAACCTATAGGAATCGCTACATTACAATATTTTACTGCTTTCTTATCTCTAAACCTTATTTTGGACCCTTCCTGTCATGCCAGGAGTGGGTCTCTGCTGGCTTTTTGGTATGTTTGCAGCAACTGGCATTGTCTTACAAAGGGAGAAGACCTTCAAGCATCCACATTGCTGCTCTCCAGCCACTCAGTCAAAAACTGCTTTCATTTCAATCTCACTTATGGTTTCCATATTCTTAAAATCTTTTGCTAGGCAATCATATTTATAAGGTCTTCCTGATTCATCCTTCCCAACACAGCTCCTCACCCCTCCTGCCTGGCTGGGCTTGCAGCACCCACCATGGGGTGTCCCTGAGGGAGGGGACACTTCTGCTGCTTCCATCCCCTGTCCAGGGTCCACATCCAGCACCTGTGGGTGGCAAGAGCATCCTGGAAGGCATGTTGCCCCTCCTGCCAGACATTGATGCTTTCCTTTTGTGCCTTGGCCCCAGCCTGAAGCCAGCCTGCCCACCTTAGCTAGGTGTCTTTGAGAGCAGGATTCCTGCAGGGATCTGTTTGGGGTTGGGCAGTGCAAGATGAGTCAGCCGGCGCCGTTCCCGGGCTCGGGGGTGGCTGCTGGCATCCTGCTCGCTGGTGGCACTCGGTGACATGGGTCTGGCTGCCTAAAAAGGGCTGTTCAGAGTGGGGCCATGCTGGCTGCAGTTGGCTGTGGGCGATTACTCATGTGGCTGTGCTGACAGATGGGAGGAGCAGCCATTTCCAGCAGGGACCGGCCATGGGTGGCAGAGGACAGGGTGGGGGAGAGGAGTTGTCACCCACGTCCCCTGCAGTGGCAGGGCGGGGCAGGGACGACGTGTGACCGCAGCCCAGCTCTCCTGCAGTATGATCATAAATAATAATAGGCTGCAGAAAGCCCCTTCCTGCTATTTTGGATGTCACAGATGGCCTGTGAAAGTCGCCCGGGCTGCAAATGGCAGAGCTGGTGCCAGTGACCAGCATGTCTGGGCCCTCAGCTGTGGCCCCTGGGGCTTTGAGAGCTCCAGGGAGCTTCACAGAGGGATGGATTTGAATAGAAGTGCCTCCAGAAGCAGGTTGTGTGGTGGGGCAGGGTGAGCAGGAGGAATGGCCTGGCTGGGATGCAGCATAGCCGTGGTTCAGAAACAGCTTGTTTGATCTCTGCTCTCACTGCAGAGTCTCCAAGGTGCCTTGAAGTACTCAGGTATCAGGATGAGGCCCCAGACCTGCAGGACAGGGCTCATTCTGGTATCAGGATGAGGCCCCAGACCTGCAGGACAGGGGGCATTCTGCTCTAGGACTGGTCCCAGGGAGCAGTGTCTTGCTCCAGGCAGGGTGGCAGAGCCCTCCTCGGGCACAGGCAGCCATGGCTCTGACTGCAGGGATCTCCTGCCCTCTCGTAGGCCCCTCAGCTGAGAACAGAAGAGGCTTCCTGGTAAAGCAGACCCCTCTGGGGGCTCCTGTTTCCAGCTCACTCACTGCTCATTTAGGGGGCTCATTCTGTGGTTGTGAGCTCAGAGGTGTTCCAAGTCCGGCCATCTGTGTCTCATTCACTCGCTGCCTGGGACACGGAAGAAATCCTGTTTATAGGAGCCAGGGCTTTGCATGTTAGAAAAACTCCTTTTTTTCCCCTAAAATTTTTTTAGCATTGCACCAGAGCTGGTTGTGTTGTTTCCAAAGCAAATGCACAGCAAGCGCTGGGTGGGTGCCTTGACAGAGCCTGGTGCTGTTGGCTCGGGGGTGGTGTGGGAGAAGGGCAGCCAAGGGGGGTGTAAGGGCTGGGGGCAGGGTTGGCATCACTCACCCGAGGAGCTGAGCCCTTTTTGGCAGCATAGGCACCAGTGCCTGGGGTGCAGGTGGGGTCCCACAGCAGGGCACAGCCCCAAAATCCTGTTGGAGTCCCTTCTCTGGGACTTTGGAGGCACAGGGACCTCTGGCTCTCCCTTGAGGGGAGGGTTCCACCTTCAGCGGGTCACTTCACCCTTTGTCAGGCCAAACAATTTTTGGGACCGCTGCCATTCCCAATCCTGCTCCCATATGGGGAGCAACTGTGCTTCCCTGCACAGCAGCAGCTCAGCCCTCCCACCCTCCTCCAGCTTTCGGGGGCTCGCTGCAAACCCAAAGCTGAGGAAAGGTTCGTGTCTCGGGTTTCCCCATCTGGGCTGAGAAGGGCTGGGCAGTGGCTGGAGGTGGGGTTTGGCATGGAGAGCCCCTCGTTTGCCAGCCCAGGGCTCCGGGCTGACTGCGGTCGCAGCTCCGGAGCCTCCGCTGCCCGCGGCGTGCTCAGGCAGCCCCAGCTGGGGAATAGGTGGCTTGCAGAAATAACTTCATAACAAGGCAGGAAAAAAAAAAGATCAAGTCTTCTTCCAGGCGAGGCAAAACGTTCTGGTTTTGGGGAATAAAAAGGTCTAGTTTCTCCCAGCCTGCAGAGAGCTGCAAGCGCTGGGATCGGGAGCCTGGATTGCTGTGGCATCCTGGCAGTGTGGGGTGGTTTCCATCGGGTGGGAGCAGCACAGGGGGGATTGTGTTTCCTCTTCCCCAGCAGCACTGGCCCCGTGTCCCCCAAAAAGGGGGGTTTGGAATAAAATAGCTGCAGTGTTTTCCAAGCTGCCTCCTTTGGAGCAGGCTCCTGTGCACCTGGCTGCTTCCCAAAGGAAACGGATCTGCCTGGATAACATTTCCCAACCTGATCACCAGGAATGCTGCTCGTTTTGCCCGGGACTTTCTCCCCAGGAATGCAGTGCTGCTTTTTTTTCCTCTGCCTTTCTCCACTGTGCTCCCTGCCTTCCTGCCCCCCAGAAGCAGAGATGCTCACCCTGTTTCTGCATCCATGGTGATGCCATCTCTCCTCTTGCTTTGCAGGGGCGATGCTTGGGGGAGATCTGAACAACACAAACGGAGCCTGCCCAAGCCCTGTGGGTGAGTAAGGAGCCTTTCAGCCCTGCACCCCCAGCTCCATGTGGCATTCCTGCCCTTGGTTTCCCCACATGTCCCATAGCATTTTGTTTTGCTGTTGAGCCCTGCTAGTCCATGGGGGAGTGCTGGGGAAGATTTTGCTGCTCTTGGCAGTAGGAGGGGTTGGCCATGTGTAGCTCCAGGCCAGCACCTTTGTAGGGGTTGCTGGTTTCAGTGGAGACCCCAATGACCAAGGAGTCTCCATTTACTCAGGATCTCTCTGCAGATCAGGGTGGTGACCCCTGAGGACCAGGATTTGGGTAGCTCTAGGTTTAGCTCCTGGTGCTACAGCCAATTCTCCACTGTCCTCGGGTGATCAATTAACACCCAGTTTCTCCTCGTGCTTGGGCCCTATAAAGGAACTTCAGTGCAAGGAAAAAAAGGCTCATTAAGGCCTTTTCCACTGTGAGAGCCTCAGTGCTAATGAGGCTCAGGCCTCATGGCTCAGCTCCTCAGCTGTAAAATGCACTAACAATGTCTCCATCCCCACATCTGCCTCTGCCGTCTGCAGGCTGAGGATGTTGGGCTGCTGCTGGTGTAGGCACAGCCCAAAAAGCAGCCACAGCCCCGGCTCTTGCTGGGAAACAGCTGCTGCTGGGCTTGGCTGTGCTCCCAGGCTTGGCAGGGTGGATGCCATCCATGCCAGGGCAAAGGCAGCCTTGCTCCAGGAGCCTGACTCCTCACCCCTTCTGGGCCTTCTTGCAGTGGTGTCCAGCCGACAGCAGGGAGGAGGAGTGTGGGCTTCCACATTGCCCCAGTTAAAACCAAACTGGAGCCAGGTCCTGCTGGTTTGTAGGTGGGGTTGGGCCAGTTGTGGCCACCCAGCCCCATCCCCTGCATCTGGCTACTGCACAGAACAGCCATTTCCCTGTGCCAGTGCCAGAGGGATTTCATCACAGAGCAAAACCTGCCAGGGTGGTTTGTGGGGTCTCACAGCACCCAGTGCTGAGCTTTGCTGATCCTTGAGGGCAGAGGGAAGGGACCATCCTGGCCCAGCCCCCGGGCCCCTGCAGCCACCCCCATGGCAGCTGTCAGGAGCAGCCATGGCGGGTGCAGAGCTTGGCAGGGCCCCTGAATGTCAGCATTGACGTCACCCAAGCATTCCCTGCGTTCCTGCTGCCACTGCAGGAAATGGGTGTGAGGAGCAGGGACAGCCTGGCTGTGGTCAGCCCCGGGCCCCTGCTGTCCCCAGAGCCCTGCTGTCCCCAGGCCCTGCCCTCCCTGGGGCTCCCCTCGTGGCTGCAGAAGGGCACTGTGCCTCTGGCTCTGGCACTGTGCTTGCAGTTTTCAAATACCTGGTACATCTCTTCCTCCTCCTCTTCCTCTTCCTCCTCCTCCTCCTCCTCCTCCTCCTCCTCCCTTGCAGTCTCTGCAGCACTGAGTGATCACCTGCTGCCTCTGAGTCATCAGCTGCGGGTGCCTCTGGCCGGATCCTGCAGCGATGTCGATGTCGCTGGATCCCTGCGTCCTGCCCACGCTCCAGGGCTTGTGCCACCCTCCACCCTGCCTGGCCGCTGGGGGGCTGCTGAGCCCTGGCTCTCCCCACTCAAATTCACCCCAGGGTGGTGCACAGGCAGGCCAGAGTGCTCCTCTTTTGGACTCTTTTTTTTGGTGGGGGCCCTTGGTTGGGAAGTGCTGTGGGAGTGTAGCCCTTCTCTCTCTGGCTCACAGGGGTGGCCAGGTCCATGCTGGGTGGACATGGCAATGACAGAAGCAATGACTGCCCAAGGCCACCCATCTTTGGGGGTGAGTGGCAGCACTGGAACCCAAACCAGCTCCTCCCCAGCAAAGGGAGCCACCCCAGTCCACACCCCAGGTGATGCACAGATAACATGATGTACCTCGAACAGGGAGTCACCGTGAGAGCCCTGTGTGCATCCATGCCAGTGGTGCCTTGGGAAGGAGAATATCAAAGGGTTTAACATGTATTTTGGCTTTTCCATGGCCACCAGCACTGCAGGTAGCCAAGGTCACCTGAGGAATTTCTGCACCTTCCTTGTTAATAAATCTAAAAACCAGTGGCCTTGTGAGCAGGATTCCAGCAGCTCACGGTGCACAGAGGGGCCAGGGCCTGATGCAGCAGGCACATGCCTTATGCATGGCTGCTGACGGTGATTTGGCACTCAGGATACCTCACTGGGGACAGGAAGGCTGCTCCTCTCCCTCCAGCAGGGACATGGATGCCACAGCTGCCAGCCTGCAGCAGCCTGGGTCTCCCTGCTGGGGCAGCACCTCCCGTCCCCAGTGCCATCTGTGGGGCCAGCTCCTCATTGCCCAGGGAGCCTGGCCAGCCCCTGGGCCTGCCTGAGCCCATCCCAAGTGTCCAGCCCAGGCCAGCCCCTCCCTGGGTGTCCAGCCCAGGCCAGCTGTGGGGAGCAGAGCTTGGCCCCCAGGCGCTGCGGCTGCCACCAGCGCCTGCTGAAATGCAGATGCAGCGCAGTGCTGGATGTGATTAATAATGCAATCAGCGACCTATTTTTCCTGGTCTAACGTGCAATGAATATGAGGGCTGAATCCTGGTGATTGCTGAACGCCTTTCTATCTTTGGGGCCTATTCATGAAAAGAAAAAACCAACCCTCATCAGAACAGTAATCTGATCCAATTTATTCCTTTCCTGATGTTCATCACATCTTTTCCTTTTTATTTTTTTTCTTCCTTTCCTTTCTTCTTTTTTTTCCCCTCTCCTTGCACATAAAATCCTAAGTGGGGCAGCAGGAGAAGGAGAAGGAGGGCACCTCAGATCTTCAAAGGGGCAGTGGGAGCAGTGAACTGACTCCTCACTCTGCCACAGCCCCAGTACCATGAAGAGACCTTAAAAGTGAATGTGCCAGTAATTACCCATCTTGGTAGGGCTGTGGTGCCGGGCCAAAGCAGGGAAAGAGCCTGGCTGCAGATCAGGCTCTGAGATTTGCTGGGTGTTACTGCAGGAACAAGGGGGAATCCCTGCAGGTTAAGGAGCTGCCCTGAGCACTGTGGGCTCAGGACTGCTGCCCATCAATGAGCCTGCTGGGCTGCAGGGGGGTTTTGGGGAGCCTGGCTGGATGCAGTGCTGCTCTCCCACGGGGAGAAGCACTCCTGGAGCCCCACTGCAGCACCACTCTCCATGCTGTGTTCACCACAACCGTGCATTCCCCACGGCCGTGTATTCACCGCCATCGCCCCGTGTTCACCATCGCCATGTGCTCACCACCGTGCCTTCACCTCCTTCCTCTCTGTCACCCGTGTCCCTGCAGGAAATGGCTATGTGAGTGCCAGGGCCTCTCCAGGCCTCCTTCCCGTGTCCAACGGCAGCAGCCTGGGCAAGATCATCCCGGCCAAGTCGCCGCCGCCGCCGGCGCACGGCGCGCAGCTCGCCGCCAACAGCCGCAAGCCCGACCTGCGCGTCATCACCTCGCAGAGCAGCAAGGGGCTCATGCACCACCTGGTGAGTGCCTGCAGCTCTGCTGGGCTGCAGCTGGGCTGGGAGAGGGTGCCATGCATCACCTCGTGAGTGCCTGCAGCTCTGCTGGGCTGCAGCTGGGCTGGGAGAGGGTGCCCTGCCGGCGCGCGGGCTGCAGGGGGATTCGGTGCCGTGGCGGTGAGTGAGAGCTGGCTGGAGGGGAGGTGCGAGGAGGAAGGCTTGGGTTGCTGCCTGCACCGTGCTGGGTGGTGCAGAGGCCGTGCCAGCAGCACTGCAGGCCGTGCCAGGCAGCCCTGCAGGCTGTGTGTGCCCATGGAGGCGAGGGTGCAGTGCCGGCGGGCGCAGTCACGGTGCTGGAGTTAACGGTGCCTCTCGGTTCTCTCCCTGTTCTCCCACGGGCAGACCGAGGACCACTTGGCTCTGGTGAGTTGCCTGCATGGTGCTGTGGTGGCACTTGGGCTGCTTGTCCCCTCGGTCCTGCCCTGGCTTGGCACACTGGCTCCCTGTGTTGGGAATGCGGCGGGATGTGGGCGCCGGTGTTACATCCAGTCCTGCTGCAGAAAATAAATCCCAAGGCAAACACACTTTCAGGAGAACCAGGTTCCCTATGGAATAGAAGGAGCTGACATGAGCTGCAAAGAGCCTTCTTGTCCACCAAGGCCAAA
Source organism: Alethe diademata (assembly GCA_025584955.1). NCBI lineage: Eukaryota > Metazoa > Chordata > Aves > Passeriformes > Muscicapidae > Alethe > Alethe diademata. The sequence continues at coordinate 523,525 of JANRMJ010000065.1, forward strand.
ATTGCTGTGTTGGTCCCCCTGGGGAGGGGTCCCTTTGGGGACAGAGGGCACTGCCCCTGCCCTGGACCTGCCCATGGTGCTTCACTGGAGCCAGCACAGCTACAGCACAGGAAGACCTGGCCCATTGCCAGCATATGAGACACAGGGAGTAAATCAAGCTCTTCCCATATTAAAGACATTATTTAAAGCCTGTGTAAATCCACTGGCTGGCTGGTGCACTCCCTGAACCTCCCTTGTGCATGGGGCAGTTTTCTGTGTTATTTTTATGGCTTTTTTCCCTCTCCCTGCCAGCAAAGTGAATGCCACCTTGTTTGTGGCAAGGATTCAGTCAGCTCCGTTGCTATTCTGGTGCGGGGCAGATGGGAGACAGGTCAGCACAGCAAGGGAAGGGCAGGAGCTGCTGCAGGATGCAGCTCACACAGCCAGGGAAAAGCTCTCCAAAAACACAGGAGAAAGCCAATCCTCCTGGCAGCCTGCACAGAGGCACTCTTGGCCAGGGCAAGGATGGGCCAGAGCTTTGCAGACATGAATTCTGCTGCTCTTCATGTCCCCAAACCTTTCTTGCTTAGTGGCCCCCCTTCCAGCTTCTCCGTGCCTCAGTTTCCCCATGTGTGGAGGGAGATCAGTCACTCCCCACCTCCCCCTCTGCTCCTTCCTGATCCCACTGCCCAGGGCATTCCCTGACTACACACTGAAGCAGCATTAGGTAAAAATCCACTGGGGTGCCATTTGCAGTTGTAATTGTTGGTCTGAATGAACCTGGTGGGTTTTTGCCTGAGGTGAAAAACATTCTCACCCCAGCTGAGGTGGCAGCACGGGACTGGAGGGTGATGGAATGTGGGCAGGGTGGGACAGGCACCTTGGCACTGCTGGATCAGGAAGGGGACTGCAGAGTGTCGTCCCTGCAGATCCCTCCTGCCTGGTGCAGATGCTCCCCTGCTCCCCTAACCTTCTCCTCAGATTTGCTCCCTCCACATTGCCCAACCTACACACCAGATCCTCTCTCCAAATGGCAGCTCCCACCTCTTTGCAGGCAGCTGCCAGATGAGTCAGCAGCCCCTGAGCTGTGTCCCCACTGCCCACAGCCCCAGCCCTGGCAGCCTTGGCACTGCTCCTGCAGCTCTGAGCGTGCTCTCCTCCCTTAGAGGGTTCACAGAGGTGTCCCCCCATTTCCCTCCACACTCCTGACACGCCAGGGCCAGCAGATCCACTCCCTGGGAGCATGCTGCATGGTGTGTCACCAGCTGGAAGGGCAGCTGGGAGCGTGGTCTGTGGGCACGGGGTGTGGGGGGCAGCTTGCACACCTCCTCCCTGCATGGACTGTGGTGAAAATCGGGGTGCTGCCCCCAGCACAGCTGGGGCTGACATCCCCACGCTTGCCTTGTGGTGTCCAGGAGGTTCCTGGGGCTGGCACACCCTGCCCAGCCAGTGTCCCACTGTGCCATGGCCACACTCGTCCCTGTGCCTGTGCTCTCCCAAAAATGCCCTGGGGAGAGGGGCAGAAGGGATGGGGCTTTGAGGGCTGCATCCCACTGGGCTGGCTCAGGATTTTGTGCAGGCAGGACAGGGACAGGCCTGTGTCTTCCCTCCTGTGAAGACATTCCTTGCCACGTCCTTAACCCACAGCAGTGGGCACAGCCAGCAGGATGTGTGCCAGGAAAACCTGCTCCTCCCAGCTTTAGCAATTAGAGCCCTGCTAATCGCCTTCCCCGGGCCACAGGAGGCACCTGTGGGCTGGGCAGTGTGTGGGAGCAGGGTGAGCAAAGCCTGCACAGCCAGCTGCTCTTACCCTCTGCAGGTGGCCAGGGCAGGGTTTTAGCCTCCAGCCTCGTCCCAGGAGAGTCTCCCTGGCCGTGGGGAAGCGTTGCAGAGTCTGTGCCCAGCCCTGCAAGGCCCTGGGAGCCCTGAGCTCCACGGGGAGGGTGCTCCCTGTGCCCCAGCCAGCCTCGTGCCAGGCCTGATTTAACTGGGCACTGCCCCAGTCTTCACGGGGTGACGTGTGCTGGGGTGCTTCGGATTAGAGCCAAGCCTCTTGAGGCTGATTTAAATCAGATCAGCAGAGACAGCCCAGATTATCTGCCTTGTAAACAGGGCTGAATCTGACCTATAGATCCGCCCACGTAACTGCCTGGAAGACCATGGGGGCAGGTTGGCGTGCACTGGTCCAAGGGCAGAATTTTTCCACAGTGGACCTGCTAATACCTGAGTCACCAAATCCTTGTGAGGGCACCGAGCTGGCAGGTTTGAGCACTGGACTTCGAGTTTAGGGATGTCAGACCCTTTAAAATCCTGAGGCCAATGCTTAGCATGCTCAGCTTCCCTCGAGGCAGGGGCTTGTTCTTGGCCACCAGAGCTGCAGGGAGATGTGGGCTCTGTGATGCCTTGGCCAGTCTTGGTTTGCTTTGGTCCATCTGTCACTCCTTGGAAGCTCAGCAAGCCTCACATGAACCTCTGGAAAGCAGTGAGGAATTGTCTGAGGCATGCTGCTGATATTCCCCCTCCGTGCACACAGGGACATGGCTGGTGCTGGTGGGTGAAGCCCAGCCCTGGGCAGGAAGGGCACTCAAGGCCATGACCTGCAGATGAGTGTTGCAAGGTCCAAAGTGTCAGTAGCTGCTGTGGTTTGTACTTTGCTTTTTTTTTTGCAGTGTGGAATGGCCAGAGGGTCGGTCCTGCTTGTCCCACAGTCTCCATGCTCAGCCCCAGTGCATGCCCAGGGGGTCTGGGGGAGGGCCACAACCCATGGAAACAACCAAGTCAAGCCATCTGGCCTTTAACTCCCTCCCTGTTTGCTCCCACAGCAAAACACACAGCGGCTGGGTGTCTCTCAAGCAACTCACTCTCTGACCACACCGGTTGTTTCCGTGGCCACTCCGAGCTTGCTGACACAGGGGCTGCCCTTCTCAGCCATGCCCACAGCGTACAACACAGGTAAGACCTGGCCAGGGCAGAGCTCTGGGGTGCCTCAGAGGGAAATGTGCTGCTGCAGGCACATGTCTGCTGCTCCCAGAGCAGCTGCAGCAAGGCTTGTGGAACTCACTGCTGCAAGATGTGGCTGAGTCCGAGGGTTCCACAGCATTAAAATGAAGGGGAAACTCATTATGTAAGTGGTGAGACCTCATTGCCATAGCCAGAAGGGCTGTGAGGGCTGATGTAGCCCATTGCACTGTGCAAGTGGATGCTAATTACAGCTGCACCCATCCCCGAGCTCTCAGAGCTCAAGGGATGTTGTAATCATGACAACAGGCGTAGGCCCCCCAAAAGTGAGGGAAGAATGCAAACCAGCCTGCTCATAGGCACATCTGATTTGGGCTGGTGGATTGAAATCAGCCTGAGGCGACAGTGACAGTGCACTTGCCCAAGCAGAAGGGTTGTTCATCTGCCACCTGTCAGACCTCCACCAAGACTTTGAGGACTTGCTGGCTTGGCTGCCTGCGTGACTTGTTCTGGCTTAGAGAAAAGCTTGCAAAAAATGTAAAAAGCTGCTTGTCTGGAAGAACCCAGAACTGGCATGTTGGAAACACCCTCTCCTAATTAGTAGGTGTAGCCCCAAAGATGCTGGTTGTGTGTGCTGAGGCTCCTCTCCCTGCGTGACCATGCGGTTTACCAGCCAGGCTGGGCACAGCCAGGGTCCCCAAAATAGGTTTTAATTGAGCCCTGTGCTGCTGCTCAGGGCACAGGGGCCTGAATTTCAGCTCTCTGTAGTTATTTTTTCTCCCAGCTGACCATGGGTAGAGCCGTGTTGCTGCCCAAAGGCTGAGGTGTTTGCTGTGGGGGACATATCTGTAGGGTGCAAATTCTGAACTTAGCAGTTCTACCAGAGCTGCCCTGTTAATTGGATAGGAATTGTCTTGATTTGTGAAGGGTTTGGAGCACAAGGAGCTGAGGGGAAGAAGTTGAGCTGAAGGGGGGACCTTCTCACTGTCCACAGCTCCCTGACAGGAGGGGGCAGCCAGGTGGGAGTCGGGCTCTGCTCCCAGGTAACAAAGGGCAGGGCAAGAGGAAACAGCCCCAGGTTGTGCCAGGGGAGGTTTAGGTGGGAAAATTTCTATGTGGGAGAGGTGTTCAGGCTTTGGAACAGACTGTCCAGGGCAGTGGTGGTGTCACTGTGCCTGGAGGGATTTAACAGACATGTGGCTCTGACACCTGGGGCCATGGGTTAGTGATGACCTTGGCAGTGCTGGGGGAACAACTGGTCTCAATGGTCTTGGACAGCTTTTCCAACCTAAATAATTCTGTCATTCTGTGATGCTGCCGAGGTGATCATTGTGTGGGTGCTGGAGGGCTGCAAATGCCCTGAGCAAACTCCCAGCTTGGAGCATTGCCACTCATTCTTGCCAGGACTCACCTGCTAATTGGGTGGATCTTGCCTGGATTTCAGGCTGGTGCAGTTGTGCTGAGCTGCCCTCTGGCCAGAGTTGTGTGCCCTTGCCTGTGCTGGTTTGATTCAGTCAAACCTTGCCATTCCCAGCTCTGGGATCCAGGGCAGCTCCAGCTCCAGCCCTGCTGGGGGCTGCAGGGGCAGAGAGTGTCAGCAGCTCCCAAACCAGAAGAGCCAGTGCAGGGGTGGAGCAGGGAGCTCGCTGCCAGGACATTGGGTGTGTGCTGTGGGGTGGGGACAGCTGCAACCATGAGACACCCAAAATTAGAGAGAGAGAAGGGGGAGGAGAAGGTGAGAGGAGGGTTTGATGGGTGTCTGTGTCAGGCTGACATGGCTGAGCAAGGCTTGATCACCTCCTGAAGGAGCAGCACTTTCCTCCCTGGGATTTCTCGACCCTTTGTAAAATTCCCACCTGGTGTGAGGTGTCCCGCTGGGATTTTCGATGCTCCCGAGGTTCTGCATGGGGAAGGCATTGCTCTGCAAGTGTGGAGGGGGAGGGTAACTGGGGTGGGAACAGTGGCTGCTGTGGGAGAGGGGTCCCGAGGTGTGGGGTGCCCGTGGAGGGGGGGACACGGTGACAGCTCCGTGTCCCCATGGCGGGCAGGGAGCGCCCCCAGCTGCCACACGGGACACAGCACGTGTGGGGCTGGCCCGGGTACAGGTGGGGATGCCCCA
>JANRMJ010000065.1:554049-567679 GCA_025584955.1 Alethe diademata
ATGGCGGGGATGGGGGTGACAGCCTGGCGGGGGGGGAGGGGGGACGCGGCCCCTCCCCAGCCCATTGATGAAGCGGGCAGCGCTGCAGAGGGGTGGGAGCCGGGCCGGGTGACGTCAGGCGGGCGCTGGCCAATCAGCGGCGGCGGCGAGGGCCGGAGTGTGAAAGCATGAATGAAAAGTGCCGCGCGCCGCTCCCCCCGGCGCACAGGCTGCGGGCAGCGGCTGCGGGCAGCAGGTACGAGCCGAGCCGAGCCCAGCCGAGCCCAGCCGAGCCCAGCCGAACCCAGCCGAACCCAGCCGAGCCCACCCGAGCTCACCCGAGCCCAGCCGAACCGAACCGAACCGCCGTGAGGGCCCCGGCTCCCCGCGCTCCCCGCGGTAGAGGCGGTGTCTCGGCGGAGAGAGGGCTCCGCGCCTCCCCGCAGCGCCGCAAGGGCGAAAGAGGGATGCAGGTGAAGGAGGGATGGAGCGGAGCAGGTCACTCGGCGGCGGGAGGGGAAGGAGAGGGATTGCGGGCTCCTTCGCTGGGGAATGGACGGATGCGGGCTGCCCTGGAGCGGAGGAGCGGCGTGCGGAGGGATGCGCGTTCCTCCCCAGAGGATGGAAGGGTGGAGGGACGCAGGTCACTCTGGAGAAGGAGAATGAGGGTTTCCCCCCATCCCCGGAGAATGAAAGGATGGAGGGAAGCCGGGCCCCCCGAGGCGAGGACGGAGGGATGCGTGCTGCCCGCGGCAGAAGAAAGGACGGAGGGATACGGGGAGAGGGAAGCGAGGGATGCGGTTCCCTGCTGGGGGAAAGCGCCGCTCTCCCCCCGAACGAACGCGGGTCGCGGTCCCTGCCCGAGATGCGCGGTCCCTGCTCAGGGCCGGGGTCCTGAGCCGCGAGCAGGAGTCGCTCCCTTCCTTCTTTCCTCCCTTCCATCCCTTTCATCATTTCCTCTGTATTTTCTGTGTTTATTCATCGCTCAGATCTTGGCTGAATCCGAAGCATCACAAGTTACTATTTATATTAACCGGCAGGTTTTTCTCGCAGTCATTTTGTTGAGAGAGCGTTAAACGCATTTGTGGGTGGGGAAATGTCCTTTTGGTCTTTTATGCATATTTTAAGTTGTGGGTGCAAATTATATTTGCTTTGATTATTGCCAGTTTGAATGCATTAATTTGATAGTTATTAAAAATAATGTGGGCTTAATTCTCGGCACCTGCACAAAATCATTTGGTTTGCAAATGAAACAAATTGAAACTCGGCAGAAAATACGAGCCCTTGCGTGGTTATCCTGTAATTCTGCTCCAAATTGTGTTTCCGAGGGGCTTGATCCTGCCTGTCCCAGTGATGCTCTGGACTCTGTGCCCTGGGCTGCAGGAACAGGGCCAGGGCTGTAGCTGTGTGAAGATATTAAGGATCTGGCTGCTAATATTTGCATCTCTTTTTATTCGTTTTCCTCCCTCATTCCTTCCTTAAAAGCCACGTGCCCCCGAGCCCCTGGAGAAGAGGAGGTTGGCTTTTTCCTGCTGATGCTGTAGACTCCAGGGGTTGGTTGTTATCTTTGGTTATCTAGCTGTATGAGTGGTGTCGATTCTTCATAAAGCTAGATAACCGAAAGTAAAAATAACCCCATTACACGCCTGAGGAGGATGTGGAGAAGAAAGGAAATTCATCAAAAGGAAGAGGAGGAAAAGAAAAAATTAAAAGAGAGAGAAAAAAAACCAAAAAACAAACCAAAACGAAGAGAAAGGAAATGAGAGGCGGAAAAAATGGGGGAAAAGACAACTTTCAGAGACTGGAATTAAAACCCGAGGTAGGATTTTTTTTTAATTTTTTTTTTAATTTTTAAAAATTTTTTTTAATTTTATTTTTTTTTAAGAACATATTTGCCTCCTGTGATTTTAAGAGTTTACTGATTCTGGGCATGTGAAGAAACCATCTGTGTTGAGAAAGACAAAGATGTTGCCGCTCTCTCCTCGGCCGTTAACTGTAATTGAATTAACAAAGTAAAACTTCCAATCAGATTATGAATTAGTTAAGTCCAGGACCCAGACTACAGATCAAGGATGAACTTTCATTGCATAACCAGTCGTAGAGCATCAGAGAATCCATAAATCAATACAGATTACTGTGTTGGATTATCTGTTTAATAAAGCAGCAACAGAGCAATGTTTATTAATGGTTGTTTTGCAAACACGAGTGCTGGATTCTTATTCCTTTTTTCTACCTTCCCTCCCCCCTCTTCCTTATCTGTTATACAGATACATATATTTTCCTCCCTGACAGCTATAACTTGATATCAGTATTAGAAAGAAGGATATGGTGATTTGGAAAATGGTTTCTTGCAGTTTTCTTTGTTTTTCTTCCCTTGTGTCTCTATCCAAATGCTTTCTTTCTTCTTTTAACCCTTTGTCTGTGGACGTTTCTTTGAATGGACTCAAGGTTCTAATTTGGGAATTTACAAAGGATATATACATATATCTATATCTATATATAAATAACTTGTGTGTGGAACCACATGAGACTAATTTGGGGAACTTGATTTTGCTTAATTTATCTTCTCTGCAAACTGATGCTGGTTCTTATCCCTCTTTAATGGATTATGCATCAACCTCTTCCTTATGGAAACCGGGATTTTTTTAATCTGCTCTACCATAGAAGGGAATTTTGAGTTAAAGAGGTGAACTGGGTGCTTCCCGCTTTCTTTTAATAACCAGACTGGGTGCCTGAGATGCCACCTACAAAACACAGCAACCTATTTGAAAAGGTGTCTTGATCTGCTTAGAAGAACACAAAGATCTCTTGTTGGATTAAGATAAAATAATATCAGAACAGTGATTCCAAGGAGGGAAAAAAAAAAAAACCAAAACCAAAAAAGACTCTAAAATAATAAAGAGCTAATGTGGGTGATGGCACCTGAACTAATTTTGGAAAGGAGCAATTATAGCTTTGTGACTTTATGAAAACCCTCTTGTGAGAGATGTAGAAATGAGCTGACTTTTGACCTGTGCTGGACCCGCTCGTTTTGCTCATGTGCTCATTGGGATCTTTTGAAAAACCAAAAGGGCAGAAGGAACTGTCCCTGCCACTTTGCTCAGGGAAGGGCTGTAGTGCTGGGTGTGATGTGAAAGACTTATCCTGCTCATATGATTGCTTGAAATTAATAAACAAGATATTATTCCCCCTCACCCATGGCCCTGTAATTCAGAGTAATTTAGTACATGTGTTAACTGGGAGTTCTGTGATGATCTGCTCGGGGAAGGCTTAGGGAAAACCTCCTTTCCATCTTCCCGTTGAGGTTCACCTGGGTGCTGCCATTGTTCCTGGTGCTGCAGTGGCAGGGATGTAGGGAAGTTTTTATGAGATTCTCTGTCCTCTGTTGCCGTCCTGCTGCTCTCCCTGAGGGGAGGGAGGTGCTGCTCTCCTGCCCACAGTCAGAGAGGGACATTGCAGAGCACAGGCCAACAGGGAACCAGCTCCAGCAGCTTTGTTCCATGGGCAGGGAGAGCCCTTTTCAAGGAAGGGGAGAATCCTCCATGGCTGCTCACACCCTGAGCATCTCACAGGATGAAGCTGGACACCCTTGGCTTTGGTGACAAAGCGGTGACAAAGCTCTCCACATGGAGCTCTTCTCATTCATCCTCGCGAGGCAGAGCGAGCCAGGAGAGCTGGGTGGTTGCCACTCCAGCCAGGCTGGTGGAGCAGGGTCTGTCTTTGGGCAGGCAGCACCGAGCAGTGCCCCAAAATCTGGGTGTGAAGGGGTGCAGTGGCTCCCCAGGGGGACGAGGGACTCTTATCCTGGTGGCCACTGGGAAGCTGCCATGTGCCATCCACCATTGGCCAGAGGCTTCCCTCGAGGAGGGGGAAAAGCACCTTTTCTCCAATCAGGGGCTGTGTGAGCTGCTTTTGGTGCTCCTGGGTGACCAATCCTGCTCCGTGAGGCACTGCCATAGGCTGGTTTTGATGGTGTTACTTCTTGGCTGTAACAAAGGCATGAGCAGGAGTGGGGGGATGTAAACTGGGACAAGGGCGAAACTCGTCCAAGAATTTAGTGAACCGTGTGTGGAGGGCCCGGAGCCAAGGGCAGGAGGTGCCTGTGCTGGTTGGTGATGGAGAGGGTGGGTTTAAAGCCCACCAGGCCCAAGCTGGCTCTCTGGAGCTTTTGCACCTCATTCCCAAGCTGCAAAAAGCTCCCTTTAAAAATGCTTGTGACCCCCATTGCCATTCAGGGGGTAAAGCAGCTCTGTGTTCATCTCCCATCCCTTTGTGCTCCCAGCCTGGCAGGGAAATGGGAGCAGCTCCAGCCCACTCATTGCCCCTCAGCCCTTGCATGGGTCCCTTGGGGTTCCTGGTGCCACGAGCTTTGCTGCAGGCCCTGAGGTCTGTGGGTGCTGTAGGAGCACATCACTCTTTGGCTGGCTGGAATTTCTTTTTAATTTCGGTTTTTGTTGTGGGGGGGTAACCACTTCCAGTGGCGGGAGTGCCCGTGTGACTGCGAGCTGGGCTCTCTCCAAGGGCTTTGAAACACTCTTGCAAACAGCTGATTATTAATTTTTTTCCTCCTTTTCTTCCTGATTTAGTCCTGGAGTGCAGTAGCAGGAAGCCCTGTGTGTTTGCGTGACGTTGATCCAAATTGCAGTTTACATGTGGCCGTTTAAGCTTGCTTGGACACTGTGATTTGACTGGTTAACACTCAGCACTGTCTACTCTGCTCTCCCTTCTGGCCAAGTAACTGCTGGAGACATTAATAGGAGACACATTCGCATGTTTGGGAGCGAGGTATCAGCTCTCCACATCATTCTCTTGCTTAGCAGCAGTTTGGAGTCTGGAGAAAAAAAAAATGGAGCAAATGCAATACTAATTTTTCCATGATTCAGTGAGCCAGTGAGGAGAACGAGCCTATACAAATATAATTGTTGAAAATTATTAATTTCTCTCAGTTGATCCTTTAGCTTCTGTCCTTAATGCTTATGCTGGCAGTTTGTTGGTGAGGCCAAAGCCCTTTTGCACGGCTCTCATTGTACGAGCGATGTGCTGTGGGTCAGGGACTGGCAAAAGGATAGAAATACTTGTGCTGATCCATACTGCCAGTGGATGTGAACTTTTACTTTGTGATGGATAAAATATGTGTATTTTTTGCATTTCATATCTGAAAATTCTCAGCCCTGAATGATGAAAAGTAGCTAAATAATGTTTTTTAAAAAATCATTATTTTGTGGTATTTGAGGAAAAGAGGCATTTCCTCATTGAGGGAATTTTTTGCTAGCCTTTTACAGTTTGAAACTGAAAACAAAAGGAGGCCCTGACGGCTCAAGCCCTTCGAGGTCTCCCTGGTACATGAAGTGTCCCTTGTCCTCCAGGCAGTCCCATGCAGCCTGGCTTGGGCAGGTGTGGAATGGCACTGCAGAGCCACCACAAAGAAACCACACCAATCTGATAGAAATGTCAGTGTATCTGTTTAGTTTTGGAATGCATAGATAAAATCCCTTCCCACGAGCAGTGGCAGCTGGTTTTGGAGGGAGAGGGGATGGTTTTTAGAGATGCTCTCGCAGCAGGGCTGGCAGCCAGCAGTGAGTCGTTCCCAGCACCAGTCCTCAAAGCTCTGCTCTTTTTGGGGTGCTGGTCAAGCTGGATTTGGGGGGATCTCGGTGCCAAGGAAAGCAGGAGAGTTCCTGCCATGGGCACCTAAGGGGTCAGAAATGCTGATTGAAACCTCCAGCTGCCGGACCCGAGCTGAGAGGGGAGCACATCTTTGTGCTGAGAACAGAGTCTTTCCTCTTCAAACAATCAGGGCTTCAAACCCCTGAGCATTTTCAAGGGAGTGATTTTTATGTCGGGATTATGATAAATCGGCTGAGTGGGCGCGCTAAGCCGCCATAGGAATCAGATCAGGCCCTGCTTTAATTTCAGCAAGTGGCGGCTGTGTGGGAACGGAGGCTGGGGCGATGTTCGGAATTAACTGTCTGGGCTCTGGGCCCCGCTGCCCCTGTCTCGGGCTGGAGGAGGGCTGCGGGCACGATCCCTCCTGTTGTCCTTGTCCCCGCTTTTAGGGTCTGGCCGCTGATGCACGGCACCCCGCGAGGTGCCGGGATAATTTTGGTGCGGCCAAATTGATCTCTGCACGGCAGGAGAGGGCATTTCTTGAATTACCTCGCCCATCCCAAGGTGCAAACGTGGTGCTGGGTGCTGGTGCTGGCTCTCCCGCGCCCTGCCCGGGCGAAGCGGGTGACAGCGCCCCGAGGGGGGTACAGCTGGAAGGAAAATCATGAGCTCTGTGCTCTTCAGGCTGCTGGGAGGAGACGGGCAGGTCGCTCAGATGCAGCCGGGGTGATTGGATGTGAAAGCGGAGCCGCGGCTCTCGCCGCCCGCGCTGGCAGCTCCGCTCTCCCCCATTGCCCGCCGCAGGTTTTGCTGGCCCAGGCTTGTGTCACAGTGCTGCCAGCATGACGGGGAGGCCCTAAATATAGTCCTGGGGCCGCATTCCGGCTTGCCCGGCGGGATTTTCAGAGACAGATATAGAAAGGGACGTGTGCGTGTGAGTCCCGACACCTCCGCTCGCCATCCCCGCTGGAGCTGGGGAAGGGGTAGCGGCCGGGCGCGGGCAGATCTGCAGGATCTGCTGCCGGCCCTGGGTAGTTTTGCAGGAAAAGAGGTTGGAAATTTTGTTTGAGGAGTCCCGTGCCAGCTGTGGAGAGGGATACCCCGAATCCCGGGATTATGGCTAGGAGCTGTCCGTATGTACTGAAGTCTGCAAGACTGATGTTGGACTCCTGGCTGAATCCAGCTCTGATTATCAGTGGATCACAGTCTCTTGCTCACTGTATAACTCCAGGATTTATCCTGCTACAGCTGAGAGCAAACTCAAACCTGGCATCTGTAACTGCACAGCTAAAGGCTGAGTAATCCTCACCCAGCATAGCCATGGCTTGAGCTTGGGTTTTGATAGCCCAGGCTAGGTGTAAAAATAATTGTAATTCCACTTTCAGGGGTTTTAATATCGCTGGAGCAGGGACAAAAGGAGTAGTGCCAGGGTGCTGGTGGAGGAGGAGGGAGCATCCATGTTGGGTACATCTGCTGGCTTTGACTGCTTGGTCTCATGAGATGCATTTTTACCAGCAAGTGGAGGGCATGAGGTGGAGCTTGCTCTGGGATAGGGAGAAAATTCAGGTCCTCAGAAGGGGGGAAAAGCTGCTGATTAATAAGTGTTGGGAATGAAAAAGACTGGATACTCACAGGTGGTGGATTGGCCTGGTTTTGAGCTCTGTGTGGCATCAAGGTCTCATTGGCTCATCTTGTGGCCTTGCATTGTTTAGGTCAAGGCAGGTAAAGCAGGTTTAATTTGACCTTCAGCAAGTTCCTGCCTGCTGGAAACTCATCTTTTATTAGAAAAAGAAGCCCAAACAAACAACAAAAGCTTTTCTGGATCAGTGTGTGAGCTCTGGGAAAGGGAAAGGGGTTCCCTCAGATCCTCTTCACCCTTTTGGAGGCACAGAATGCTCTTTGGGAAGGAGGAAAGGTTGTCCCTAAGGAATCTGCTTTGTTTCATCTGTCTCTTCCCTTCCATCTTCTAGTAAGTTTCTGCTATTTTAGTTGAGTGAAATACTCAGCTTTTACAGTATTTCATAGGAGTGCATTGTTTTAGGGATTCCTGGGCTGAACCAGACAGGAATATGCCTGAGCCAAACAACCTTCCTCTGGCATCAGCAGGCACCAGCTGCTTGGGAGGAAAGTGCTTGAAACCCTACAATTATGGGATAATGTATTCCAAGAGAGTTTCTTGGCTTTCCATTCCTGAGCTGGAGAGTTTATATTCCCTCCCTGATCCTTGTAAAATGTTGCTGAACTTGGATGTTCTTGTCACCTGCTCCCCGATGGTGCCGGGAGCGGGGACAATCCCCCAGCAGCAATTGGCAGGAGCTTGGGTCTGGACAGGAGGCAAAAAAGCCAATTTTTCTGGCATTTGCTCTGAATTTGCCTCTGTGACTCTGCTTGTGGCAGAGGAACCATACCTTTGAAAATATCTGGAGGGGCACCAGCTTCCACAGCCACATATAGAATGGAAGTGGAAGAGCGACGGGGAATTAACAATATAACTTGGGTTGTTCAAAGGAATTAGGCACGTAATTCACTCAGGAACTTTGACTAATCCTGCAGGGCACTGTCAGTATCCTGAGGACTTTTTTTTTCCTGCTGGGGCCTGGCCAGAAGGTGCAGCCATCAACCCCTCTGGACTGGAGAGGGACCACGGAGGACGAGTGGCCCTGGGCCACTGCCCCACCCCACAATTTTGCAAACAAACTCCACTCCCTTTGATTTTTTTCTCTTCATCCCCTTTGTTTTGCCTTCGAACAACAAACCCCACTAACGAACACGCACTTATATTTTTCATCTTTTTCATGAAAAAAGGTCTTTTCAACATTAAACCCACCCGTGTGCAGGAGCATCAGCAGGGCTGGCTGGGTTTCTGGAGGCAGAGCTTTCCCTTGACGCTCTCTCCTCTAGAAAATCACTGATTTTTGGGGCTGAGGAGCAGGAGGAAGCCTGCCCAGCCCCTCTGCCCAGCTCAGCTGAGGCTCTGACAGCATTGGGCAAAGCTGGCAGAGATGCCAGAGTGAAAGCAAGCTGCCTCCCTCCTCTGGTGCGAGGGATGGCCACAGAGCAGGTTGCCATGGAGAACCGGGATTATTCTGCGCCTGTGTGTGTGTACAGGCTGGGGGGAATATCGTAATTTTTTTAAAAAAAATTCTTTTTTTTTTTTTTTTTTTGATGGAGTGTGGTGCCATCAGCTGCCGTGCTCACCCAACCTTAGGAGCCACAACCTCCAGCCCCATCCCCTCCTCCCCTCCTCCCGCAGCCCCAGCTCCTGCCCCAGCCCCTCCATCGGACTCTTATCTCCAATAATCCCCCCGTAAGAGGGCTTTCTGCTTGTTATGACACCCAGTGAAAGCGTGGGAGAAAGATCCTTTCTTCGCCCTTGTCCTCCACAGCCAGCCACTAGCCTGAATGGGAGGCTTTTTTGTGTCTGTGTGCCTGACTAATTGAGCTGAAGGACTTGCGTCTGGAAGGGCTTGAAAGGGACTTTTGTTGCCACTGCGGAGTTTGTGGAAGGCGAATGAGCCCTGCTTTCTTAGGGAACGCGGGTCCTGGGCAAATTTGACTCTCGAGTGCTCACGCCTCCCAGTTCTTTGGGAAAATTAGGGGGAAAAAGGGTGGTGGGATTGAATTTTTTGTGTTGTGTGTGGGGTTTTTTGGGGGTGATTTTTTTTTTTTTTTTTTTTTTTTTTTTTTGCGCTGGAGAATTAAGTCTGTTAAGTCTGTAAAAAAAAAAAAAAAAATCAAAATCTGGCCCTGGAAGGTTGGCGAGCTGGCTATAAAGAAAAGAGCTTGGTGAGATGAGTTAAAACCGGCTAAAAATAACAGTATCCGAAGCCCTCCAAAAATAACAGTATCGAGAGCACTTGCCTCCAAAAATAACAGTATCGAGAGCCTGTGCCTCCTGCATTTTTTAAGGCCTGATAATCAAAGCCCAGATCTTCTCTATGATTCCCTTGGAAATTGTTTTGTCGGCCAAGGATGCTTTTACAGTCCATTGCATCCTGAGAGAGTGACGAGCACCAGCTATCACAAGACAGTTTAAGTGGCTGCTGCAAAATTCCATTTTTCCTCTTGGCCTTAACATGAGTGAGGAAAAGTTGGGATTGTCCCTAAAAGTGCTTTAATTGTTGCTTGGTGTGAGGTGATCCCTTGGCAGCACCAGTGCCAGTGTTGGGATGCAGAAAGGAATTTTTCCTCTACCTACAACAGCCCCAACCCCACATCTTCCTTAAATATCCAACATCCTGCTCGGGAGGAAAACCAAGAGGTTTTGCCATAGCAGTTTGGGACTTGAAGGTTCTTTTCCATTGGGAAGTTTTTTTTTTTGGGGCACTGGACTTGGTATCTTCTGCTACACTTTTGTTCCCACCACAAAATGTGGTGTTTTCCGGTTCCAGGATATTTTCTCGCTGCCTTTGCTGATTTTTCATGATCTGGATTCATTCAAAGACCTTCTCCAGTCTTTTCCCCATGCAAAGCCCATTGCTGAGTGTCTCTCATGGGAAATACCCTCTAGCAAGGAGAGAACACAGGGTTTGAGAGAAAAAACAGATTTTGAGGCAGAAAACTTACTGGCATCCGGCAAAGAATGGGCAGTGACTTTTTAAGTGGCAAGTGGGAGAAATGGGGAAGAAAGTGGCTGTATGGGGTCATTTCATTCCTCTTGCTTATTTTCTAAAATGTGCAGCCCCTGCACCTTATTGAGAAGCTGCTTGAAATGATTTTTAATAATATATCATAATTTATTTTCAATAAATATATTTCCACTGTAATTTATCAAACCTCCCCCCTCTCTCTCTTCCCTCTTCCTTCATTCCAGAGGTCCCCCCATAAAATATAATATTTATATATTTTAATAATATATTAATATTCACTTTATGTACATTCCAGAGTGTCTCTCCACACAAGAAATTACTGTGGAAGCTGCCAAGGTCCAATCCCTCCCCTGTGTGGATAAACACACAGGGTGTGTTATTGATTTCTAACCACAAGAGATCAAAATGTGTTGAAAGTTTTGTTTTTAGAGAATGCAAATGCCATCGATGCCTCATTTCCCACCCCGTGCCCAAAGGCTGCAGTTGGGTGTGTTTAGGAGTTTTACAGGACTCAAGGATGGGGGAAAATCAGAACAAATGGGTTTGAAAGAGATGTAGACATGAGCAGTGAAACTTGAATGAGAGGGGAGGTGAAGGCAAATAAAGGTGAATGAACAGGAGGCCTTCTAAATAATAAAAATTATCAAAAATTTAAAAACCACTTTTGGAGACGGAGCCAAACTCCTTTTGCTGTGGCTCCACTTGGATTTTTTTAAATGCAGCAATTTCTGCACCTCTCTTTGCCAACATTGTGCTAAACCCAACCTTGGTTTTGTGTCCTGCAGCCCGAGGCCGGTCCTGCCACAGCTCTGGGGACGCCTGCGACACCAGGTACTTGTTAATGCATCCTGACCCATTTCTGTCCCAGAAAATGACAATTCCTGACCATTTCTGTGTCTTTGGGTGCTCATGAAGCAGCATCTGAGAATTTGGCTTTTATATATTTTTTTTTAATTTTATTTTTTTTGGTGTGTGTGTGTTTGTTTGGTGTTTTTTTTGGTTTTTGGATCTTTTTGGTTTGTTTTTTTTTTTTTTTTAATATACTTTCCAATAACTAATTTAAAAAGAAAAAAAAATCACCCAATTCCAGTTTGTGTACTTGGAAATTGGGGCTTGGAGTCAAAATCAGATGAGGGAAGCAGAGCAAGGCTCCTCCTCCTATGCCTTTAAAAAAAAAAATTATTCATTATTTATTTATTTTTAATTTTTTTTTGTTTGAGTTTTATTGTTTTGTTCTGGGGGTTTTTTTGCGGTTTTTTTTTGTTTGGTTGGTTGGTTTTTTGTCGGGAAAGGGGTTTGCCAAAATGCACACCTCAAATATATTTTACCCTCTGCAAAAGCCTTATTGTGCTAGAATCAGCTTAATTAAATAAAAGATTGTTGGTTTTTTTTTTTTTTAATAACTGACCAGTAGTTCTGGGGTCATGCATTTCAGAGCAGAGGAAACTGACTCTGATGTATCTCGAACCAAACCCCTAAAATTTTGGAAATTCTTCTCCTTGCACAGATTATTGCTGCTGCACTTAACACCTTACAGCTCAAATAACAAGAGATTTTGAGTAGATTGGGGAAAAAGATCAAATGCAAAAGGAGATATCTGAAGAAACAGAAAAATCAGGAGATTTTTGAACAGATAACAAGTAATTCTTGAGCAAAACACAGGAATAATCCTAAAGTGCTTTATTGTTGTGAATCAATACAATGTTGCTACAAAATATTTAGAATTCTGCCGTGCATCTCTTTCCCTACTTTCCAGCCCACTGTAATATTCATAATTCCTGCAATCCTCACCCATTCGGTGAGGCCATACTTGGAATTTCCTTGCTTCAGCTCCCAGCACTAGTGCCTTCTCCTCTTTGGGGCTGGGATCAGGAATCAGGATTTTTACAAAGATTTTTGGAGAGTGGGGCAGTGATCCCACACTGATGTTTTGACTGCACTCTGAGCATCCCAGGATGCTGGGCAGGTCCCAGGGATGCAGATTGGGGTCTCAGTGCCACCACTGCCACCCTCCCTCTCTGAAGGACCACGGGCTCACCCAGCACTGGGGGAAATTGTAATTTATGTTTTTTTCTCAATGAAAACGCTGAGGGGAAAAAAAATAGAATGGAATCTTGGTGTGTTTAGTGACTTTGTTGCCAGCAGAGGAAGAGCTCGGGGCTCCAAGGCCAGCCCAGCGAGCAGGTTTGTTGTGAGCAGCCAAACCCTTGTGGCTGCCAGGACCCTTCGCTGCGGCACCACCTGAGGGTTTCACCTTCTGCCAAGAGCGGCCTGCTCCTCTCCCTTCCCTTCCCTCCCTTTCTTATCCTTTGCTTTATTGTCTCACCTAATATATATTTAATTTTAATTTTCAATTTATTTCTTTATTTTCCTTTTTCTTTGTTTTCATTTTCCTTTATTTTTCCTTTTTATTTTCCTTTTGATTTTCCTTTTCCTTCTCCTTTCCCTTCTTCTTTCCCTTCTCCTTTCCCTTCTCCTTTCCCTTCTCCTTTCCCTTTTCCTTTTTCTTTACCTTTTTCCTTTCCTTTTTAATATTTCATTTTCCTTCCATTTTATCTTTCCTTTTGTTGTTGTTGTTGTTTTGCTATTTTTTTCTCCCTTTGTTTTCTTTTCCCATTTCGATTTCCATTTTTCCCCCCAATTTCGTGCTTAAGCCTGCTTTGTCTTGTCTCCTGCCGGAACGTTTAACGAAGGGGCAGCCGCTCCCACGCCAGTAGGGTTTTTATTGTTGTTGTTGGTATTTTCCTGAGCTTTGTTCCCCCCTCCCCATCTTGGTGCCCATCCAGGGGTGCGGGTCGGGGTGCCCGCGATGGATGGGGGAGCACAAAGCCCCAAGGAAGACACGAGGGCTCTTGTTATCCCGGGGCCGTGCAGGAAAGAGTTAACCCATTAGAAATTCCGAGCCCTTCTTCCGATAGTTAAACCTGATTTGCATGCATTTGCATAATGAATGTCATTTGCATTCTTGGAGGTTGGCTACTTCTGTGGGAAAAGTCAAAGCGGGATTGCGGGGAGGGTGAAGGGGGGTCGGTGAAGAAAGAAGGGAAGATTTTTTTTTTCCCCCCGCACCCCCGCGCATCCCTGCCCCTCGCCATCCTCACCCAAACGCTCTTTTTCTTCCCCTTCTTTCCCCCCATTTTTCCCCCCTCGAGGCCTTCCCGCCTCTCCCTTCCGCAGGCGCACAAAGCCGACCATCGCTGGCTAGGCCGCGGCGAGGCGAGGCGCATCCTCTCCCGCTTCCCCCCCTTCCCCTCCTTTAATTTCTGCCTCTAATTCCATCTTGGCTCCCGTTCCCGGCGCCCTCGAGCGCGGGGGGCTGCCCCTGGCCCTCCCCTCCCCGTGGGTGCATGCGTGCTGAGGGGGAAGGCAAGGTGCGAGCCACCATTTTAGGCAGCTGATGTGTAAAATGGCCGATCCGCCTTCCCCGGGCCCGGCCAGGCGGGCGGGAGCGTTCC
>JANRMJ010000065.1:594255-604368 GCA_025584955.1 Alethe diademata
GAGTGTCTCATATTGGGAGAGCTGCAAAAAGCTTTAACGGAAGGGAAACTCCCCCTTCCACCTCCCTCCCCGCATCCAGCCCATTTTCTTTCCTCTCCTTTTGTTTCTGGTTTCCGGATCCATGCGGCAAAGCAAAGCGTGGGGAGAAGAAAGAGGCTGAAGAGAGCTGGCATCTGGCAGGGAAAAGAACAAAATAGCAGAGCTGGGCTTTCCTAGGCAGGAGAGGGGAAGGCAAGCAGTGGCTGATTGAGACCTGGGCAAATCCAGGGTCTAAACATGGAGCTTGCCCCAAGTAGGTGTAAATGGGCACAGAGCTCGCTGGGGCAGGCAGAAGAGGGCTCAGCCCAGCAGCTTGAATTGCCCTCTGCTCATGGGCATCCTCCTTGCTCCCCTCCTGCACAGGATCTGCTCCTTGATGTCCCATGCTCCATCCCCCTGAGCCCGTCCCAGCAGTGAATTCCCCAAGGACATGCATGCTGGTGTGATTTGGCCCCAAACAGAGGGGAGGAGGAGAGGAAGCCATTCTCCTGCTGATGCTTTCTCTGAGGTTTGAATGATCAGTGTGGCACAGTTCATCCTGCGATGTCCCTTTTACAGTCAGGGCTGAGAGCTGCCTGAATATAGTTTTATTCCTGTTATTTCCTCTGTCCCGGCCAGTACAGAAAGAGGTCTTTGCATACAGACCCAATGTTAATTAGGTAAATTAATTAGGACCAAGATGCAGTGTTTTCCCCCTGAGGAGGAAATACAGTAAACTCCATTTTTGTGAGTTGTTTATTCAGCCAGGGGGGTCGAAGGAGAATAGCCGTGTCAAAGAAGCTGCCATTTTCAAGGTCCTTGTGTCCCTTCTGCGCCGCCCTAGAAAGGGAACAAAACTCTGTTGACAGCAAAATCTCAGCAGGAGCCTCTGGGCTGAGGGGCACAGGGAAGCGAAGTGGAAAGGGTGCCAGCTTTCCGAGCGCCTGGAGGGAACAGCCTTTGGTCTCCGGTGTTTCAATGGACCGGGGAAAGCAAATCAGCCCTTTCAAGGCCAATCACGCTGTTCTGGAAGGCACACACTGGGGACAAGGGGGGCAGAGGGGAAGGGACTGGGTGGCCATGGCAAGGCCGAGGGCAGAAGGGCTACTGAGGGCCAAGAGCCAGTGGCCACGCTCCTGCTGCATCCATGGCACTCCTCAGAGCCCTGGGAAAGGTGCAGGAGCATCAGGAGGCTGCTGGGATGGGCCAGATGGGGCACTCATATTTTGTGTTGTCTCTTCCCTCTCCTCCAGCAGAGTCATGGTTTGTGTGGTGAAGGAGAGTGGAAGCACCGAGCAGCTCCTTGACCTTCTCCCCACCCCAACCTATATTCACAGTTTTTAATTCATTCCTGTGCCTTGGGAGAGCCTGATCCCATCCCATGAGCCTGCTCCAGCGTCTCTCCTGGACATGGCATGTTTATGAGTGCATGGATGGACTCCCTGAGATGTGCCGTGGGGTGGGCAGGTTGGTGGCTGCAGCTGGGGCGTTTTCATGCCCCGCTGCTCCTGCATCTCCTGGAGAGGAGCAAGGCTGGGTTTGCCTTGGGCTCCTCTCCCAGCCCAGCGCTCTGCCCACAGCTCCATCTCCTGTCGGCATCGCTCCGGCTCGCAGGGGCAGTGCATGCTGGGAATTTCCTTCCCCGGTGCCAGAATACCTTCACCCCGAGTCCGATCGTGCAGATGATCGTCCGTCATCACATTTAACCCCCCGTCCCCATCCCTGACCAAAGCCGGCATGAAAGCGGCGGGGTTTTTTTCCTCTTTCTTTCTTTTTTTTTTTAATGGCGTTTCATTAGCCTCCAAATCAGACAGGCGAAACAATGGTGTTCTGTCAGCGATGGGCTTTCGTGCTGATTTCATCTCCTCTCTCATCCGTATGCAAACCAGCTTCCAGCAGGCTTTGGTCATGCCATGGAAACCGAGGTGCAGGCCCGGAATGGGGGTTCTCGGAGTGAGAAATCTCCTGTTCGCTTTTTCCCATTTGCATAATGCAACTTTTCTTCCCCCAGACACTGAGGCGCTTTGTTTATAGAGAGCCGAGAGAAAAGGGGGATGCCGGGGACAGAGGAGGGACCGCGGGGAGGGGGGGGAAGCGCCCGGTGGGAGTGGGGAAGAGGAGGGCAGCGCTCGCAAAAAGAAGAACGCGCGGAGAAAAGTGCGAGGCGACTGGGAGGGAATATATATGAGGATGGGGACTGGGAAACGGGGCTGGGCCAGTTCCCCGTGATCCTGGGACCCGTGCGCTCCTTTGGCCTCTCGGAGCCAGCCAAAGGGTGTCGGGGGGACTTGGCGTGGCTGAGGATCCAGCTGGGAGCCTGGATCGGCGCTGAATTAAAGCTGGTTGTCATGATAATGCCCCCCAGAGGAAGCAGGAGCCTTTTCAAGCCTCGCATGAAATACCTCAAAGGGTTTTGTGCGAGGAGCCTCTAAGATCTTCAACTGGTGGAAAGCGAAGGTTGTTTGGGGGAACGGTGACCCACGGGGCACGGGGGAAGGTGGCTAAGTGACAGCCAGCAGAGCGTGAGGAGCCGGCTGTCCTGGGAGCCTGGGGGGATAAAATCAGCCCAGATTTATTCCCACTGGCGTGCGGGGCTGGGAGAGAGGGAGGTTAACAAAACAAAATTACAGCCCATTTCTCTCCCCTGAAGCGTGGCAAACTGTAAGGTGGCACAGGGAGGTAGGAGGGTGAAGGGATTGAATTGTCCAGTCCCCACCAGTACCCCCAGTTTGTTGGAGCCGCTGGGGCCGATTTATTCCCACCTCACCCAGTGGTGATCTGCTGCTCTTTACAAACCACTTTGAGATTTATGAGGGCAAAGGGCTGCTCGTGGGAGTCTCATCCCCTCTGATGGCTACACCTCCTAGGAGCAAACCCAGTTCTTGTGGCTCCATCCTGGGCAACAGACTTTGATTTGGGAATTGGATGGATGCACGATTAATAGTAATAATAACAATAATAGCAACGAAATGTATTAATCAGTGATGGATGACAGACACGAAACCTGCAATTAGAAGTATTTTAGGATATGTAAAAATCCCTGTAAATGATTTGCAAATGAGTTGCAGACAGTAAAGCAGGCGGCAATGGAGATATTTTTGGGTTTTGCCTCAATGTGGGACTGCTCTGTTTTTAAGGTGCTTTAATGTGAATTGGATGTACAGACACGCTCCTGAGGGAAAGCCTTGTGTTGGTACTGCAAAATGTGCTACTGCTGCTCCAAAAGTGTGGAATGCTCCTCCAGGACCACTGAAATTGTACAGGGCAGGGCCAACAGAACTACAGGCAGGAGCCCCAGGGGTTCACAGGCTCCTACCTGTGCATGGAAATTGCACGGATTTAGGTGGGAATTGTTGAAGCCTCACTTGTGCCATTTGCACTTCAGGGGTGTGGTAGCACACGGTACCAGAAGTTACTCCAACCCTGTTAAAGGGCAGCTGGGATTCATACTGGATGATGTACACAATGTGAAATATTAAATCTTTACCTGTGGGCAGGAAAATTCCGCCGTCTAATCCCAGAATGTGGTATTCTGGGACAGGAAGAAAAGTGGAGAGAAAGTATTTCTGCTTTGGGGGATTCTGCTGTAACTCTCTGGAGTCCCTTTAGCCAGCAGGGATACCCACCTGGACATCCCTCTCAGGTGCTCTGATACCTCCATGTAGCACAGCTCTGCATCACTGATGTGCTGCATGGAGCAGCTGGGATGCTGCAAATGCTCTGTAAAAGGGATAGGGATTGTGAGGAGTCTGGTTTGGGGCTTTTTCTCATTGTTTTTAGTCTGGTTTCTGCAGAAAATGAGGTTTCTTCCATCACAAGGGATTCTGTCATTTCTCACCTCTCTCCCAGGAACTTCCAAAATGTCTTCAGCTCCATTTGGCTCAATGTCAGTGTTTGATCCCAGTCAACGGGAACTGCTTTGGGACTTCAGTTACATTTGTTTTTTCAGAAGTTCGTTTCTACTACTGGCTCTAAAAAGCCGTTTTTTACCTCAAGACAAGCCTGGAGAAGGTCTGTGACCTTTCCCTCTGGACAGGGAGAGAGAGGGGTCTCTCTGGTGTGGGTTTGCCAGGGTGCAAACTGCAAATGCCTCAGCCTAATGAGCTCTGTGATGAACAAGGAATCAGAGCATTCCAGTCCAAGGAGCGTTTCTGGAGGAGGCTCACACACCTCAGACAGTGCTTGTGTGCTCCTGCCTGTACTGAGACAGAGCTGCTGCTGGGATCGGGCAGTTTTGCCCCAAGCCCGTTGTGGTGGCCTTAGGGCAGTGCCATGGGATCAGAAGGAGGAGCAGGGTGTGATTAAAACCCGTGGCTTGGGCAGGTCGGTCACTGCCGGAGCAGGGAGGGGATTTTCCAGCATTGCTTCCACGCTCACCCTCCCAGCCTCCAGCCTGCTGGTCATGCCAATTTGTCACCAAGCTGGGATTTCAATTAAACCCCAAAAGAAGGGGTCAGAGGTTGTGCAAACACGTTGGTAAAGGCCACTCGCCTGGAGGGCTCTCCCGGGGCCACTGGAGCTGGCCCCTTGCTTTACAGAGTCCTGATTGACCCGGGCTGAGGCCGGCATTGTTCCCCCTGCTCCATTCAAGAGGCAGTTTGTCAATAAAATTGACCTCTGGGCTCCTGGGGGGTGCTGCCACCTCATCTTCCTCCCTTTCCTGACAGTTTGGCTGGAGCAGAGCTAAAGTCCCTCTGTGGTCCCTGTGGACCTGGACATGCCCAGGGTGAGGGCAGGGGTGGGAGCAGGAAAGCCCTGCAGCACTCATGGCAGCTTCTTCTCCCCATGGTGGTTTTTATTCTGGTTTCTGCCCTTTGGGCTTTTGCACCTGAGAGCAGTTTCAGGCTCAGAAACATCATCACAAACAGCGGGTTCTGTCCATCCTCTCCAGACCTCATTCTCTGTTCAGGGCCATCATTCTCACAGCTGCCTCCACCAGAATCCCACGATGATTTTCTGCCCCTCACCACCCAGGATGGGTTGGGATGACCTCGAGGTCCTGCAGAACTGTTACACAACTGACACCAAAGTCCCAGGCAAGGCAGCACCTCTCCCTGCCAAGCCACATCCACCCACTGTGGGCATGATCCCACTTCTCAGGGAGGTGTGGGTTTGGGTGCTGGGACTGCACCAGCCCCTGTGCTGGTGCACTAATTGCACTGGGCAGCGTTGCAAACAAGCACTGCTTGAACCCACAAGCCTGAGGAGGCCATTTCAGCTGCGAGATAAATGGATATCGTGGAGCAAGTGGCAATTAGCGTGGGTAAAGAGCCCCTTAGTGACTGTCCCTTACATAACACCTTTGTTCCAGGCCCTTCACTTCATACTCAGTTTGTAAATAAACTTGACTCCCAGCTTTACTGGGGCCTTTATTCCCTCTGTATTTTATTTTATTATTCTTTGACCCCGGGGAAGAACGAGTCGATTGTTCACCCCCAGGGACACGCAGCAATCTGAGGCCCTGCCCGGCCTGGCAGTGCCCACTCACCCCAAAACAGGCACTGGCAGCAGCTCCCACCAGAGCCACCCACGCAGCGACCACGGCCGAGATTTTAATTGCTTTGCCCCTCCTGATGGTGCCCAGGGGCTCATTATGCTGCTGGCAATGAATGGGGACCTGCAAACGTGGCTCTGTAATTGCAGTGGCAGTGGGGACTTCCACTGGGGGCTGGGTTGGCAGAGGGGCTGAGCTCTGCCCCAAAAGTTTAGGGTCAGGGGGGAAGCCTGGGGGGCTCTGGATCAGCCCAAGTGCAGGGATCTGTCTCTGATGCACATCGTGTCCTCCCTGTCACCATCTACACCTGCAGTGCCACTGCAAGGCTGGCAGGGAGCACAGGCTCCAAGGCACGGTGGGATGTGCTTTGGAGGATTTGGGGTGCCAGGTCCTGGGCTTTGGGCACGACAGGAACTGCCTTTAACCTTCACTTGTCACTTTTGCTGGGTCCTTTTCCAAAGGGCAGGGCTCCTTGGGGACTTACTGAGGTGTTCAGTGCCGTGAGTGGTGGCTCTTCCTCCACTGCTGCTCTCTCCTTGCTGCTGGTCTTTCAGACCAGTGCTGGTGATGCTGGTCCGTACTGGGGAGCTGTCGGGCTCTTTGTTCAGTGTGGGGATGCTCGGGCCCCTGCTCCTCTTCGAGTCTTCCCTCTCCCATATGGTGCCCATTATTAGATGTGTGCACCAGCCTTGTCTGACAAGGAGCTTTACAGGTGTCGCTGGGATAACGATTCACACTCTGAGGAAGGTGGGAAAGATGATTAGCTGGCTTTCTATCAAACAACACGGCATCAGCTGCTCTGGGTGGGGGGGAGGTGCTGGGGGCTGGGGATGTGTAAGGACATGTACGCCGGGAGCTCGGGGAGCCCAGGCTTTGTCCTGCTTCTAATTCCAATGGACTCTAGGGCGCCTCTTTGTGTGCCTTAGTTTCCCCAGCTGTAGCAGAGGGATGTTGTTATTGCTTTGACTTGTAAAACACCCTCCCAGCAGCTGATTGAGCTCCTGCATTAGCAAGAGGTGAATGAGGCAGGTCTCTTGGCAGCTGGGCTGTCTCGGAGAGGGCAGGGGAGCTGTCAGAGCCGGGACTCTCAGGGGACATGAATTAAACAAACCTGCCGGACACAGGCACGCGGAGCAGAGTGCCTGGAGTGTCTCCTGCAGGCTGTGAGAGCCCCGTGGCGTGGGGAAGGGTCCCTGGTGCCAGTGTGGCATCGGCAGGCGGGCAGGGCTTGCCCCACTCAGATGTGTCCATGCCTTGCTCTGCCTACATCGTGTCTGTGGGGGCTTGGACTTTTCCCGCTGATGTATTTTAAATAAAGACTCATTTAGCAGGGAGATCCCGGCATCCCTGAGCCCGACATGGGGACACTGCACACCCAACCCCTGCGAGCTGGCGGAATTTCTTCAGCTCTTTCAGCATCTCGCGTTCTGCTGGA
The DNA here is from genome assembly GCA_025584955.1 of Alethe diademata. Classification (NCBI taxonomy): domain Eukaryota; kingdom Metazoa; phylum Chordata; class Aves; order Passeriformes; family Muscicapidae; genus Alethe; species Alethe diademata. The sequence continues at coordinate 601,203 of JANRMJ010000065.1, forward strand.
GAGAGAGGCAAAATAGGAAAATGAGGGTAAAATGAGCTGCTCTCAGCCGTGCTTTGCTCCAGCGCAGGGAAAGCTGCTCCGTCTCACATTGCATCTCCCCCAGGTCAGGCTGCGATCCGGAGGCGAGCCCCGCCTCCAAAAGTGCCGGAGCAGAGGGAAACTGAGGCAGGAACGGAGTCTGGCACCCAAACCACCCCCGAGGCAGGAGGGGTGTGAAGGTGTGGTGCTCTCCCAAACTCCCCGTGCTCGGTGGGGTGCGATCATCACCCCGACACCGCCGCCACCCTCCCGTCCCGGGCCGGCCCCGGGCGCCGCGGGCAGAGCCGGCGCTGCCTCTCGCCGAGCCCGGGGCCGGCGGGATTATCTGCTTAGCCGCACCATCTGTTCCTCAAACTGCCATCATTATGTTCAACTTGGGAAGAAAACGGCCCCTACAGAGAAGCAATTTGTTCGCTGACTAAACCTTTCAGGCTCTCGCCGTCCCCGGCTCCCGGCGCCGCCGCCGCACCGAGAGCTCCGCGCCCGCTCCGCGCTCCGAACCTGCGGGGAGAGCGGGCCGGGAACGGGCGCGGGGAGGGCGCAGGGCTCCCTTAATCCCATTACAAAACATAACAGCCTTTCAGAGGGGCCGGGGGGAGAAGGAGGGAGGTCCATTTCACACCCGACCCCGACGTCTGCGGGGCTCGCAATGATCTCACTGGAGGGGCTTTTCTTCCCGTCGCAGTGGGTTGCTTTTGAAATGCGCTGCGAGGAGATGAAAAAGAAGGGGGCTGCCTGGGAAAGAGGAGGAGGTGAGGTGGGAGGGGGTGGCGAGCACCCTGCACCTCAGGTTTGGGGCGATTTGCATCCCTCCTCTCCTCCAGCACATCACACGGACACGGGTGAGGGAGGGGATGTGTCCTCCTCCCCACAGCCCGAGCGAGGAGAGGGGCTGCGATCCCCGCAGAAAGCTTCCCCAGCGCCTGCAGTGGCAGCAGAAGCGGAGATGGGTGACCCACTTCCCTGGGTTTTGTCATGGAATTTCAGTGACACCAAAGCGTTTAATGTGCTGATTCCGCCAGTTTTCTGGAACGGACAACGAAAGTGGGGAAAGTTATAGTGTGGCTTATATAAATGCAAGAAGTTTTGACTTACTGCTGTGTTTTAAAGTGATGTTTTATGATCACCTGCAAACAAATGATTGTCATTAACATTTTTGCATTTTTTCGTTCCTGTGTGCTTCAAGAGCACCTGTGGCTACTTTGGTTGGGTAGCAAAGCATTTGTCCCAAATTTCGCAGTGCTGGCCCTGCACCCTCTGTCCCCTCTGTGTGGAGGGGGCTGTGGTCACCTCCTCAGGGGTGGTGCTGGCAGCTGGGGACAACTGTGCCTGCAGGAGTCTGGCACAGAAAGTGTGGAAGTGCCTGGCAGCCACCCCAGGCTCATGGGAGATGGGACCCCAAGGTGTCCCCCCCATCGGGGACCCCTGGCACATCCACCGTGGCCCCTCCAGGAGTCCTCTGCTCCCATTGCTGCAGGACCCTCTGTGGGTTCACATTCCCAGGGTGGTGGAATTTGCTCCCAGCTGGGGTGACAGCCTCTTTGTGGGGGGATGTGGGGCCAAGTTCTGGGTGCTGGGGCTCCTGGAGCATCTCTCTCAGAGTGGGGCTGAGTGCTGGGGGCATTTGTTTGTTCACCCTGGTGCAGGGTGGTGAGTGGCCAGGGGAAGGCAGGGGTCACCCCTGTGCTGGGGACCCTCGTGTCACCCTGCTCCTGCCCCTGGGTGCTGGCTGCTCGAGCTGCCCCACACTCCAGCAACTGCATCATCCTCGGGTGAGTGGGACAACTCATGAAACCAAACAAATGGGCATCAGTGTTTGGGGTACAAGGGAAGCTGGGGGGCTTTGCCTTCCTCCCTGGATGACACCTGAACAGCAGAGCTAGTCAGCTGGCCGTGAGAATTCAGGGACAAATCCTGAAGCTACAAAAAAAATCCATATATTTTAATTGTTGTGTGCAAAACTGTCTGTACAAAGTCTCTGCTGCTTTCTGTTGAGCCTCCTGTGCCCATTTCCCAACACAGTCATCCCTCCTCCCCTCCATTGCCTCCCTTCAGAGAGCAGCTGATGGGGAAACTGAGGCAAGGAGCAGAGAGGGGAAGTGGCTGAGCCAAGCCTGGACACTCCAAGGTGACCCAGGGTCAACACAAGCACTGTTGTCTCTCACAGCAAGCACTGGGATACTGCAGCACCTCTTCACCCTGTGAAGGCCTGTGGATGCCCAGCTGTTCCCAAAACGTTTGGGACCAGGAGCTGGCTGCTGCATGGAACAAGCATGGCTGTCTCCAGAGCAGGCTGCCGGGAAGTTCAGGCTGCCAGAATCCAGCTGGCAATGACAAACCATGGCTGGTGCAGGACCTCACCGTCACACCAGGGTGCTGGTGCCCAGCTCTTTGCTGCTTGCCCTGGAGTCACATTCTTCCTCAGCCACCTGCACCAGAGACAGGGAGAGAGGCAGAGATGAGCCCTACTCAGGGCTGGGTGAGGACAGAAGAGAATGCCTCGGGTTTCACCAGAAAGGCTTAGATGGAATATTGGGGGAAATTCTTTCACTGAAAGTGTTGTCCAGCTCTGGCACAGGCTGCCCAGGGGAGTGGTAAAGGCAGCATCCCTGGGGGGATTTAACAGATTTGTGGATGCGGCCCTTGGGGTCATGGTTTAGGGGTGGCCTTGGCGGTAGTGGAATGGTTGGACCTGGTGCTTTTTGAGGACTTTTCCAACTTTAAATGAGTCAGGCATTCCATGAGTCCATGACCAGGGGCATTTACTGCAGATCTCCTGCCCTAAATGCAGGGTACCAGCACCTGGGGGGGAAATATTCAACCCCTGCTGCTGCCTGAGACCTACAAACCCCTTTTTACCACCAATTCCCCAGCTTTACCTCACAGAAGACGGCGTTTTCCATGGGCTGCGCGTCCGGGGAGCACCTCAGCATCTTGGTTTTCAGGATGCAACCTGAGGAGGTGGAAAGCCGAGGGAGGGCGTCTGAGAGCGGGGCGGCCGCTGCCCGGGCTTCCCCTGACATCTAGCGGCGGCGGCGGGAGCCGGGACACGGCGGGAGCAGGGACAGGGGGGAAAGAGAGAATCGGGGGGAGCCGAAACACAGGGGAGCACGAATTGGGGGGAGCC
>JANRMJ010000065.1:673252-684730 GCA_025584955.1 Alethe diademata
ATCCTCAGCCCCCCCGCGCTGCACTCCCAGCCCGACACCCCCCCTCCCCCAGCCCAGCCCCAGCCCCTGAGCTGCAGAGCCCAGCCCCACCTGCCCCAGCCCCGGTTCTGCAGCCCCCAGCCCGTGCCCGCGGAGCCCCGCACACCTCCTGCTGTGCCCTGCGGAAGGGCACGGCGTAGGCCATGTGCCGCGGGCGGATCCCGCTCCAGCGGGTCCGGTAATCCACGATGGGCGCCTCGGGCCGCACGTACTGATCGTACACGACATCGCCCTCGTAGGTGACGATGCTGCAGCGGGCCAGGGAGCTGGTGCGCCCGCCGGGCCCCGTGCCCACCATCTCACAGTCTATGGCCACCAGCTTGGGGGGCGCCGGGGGGGCACTGCCGGTCTTGGCGGTGCCCCGAGGTGCCCCCCGACCCTTCCCCTTGGTCTTAGCGGGAGCGCCAGTTCCAGCAGAGTCGTTCTGGGATGCCGCGGGGGCTCCGACAGCCTCGGCAGAGCCCCGAGCCGTCCCCCGACTCTTCCCCTTGGTCCCGGTGGGGCCGCTCTGGGAGACCGGGGGGCACCGGGGGGCGGCGGCAGGGCCGTTCTCTTTGGGTTCTCTTTTCGGCTTCTTCGGGCCGCCCCCGCTCCTCCCGTGCCCCCGTCCCGGTGCCCGCCGGGGTCCGCCCGGCGCCGCCGGGAGCTGCTTCTGCCGCAGGACCCCCCGGCGCTCCAGCTGTCGCCGCCGCCGCACGAAGCGCTGGTGCTTTTGGTTTCCCTGTTCCTTCTTCGGGCGGCGCTCGGGGGCGGCGAAATCCACGTTGAGCATCAAATCGTCCATGGCGGGAGCGGGGCAGGCCGCCGCGGGGCGGAGAGGCGGCGGGGCCGCTCGGCACCGGGGATCCCCGACAAACGGGACTCCCGGTACCGGCCCCCGGAGACCCTCGGTCCCAACCCCCCCCCACCCCCTCTGCGTCCCGGAACCGGAAGTTCCCGGGAAACACGCGGCCGGCACAGTACCGGACGTGACGTCATCCATGCGCGCCGCGGCGGGAATTCGGCGACGCCGGGCGCTGAGAGACACGCGCGCGCGGGGCCGCGGCGGGGCCGTGACGTAACTGGTGACGTCAACGCGACGTCACGGGGCATATGCGACATGCCGACGGTGACGTCACGGGTGCTCGAGGGTGAGCGATGCCCCTGGGTGGTGTCGTGGCTCCGGGGGGTGTCTCGGTGGGGAGGGTGGTGGTGACGTCATGGCAGAAGGGGTCACCGCGTCCTCGTGTGACGTCATTGCCTGATGACGTCGTATGGCTGCTGAATGGGATGGGCAGAGCCGGGGAGGGGACGACACCTGGGCTGATGTGAGAGCGCCAGAGCTCATGTCGCAGGGTGACGCCAGAGTGCCGGGGCTGATGGCCCCGTGCCGCCCCAGGAGCTGCCATGGCCGCCGCCCATCCCGCCCCGCACCTGCAGCACTTCCCGGAGCAGCGGCGAGCCGCCGACATCATCCGCCTCCTGATGCTCTACCGGCCCCTGCTCGACGCCTTCATCATTGTGAGTGTCCCCAAGCTGTCCCCGGGTTTTCTCCCCCCGGGCTGTGTTCCCCACGCTGACCCTGCTCCCCATAGGATTTCTTCACCGAGGGTCTGTGGGCACAGCTGCCCCCAGCCTGGCAGCCCGCCCTGGCCAGTGCCACCCCTGCACAGCTGGCCGGGCTCCTGGGGGGCCGCGGGGGCCCAGGGGCTGCCTGGCCCCTGTCCCTCCTGGCATTTGCCGCCGCTGCCCGGGCCCTTGCCTTCCCTCGGGGGTGCCCGGGAGGGTCCCCGCGCCCCCCGTGCCAGAGCTCCCACCTGCACCCGCTGCTCCGCCGCCACGTCAAGCCCAAAAAGCAGCACGAGATCCAGCGCCTGAGCAAGGTGGGTGCTCCTCCCAATGCCCTGAGACCTCCCAACTCGCCCCAGCCCCCTGACAGCCCCTCTTCCCCACAGCTGCTGCAGCGGCTGAGCCAGGCCACCGGCTGCGAGCGCGTGGTGGATATTGGAGCAGGGCAGGTAAGAGCAGGGGGACACGGAGGGCTCTCAGGGGATCTCCCCCCACCCGAGCTGAGCTTGTGTCCCCGCACAGGGCCACCTCTCCCGCTTCCTGGCCTTTGGCCTGGGCCTGTCGGTCACTGCAGTGGACAGCGATGGCCGCCTGGTGGGCCTGGCTGAGCGCTTTGACCAGGAGCTGCTGCGGGAGCTGGGGAAATCCAGGAGGCTGGGGCTGCACCCCCTCACCCCCCAGCCCCCACAGCACGTGGCCGGGCGCCTGGACCCTGCAGCTCCCTGGAGGGAGTTCCTGCTGCCCCCCAACCCCCCAGCACCCGGCCCCGCTGCCCGGAACCCGCTGGGGGGCCCTGGAGGCTCTGAGGACGGGAGGCCGGTGCTGCTGACGGGGCTTCACGCCTGTGGGGACCTCAGCCCGGCCCTGCTGTGCCACTTCTCCCACAGCCCCGCCGTGGCTGCCGTGGCCTTGGTGGGCTGCTGCTACATGAAGCTGTCGACCGCTCCACAGCCCCCTGGGTGCCCCCTGGGTTACCCCCTGAGTGCCTCGGTGGCTGCATTGCCGGGCCACCAGCTGTCCTACCGGGCACGGGAGGCTGCTTGCCACGCCCTGGAGGAGTTTGAGGGGCGGCTGCGTGGGGGCAGCCCCCAGCTGCGCGCCCATTGCCACCGTGCTGTGCTGGAGAGCCTCATCTGCGCCGCCGACCCCAGCAAGAGGCACCTGGGCCTGCAGCCGGGCAGGAAGGCACATGCCCTCAGCTTCCCCCAGTGAGTTTGGGAGGGGGGATCCCCCTTCTGCATCCCCTGGTGGTTCTCAGTGAGTCTGGGGAGGTGGGGTGCCTTTCTGGGATATCTCCCTGAGTTTGGGGATGGAGGATCCCTTTCTGGGATGTCTCCTAGGCCCCCATGAGTTTGGGGAGGGAGGACCTTTTTCTGGAACTCCCCTTGTGAGTGTGGGAGGTGGGGACATCATTTTGTGTCCCCTTCTGGCCCCCCCACAGTGAGTTTGGGGAGGGGGAACCCCATTTTGGGACCCTGTTCATGAGTGTGGGGAGTGGGGTCAACCTGCTGTGTCCCCTCCTGGTCCCACAGTGAGATCAGGGGGGGAAGGGAGGAATGCCCTTCTGGGACCCTTCTCATGAGTTTGGGGATGGGGGAGTCCTGTCTGGGACTCCCCTGCCCCCTTTCACGACAGATACGCCCACCTGGGGCTGCCCCTTGCGGGACTGGACCCAGCGAGGGTCCCGCTGGACTCGGAGGCTGTGGGGGCCATGCTGGAGCAGCAGCACAAGGTGGTGGCATTCTGCACCCTGGGGCAGCTTCTGGCACCTGTGGTGGAGACCCTCATCCTGCTCGACCGCCTGCTCTACCTCCGGGAGCAAGGTGGGCATGGGTGGGGCTGCCAGGGCAATCCTCCCTCTCCTTTGTTTCCTTTCTCCCTGGACCCTTCTCTCTGCTCTCCCAACTCCCTTTTGCTTTTTTCCCAGGTTTCCACTGTGCCCTTGTGCCCCTCTTCAACCCCCAGTTCTCGCCACGGAACCTGGTGCTGGTGGCTGCACGGACCCCACTGGCCACAGTGCTGGCCGGGCTGGACAAGGACAGTGAGGACTGGCACAGCAATGAGGATGAAGAGTCCCCCAGGGAAGGGCAGAGCCTTCACAGCCCTGGGCACAGACCACAATAAACCCAGAATTTGTATAGTTGGGGGCTAGGTGTGAGTGAGCCAGTGCTGCACCAAAAGCACTGCACGCTACAAACACAGAAAATCCAGGGGGGTGTTTATTGCACAGCCCAGCTCAGGGGGCTTCTGGCTCCCCCAGTTAATACCAGTAGGATTTCTTGGGCCGGCGCGTCTCCACGATCCCCATGGCATCCATGACCTCCTCCTCAAAGGTCTTCAGCGAGGGCCGGTACGTCTTGGCCAGCGCGTCCTCCTCCGCCGTGTCCTTGGGGCCATCTGCGCGGGCGAGGGGACAGCGCTGAGCCCCTGCGTCCCCTGCCACGTCCCCCCAGCCCTTGTTGCTGCATGCCACTCACCGACCCACTGCTCAGGCACCACGCCGTCCTCGCGTGGCTGCGGGGGCACGGGCAGGATGCGGCCGCTGCGCAGCGACACGCGGACGCGCTCGCCCTCCTCCGTGTAGCGCCACTGCACCTCCGTCGGCTTCCTGCGGGCACACGGCGTTGGCAGGGGGCAGGACTGAGGTGGGGGGCACCCTCAGCACCCCTCCCCATTAATGAGGCCATTACCGGTCCTCAGGGTCCACCAGGGAGATCTGGCTGAGCAGCAGCGGTGCCTCGCTGGCGATGTAGGTCCCGGAGTACTTGGCTGTGCGGTTGACGTAGCGATAGTGCTGTGAGGGCACGGGGGTCACTGACAGCCCGTGGCCTCCCCACAGCCTCCTCCAGCCCTCCCTGCTCCAGCCTCACCGTGTTCAGTCCTTCCACCACCACCCAGTTGCGGGCTTGCACCACCTGGGTGACCGTCCCCTGCTTCCCCGCGTCCTTCCCGGCCAGCACCTGCACCTGCGGTGGAGAGAGGAGCAGAGGTGGGACCCCCAGCCCAGCTGCCGGCCAAGGGGGGGGAACCTGGGGAGAGGCAGCCTCACCGTGTCACCCTTGAACACCTGCCAGTCGTCCTTGGCGACGGGTTCCACGAAGACTTTGCGGCGGCGCTGCCCCGGGGGGTTGCGGAGCCGGGCGGCCATGGAGTCAGGGGGCCACATGCCGTGCCGGTAGCCCGGGGGCAGCCGCGGCCGTGCCGCGCTCAGCAGGGCCGAGAGCCGCATGGTGCTGGGGACTGGGAGGTCAGGGGAGGCCACTGAGCCCCCTGCAGACACCCCTCGTGCTCCCCAGGGTTTTGTGTGTTCGGGGCAGGGGTCTGGCAGAGCCGACCCAATACCAAAGGGAATCACCCCCACCCATCCAGGCCCTGAAAGAGCCCCCTCCCCGAGGGGGATCAAAGCGTCTGGCAGAGCAGGCTCCCAAAAAAGGCACCCAGGGATCCCACAGACTTTCACCCCCACTTCCCTAAAGGGGATCCAGTCCCCAGCAGATCCACACACCGCTAAAGGGGATCTAGGTACTGGCAGAGCCATCCCTCACCCATCAAGGGACTCAGGGATCCCACAGGGCACTCCCCCCCCCACCCAAAGGTGTCCTGTAAAGCACTTTCTACTCCCGAAGGGGACCTGCCAGCCCCCCACTGGCCGAAATGAATCAAAGATCACACAGACATCCTTCCCTTTCCCCAGAAGGGAACATGGGGCGTCCCACAGACCGGGAGAACACCCCACCAAAGAGTACCCAGGGGTCCCACAGACCCCATTCCCCCAAAGGGCACACGGACACCGGCAGAGCCTCCTCCACCCCTGAAGGGCCCCATGGATATCGCAAAGTCCCCCTCACACCCAAAGAGAGCCCGTACAGCCCCTCCACCCCGCCGGAAACGACACCCAGCCGTCCGGCAGAGCCCCGACCACCCCCAAAGGGCCCCAAGCTCCAGCAAACCCCTCCAGCACCCCCAAAAATGCCCCGCAGAGCCCCCGGCACCCACAGCGCTCCCGAACCCCGACCCCTCTCACCTGAGGGGCGCGCGCCGCTCCCGCGCTCCGGGGGGGCGTGGCCCCGGGGGCGTGGCCAAGCGTAGGGCGGTGGCTGTGCCCGGCGCAGGGCACGCTGGGAGCCGTAGTCCTACCGCGGGGCACGCCGGGAGCCGTAGTCCTGCCGCGAGGCACGCCGGGAGCCGTAGTCCCGCCGCCCCCGGTATCCTCCGCCCCTCCGCTCCCTCAGCCCCGCCGCAGCTCCCGCGGCGCTCGGGCCCACGGTGGAGCGGCTGCCGGGAGCTGTAGTCCCGCCGGGGCTGGCGCCTGGCCACGGCTCCATTTTCTGCTGCTGCCCTCCCTGTCTCTGCACCAGCCCCAGGGGCAGGGGAGGGTGTCCGCTGTCCCCGCTGCAGGGAGCCGGGCACGGCCAAATTCCCCCGGTTTGGCCTCTCCTCGCTGGGTTGTGTGTTTGGAACGGAGGGCTCAGAGAATGGACATGGCCCAAATGCTGCCACAGCTCAAGCAGCATTTGGACAAGGCCCTGAGGCACAGGATGTGATTCTGCAGGGCCTGGAGTTGAACTCCATGATCCTGACGGGTCCCTTCCTGCTCAGGATATTCCACTATTCCACGATAGAAGATGAGTGCTTGGAAACCCTAGGACGTTGGAACTGGGGGCATTTTGGGGTGTCCTGAGCAAGGCCAGGGCTCGATGATCCCTGTGGGTCCCTTCCAGCTCAGACTATTCCATAATTTCATGATCCTAAAGGTCAAGGAGTGTTTAGACAATACTGGAATTTTGAGGTGTGGTGTGCAGGGTCAGGAGTAAGACTTGATCCTTCTGTGCCCCTTCCAGGGCATTCTTTAACTTTGTAGTTACTATTTTAGCTCCCCTCCAAAACCTTCCCCTGGCTCTTTCCCTGCCCCAGCTTCACCTCTCCCCCCAATCCATGTGCTTGCTCCCCCCTCCCCAGAGAGGCTCTGGCACCCCCACCTCTCTGGGCAGCCCAAAACCACCCATGCAGGGGGGTCCTGGGACTAATCCAGGGCCCACAAGTGCTTTAAAAAGGCAAGATTCGCTTTTATTTCAAATCAACTGCTCAGCCCCAAGGAATCACTAATACAAAGCGTGCGCCCACAGCAGGGCAGGCACGGAGCGCTCGGGGTCAGTACCGGGCCGCTCTGCATTCCTCTCTTTTTTTGTAGGTTTTTTTTTTCTTCTTCTTTTTTTTTTTTTTTTCCTTTTGAAATTTCATTTTGGGGTGGTTTCTCTCGTCCGGAGCTCCGGACACGACGAGCCGGCGTGGGCGACACGGGGCAGCACCCAGGAGCCGGCAGGGAAGGATCAGCACGCTGGGGAAGCCACTACAGGCTGTGGGGGCCAAGAAGAGACCCAGGTCAGACCCTGGGGTCCCTTCAAGGCCTGGAGGCTGTGGGGACAGGGGTCACAGCACCACCCTCACCTCTCCTTGTGGTCTCTGATCTCCTCCTTGCCCTCCTGCTTGGCTTCGTTGGTGTCTGGTGCGTCGGCGGCGTCGCTGTTCTTCTCCCCTTCACCCGGGTTGGCTTTGGGCTCCTCCTTGGGGGCCTCTTCGTTGCCCACCTTCTTGTCCCCTTCCTGCCCCTCTGCATCCTTGGGGCGTTTGGGGGAGTCCTGGGTGGGGGCAGCTCAGCTCAGCCCAGCCCTCATCACCCACATCCCCATTCCCAGCAGCCCACCCAGTACCTCCAAAGCATCTTCTGCTTTTCTCTTGATCCCGGCTTTCTCGTTCTTCTCCTTGGACTGCTCGTCGATCACCAGCTTGCCCTCCTCGTCGCTGCTGCCCTCTGCATTGCCCTTCTTCTCGCCATCTCCCTCCGGCTCCCGCTCGGCCGCCTCGGGGCAGCTCTTCTTCTGGGTGGGCTGTGGGAACAAGGGGGTCACAGAGGGCACCCAGAAAGGAGGAATGGGGTGGGGGAGCTGGGATGGAGGCCCCCCCCAAACTCATCACCCACCTGGTAACCGGAGGCTTTGACCGTGGGGTTGTTCTCGATCTCCCACAAACCTTCGCTGAACCCTTTCCGCTTGTTGGGTTTTCCAAACTTCTCCTTGCATTCCTCATAGGGGAAGAGATCTTTGGGCCCCAGGAATGCCCTGGGCCAGAGGAAAACAGTGAGGGGTGGCAGCAGGGGGGATCTCACCTTTCCCAAACTCACTGGAATTCCCCACCCGGTAAGGCCCAGCTCCCACTCACGTTTCGTGGGTCCCGAAGAAGAAGACTTGGTACTTATTGGAGGAGGATTTGACTGCAGCTTCTGGCATCTCATCAATCTGTGTGACACAAAGGACAGGGTGAGAGGAGAGGGCAGAGAACCCTGGGGCTCCTCAGGCCTCAGGACATCACCCCCCTTCAGTGCCCTATCGATGGGCACAGCTCAGGAAAGGAAAATGCGATTCCTTGGGAATTCACCCACTGTCCAGAGACAGCGCTGGCAAGAAGTGATCAGCAGAACAAATGGCTGTGCCCACTGGTGTGGGGGCTAGCAGGGCTCCTCCTCTCCCACCCCCTCCCCCCTTAAGCTCTTGTCTAGACCAGCTCAGACACACTCAGCAAATTCAGGCGCTGCCAGTGGTGCCAGCGGAGCCACAGGCGTCGCCTCCAGCCTGGGCCAGGAATGGGGATCGGGGTGCCTGGGGGGGGGACACTGTCCTGCTGCTGGGACACCCTGGCCAAAATGGGGTCACCAGACAAGGGGACAGCCTGGCCAGGGCCGTGGGGTCAAGCAGCAGCCGGTGCCAAGCCCCCAGGCAGGTGCTGCTCCACCGAGCGTGAATAATCCCGAGGCGCCAAGTGGGAACGGAGCGCAAGCAACTCCGGCTGCTTTTTATAGCATCTAAAAATAACCCCCCCTGCAGCCAGCAGCCATAAATTCCCTGAGAAAACCTCAAAGGGAGGTGCAAGGAGCTGAAGGAGGATGCGGGTGGGGGTCTCGGGGCAGGCGCCGGCACGTCACCGGGCTGGAAGGTGCCAGCACAGACGTGGGACGCTGGGTCCCGTTCCCAGCTCTGCTGACTCATGGCACAACCTTTCCTAAGTCACCCTGCAGCTTGCTGAGCCTCAGTTTCCCCAGCCAGCAGGGCCAGGGTGTTGTGACACGGTGGGCCTGGCCAAGAGTTTCTCCTGATTTCCTTCCCAGAGATGGGAATGGAACTGGCACTTGTCCCTGTGCTTAGGGGCAGTGCCCCAGGGGCAGATGGAGGGGATGGGACACTGGGATAGGCTCTGTACAGGCACCAGCATGTGGTGGATAGTCGGTGTGATGTCCCACTCCTGGGTGGGATGTGCCTTTGTGCCATCCCCACTGCCCCAGGCCGTCCTGCATCAGGATCCAGGGGGTGTTTCAGGATCGGTGAAGTGCTCCCACCCAGCGCCCTGGGGCTACTGGCACTGTCATGCCCCAATATTCCTCAGAGGCACAGGGACATTCCAGGAGCAGGGACGGTCCCCAGCAGAGCAAAGGTCAGTTTGGCCCTTGCAGCAGTCCCCAGCAGGACCCTGGCCCATGGTGGCAGCTGGGAGCAGCAGCTCCATCCCTGCGTGGCACCGAAGGTGGAGGAGGGGATGATGTGACTCAGAGGGGTGGCCACCAGCCCAGCCCAGCCCAGCCCAGCCCAGCCCAGCCGGGGTAATGGTGCTTCCCGCAGGCCACATTCCTGCAGGTCACTCCTGGGACAAAGCAGCAAAGGCCTCATCAGCCCTGGAGCCCCCCAGGCAAGAATATGGAATCCAGACTCTCCCCCGCCAGGTTGGACGGTGACCCCACAGCCCTTTGCAGTGCCAGGACCCTGATGGAGATCCCCCAGCTGTGCCATTCCCTGAGCAACTTTCCAAATCTCCTTCCCCAAGGAAAGGCAGCACATGCAGAGGCACGGGCAGCAGGTCCAGGGATGGCTGCCCTGTGGCACTGTGTCCCCAAGCCCACTGCTGCCTGTCCCCAGCCCATGAACTGAAAGCTCCATGGCACAGGGGAAAGCTGGGATCCCCCTGACAGTGGGATTCCCTGCACAGCCCATCCCTGCCACCCTTTATCAGCCCCTCCTGCACCCCAAGGGGATGCAGTGGCTCTATCTGCGTGGGCAGGCGGGGACTGGGGCGTGGGGACACGGGACAGGAGGGTGACACCCTGTCAGGGACAGCGATAGTGCAGGCAGGAGCAAACCCACCCAAAAACCCTGGGCTGCCCAAAGTGCCCCATTGTGGCACTGTCACACCCCACGTCTGTTTGTCCGTCCCTGTCGCTCCCTGGACAGTGGCAGTGAGGGCAGACAGGGCTACAGTGCCAGGGCAAAGTCCACGGTGCCCATTCCTGTCCCCTCTGCCAGCTCCTGCGAATGGCACTGGTGTCACAGCCCAGCCTTGCCCAAGGACCTGCATCCAGGGGCTGGGGGGTCTGAAAATGGGCTGGGACAGGTCCCCTGGGAGGGGAAGCTCTGGAGCGTGGCAGGGGAGGGACAAGCACAAACCCCTGCTCTGGACTCTGCCCCCAACCTCTGCTCTTCACCTTTGCAACTGGTCCATGGGGCATGGCTGGACACAGCCTGCCCTGCCCTGGCCATGGGGGCTGGGAGCAGCCCCCTCCCTGCCTCAGTTTCCCCACGGCAGGACACAGCTGGCAGTGAGGAGCTGGCTGTCAGGAAGGGGAATTAATGGAATTAACTCATGTGGGTCACACACGGTTGATGATGCCCACAGGGGAGGCACATGAACGACCCTGAGTCCCATGGGTGCACCCACACACTCCTCCTGAGCCCTGGGGCCATCACTGGCCCCCATCCCAGCACCAGGAGGGCAATGGGCAGGAAACTACCCAGAGTCTGCTCAGAGGGTACAGCGAGCAGGACCCTGAAGCCACCACACAGCCAGCCATGGGAATAGAGATGCTCAGGAAGGGGGATGTCAGGGCTGCCAGGATCCCCAGCGTGGTGCTCCCGTGCTGTCCCAGAGCCCTGCAGGGAAGAGGGGCTGCAGATCTGCCCACAGCAGCAGGGAAGCACCAGCACACAGGTGACAACGAGGGTCTGGCCTAAGGGACCCTGCAGAGAAGGAGTGAGGGGAAGGAGGAGGCAAGCATCATCTTCCAGGTGCCAGGAACTCATCTCCCCACTCTCATGCCTCAGTTTCCCCTCTGTTTAATGCTGCCCCTCTCAGGGAGAGGTTTCCACTGGAGGCAGGGGCTGAGCTGCTGATGTTGGGGAACAGTGCCAGGTGCCATCCCCAGGGAAAGGAACAAAAAAAAAAACCCTAAAAACCCCCTCCCCTCCATTTCTTCCCCTATCTCCCTGCTCCAGCCACACCTGGCTGGAAACAAATATCCCAGCACACGCCACGTGTGGCCGGCTAACGTTTCATCACAGCACCCCATTAGTCACGGGCAAGCCCTGCCTGCTTCACCCTGACCCATTAGTCACGGTGGGGGACGGCTGCGCCCCAAAAACCAGAAGTGGGGAAACCCATTCACCCCGAAAGTCCTGCCACGATGGTGGTGAAAGCAGGCTCCGGGAGATGAGTGGGGCGTGAAACCCGAGCGGGCCCGGGCACATTCAGGCGCTAATTCGGTCCCCGGCAGCTCGGAGAGCCCCAACCCGGCGTCACCTCCGGGAGCCCCGCTGCCACGGGATGGGTGCAGGAGGAGAATTTGTGCTGGGGGGGCCAGGGGAACATCGCTTTTTCCTCCCCCCCTCCCCGCGGTGGAAAAGCTCGCAGGGATCCCTGTGGCTCCTCCTCGCAAAGCCGCTTTCAAATGCGCGTTGGGAGGCCGGTGCCAAATCCGAGCGGCTCCCAACCCCCTCCCGGCCTCCCCGCCAGAACCCGGCAAACCAAACAAAAGTTATTCAAATCCGCCAGGGGAAGGAGGAGGGGGTGGGG
>JANRMJ010000065.1:767451-786183 GCA_025584955.1 Alethe diademata
CTTTCCTTTCCTTTCCTTTCCTTTCCTTTCCTTTCCTTTCCTTTCCTTTCTTTCCCTCTCTCATTTCCTTCTCTTTTTTCCTTCTTCCTTCTCTCAGCCCAAACACACATTGCTTGAATATTGTTGTTTGCAAGTTCCACCCAGTGCCAAATCCAAGTCAGTTCAGTCGTTGCCAATAACTACTGTTCTATTTGCAAAGACCTCTGGATAATCATGATTATCCCTCTCATTACTGCACAGAGATTCAAAACAACCTCCTCCCTTTTCCCCTGGAGGGGATTGGGGCGGGCAGGGACTGGCAGCACATGGGGAGGGACCTGCCCAGCCCCACAGGGCACCCCAGGCAGGTCTGGGGGCTGCATGGGCAGCTGAGAACTCCTGCCCCCAGCTTTAATCGAGAGCAGCACTGCAGAGACCATTTCCAGCACCTGTATGTGAGACCTGCATGAAAAAATTGTCCATGTCCCTCACCAGCCACTTCACCTGCCTGCCCACACGGTTCAGCTTCCTCTGACAAGTGCAACTGAGCTCCCTTGGGGGGCACAGTGATGCCTGGGGATTCTGGCTCTGCTGCCACCATCCCTGTCCCATCCCTGCAGACTCCAGTTCCAGGTGAACACAGCCCCAGTGAGGAATTCAGCACCAGCATCCTCTACCAGGTGTGTGTGCCTGGGTGCCCATCCCTGTGCCCAGGAGCAGGGTGGGGCCCAGCTGTGGAAGACTGGCATATTAAAGGTTATTGACTCAAAATGGGCTTTCCAAAAGCAGCAGCTGCTTTGCTGAGGCCTGGTTTGCATCCTCCAGCTGAAGAGGGAGGATGAGAGTTTTTGGATGTGTGGTGGGGAAACCTCTGATGTGCTTAAGAACATCACCTGGGGCAGAGGGGGTGCCCACCCAACACCGGGGCATGACCAGCACAAACCAACCTTTGTTACAGGTTGTTTTTGAGCCACATAAGAAAGCCATGAAAAGCAGATCCTGAGAGGTAGCTTAATTTTATTTTTTTTTTTTCCATGGCACTGTCCTCCCTTAAACAAATGGCTCAGGGGTAAAACTCCACGGCCTGATGCCCTCAGGAGGTATCACGACATTCACCTGTAAGTGATGTCTTAGGAGGTGCTATAAACCATCAAAGACCCCCAAAGTGCCCCCAGACTCATTCCCAGCTGAGAGGGGAGGTCAGGGCAAGGGGTGCCAAGGAGGTTCCAGGAGCCCACCCAAGCCTGGGGGGCTGCAGCTCAGCCCTGCTCTGCCCCTTTCCTGCAGTGACAAAGAGGCAGCAGTGGCACCAGGACGTGGCTGGAGTCCCAGCCACACAAGAGAAGCTGGGAGATGCTGCCAAAAAAACCACCTGGTCCTTGAGGCACCACGGTCCTGGCACCCTGAGCCCACAGCCCATGGTGGTGCTGACCTTGGGATGCCCCCAGCCCAATGCTGCCGTTCCCCCAGCCCCTCATTGTCCCCTTCTCCCTTGGTGCCACCACCTCTAGCCCCTCCACATCCCTGTGGTGCCATCCTTGATGTCCCTGTTCCTAGGCACGTGATGCTCCCATCCCCAAACCTGTCCCCACAGCCCCTCAACGCCCCCACCTCTATTTTTGTCATGCCCCCAGCCCTGGGATGGAAGTGCCAGGTAGGGCAGGGGCAGCTCCACCTGCACTAGGAGCAGAGCAGGGCTGAGCTGCAGCCCCCCAGGCTCGGGTGGGCTTCTGGAACCCCTCTGCTCACATCTTCTCATCCCTGGTGTCCCAGTAGATACCTGGGGCAGGTATTGGTCAGGGCTGTGTAGGAGGTGGGTGAGGGAACCTATGGGTTCACTAGGAGTGACAGAGACCTCAGTGGTGCTGCTGGGGGCAGGACCCCCATTCTCCACCTCAAGCCCTCCATCCTCCAGTGCAGCAGAGACCCCCTCTAGCAGACACACACCCCCCAGACACCGTGCATTGGGTCGAAACATTTATTAATTACCAACCACCTTCAGTCTGCATATCCCTGCTCCTCCTCCTCCTCGCTGCTGTCCTGCACGAGCTCGGGATCCACAGGGCTGCAGGCCAGGCAGGTGAACCCCATCTCCCTCCAGCACCACTGGCAGTACAGGGCCACGCAGTCGGGGTTGGAGCAAGGCTGGTGCTGGGGAGTCTCGCGTGTCCCGCACACGGCGCATCTCCGGCGCCAGCAGCGGCGCAGCCAGGGCCAGCGCTGGCGACAGCGCAGCAGCAACAGCGTCCCCTGCGGCCAGAGCGGCTGCAGGGTCAGGAGAGAGTGGCCACCCCACCGTGCACCCCGTGTCCCTGTCCCCACTCACCAGCCCGGGTGGCTGCCGTGCTTGCCGGGCCAAGCGCCCGCGCTGCAGGTGCAAGAAATTCTTCCGCTGCCGCAGCAGTTTGTTGTACAGGAACAGCACTCGAGTCTTCTCCCTCTGTGCCAGCAAGGATGGTCAGGGGTGGGCGGCTGGGGACTCAGCCCACCCAAAAGCGAGCCCGGAAGCCAGCCCCAGGCTGTGCCCTGCTCACCTTGGGGAAGTAGAAGGAGGCGATGGCGCGGCGCAGGCGGAACGGGTAGACCTGGACCACGCAGAGCAGGGCCAGCGCCAACAGGGGCAGGAAGGTGTTCAGGTACTGCTGCCTCGTCATCCCCGTGGGCTGTGGCAGGCAGGCTGGGGGCACGGCATCCGTGTGAGCCCCCTGCAGCAAACGCTGGCCAGGCGTGGGGCTGGGGGGCTCCTGTCCCTGGCGGGGCTTTACCGAGGTTGGAGGTCTGCACATCGGTGTCGAAGGAGGTGTTGAGCGCCCCGATGGTGGATCGCAGCAGCTCGGCCATCAGGGATGTGCCCATCACGTTCACAGACAAGTGGTGGCTGGCTGTGGGGTGGGAGGATAGGGAGGCTGAGCAGGGGGTGGGAGGGCTGAGGGGGTCCCTACCATGTTGAGGGGCATGGTAGGACCGTGGGGCGCCTCCAGGGCCGCGAGCTTACTTTGGTAGGAATACTCAATAAAGGAATGATGCTGGATGATGCTGAGAATGCTGAAGATGAAGTGGTCCAGGCCACAGATGAAGAGGAGGAAGAGCAGGAGTGGGATGCACTTGAGCAGCTCTATCACCTGCAAGGAGCAGGGGAGCTGTCACAGCCTGCTGTCCCCAGCTCTGACCCCCCTGACTATCCCCAGCCCCTCACCATGTACTGCAGCTCAGGCCGCTGCACAGCTGGCTTGCACGGGAAGATGAAAGACGATTCCTCCTCCCGGAGCAGGGGCAGCAGCGTCTGCTTGTTCTGGATGAGGGGCAGGGGGTGTCTCAGTGCAGACTCTGGGACACCCCACAGGGGGTGATAGGGCTGCCCTGCACCCCTTTCTCCCTGCCCAACCTGCTTTCTACGCCGGGCATCGATTTGGCGGAAATAGGTGGTGATGTAGCAGTTGTCAAAACCGATTTTGTGACAGTATTTGTAAGTATAAAGGAAAGCCCTGGTGAGAGAGGATAGGTGAAGCCTCCCTTGTCTTCATGTCCCCAACTAGACCTGCTGCCAAAGAAAGCCCCCACCCCTCTGTGCCCCACAGCTGGCACAGGGGTGTCACCCCCACCCCCTGACCATCCCAAGGCTCACGAGATGAAGACGAAGAGGAAGGTGAAGGACAGCAGCAGGCGGAAGAAGGAGACAGCCAGGCCCAGGCGGGCTTTTTCCCTCCTCAGCTGCGAGGCCACCTCCTCCTGCAGCTGCTGCGCTACCTCGGTGCCCACCAGCATCTTGTGGTGCTCCTCCTACGGCAGAGAGGCCAAGGGGCAGGGCAGGACCTGGCCCTCACCCTGGCCACGGGCACAGGGGACAGGCACCCACAGGGTGCCCAGGCACTGACCTGGTAGGCAATGTCAGCTCTGAATTCCTGGCTGAGGCTGTTGACGGAGCCGTTCACCCGGTCATACATGTGCCCGAAGTTCCCATCCACAGGGATTCTCCTCTCACACCAGCGCCTCATGACTGCAGAGATGGAACAGGGACAGTGGCAGCTGTGGCTGCCGTGCCAGGGGCTGCAGGAGCAGAACTGGATCTGCCCCTCCAAGGGAGCACAGGGTCAGAGTCACCTACGTTTGACCGAATGGCAGAAGAACCCAAACTGCATGGGCAGGCAGACGATGTGGTTGAGGAGGGGCACGGTCAGTCTCTTCATGCATTCCTCGTGCATTCTCTGGAAATGGCCTGTGCAGCGCTGCAGGCCGTGCTCAATCACAGCTGGGGGAGGGCAGGAACCCTCAGCTGCCTGTCAGCCCCAGCCCCACTGGCCGAGGCCCCAACCCTCTGGGGACAGCGCTGGAGCTGGGACAGCCCCCTCCCCGCGTGCTGCCAGCCCCTGCCTGCCTCACTCACTTTGACAACGAAGCCTGGTCTTTGTCTCATAGATCTCCTGGGTGCTGGGGGCCCGCTGGCCGCCCGTGGGCGGGCGTTGCCGCAGGTCGTAGCCCTCCTCGCTGGCCACCTGCTCGTTCAGCTCCACGAAGGCGCGTGAGACGTTCTGCATGTCCGCGCTGAGCGTCTCCGCGCTCTTCTGCCAGGGCACGTGTGGAGACACGGGCAGAGGCTTGGTCCTGCTCCCCCAGCCCCCCAGAACCCACCCCCCAGCCCCAGACTCCTCCTCACCACCAGCTCTTCCATGACGCGGCGCAGGGAGCCCGTCGATGTCTGCCAGAGATGTTTGGTGTGGTTGATCTGCAGCTCCACCACACAGTCCATCGAGCGCTTCGTCTCCATCAGGTTGTACCAGAGGTTGGCCCCGGGCCCTGGTGGAAGCAGGGGTGGCTCAGAGCCTGCCAGCTCCCAGGACACCACTGGGGGACACAGGGATATGGGGGGACCCTACCGCTGTAGATGGCAGCGAAGACAAAGGAGACAACGTAGAGCCGACCCTCCTTTCCCAGGAACTTGGGGACCATGAGCAGGTTGGCACAGCGGAAGTGGGGGGACGTGGCCCAGCCCAAGGCAGTCACCCCTGTGCACAGCAGAGAGCTGACCCCATGGTCCCACACAGAACCCCCTGGGGGTCCTGACGGTCCCCATCACCTCAGTCCCCTCCCTGCCCCATCCTCACCTGTCAGCCCCCAGGTAAGCTCCACCCTCTTTGTCTCTGACACGTCCAGAGGCATGATGAGGAGGTGGCAGAGCCCTGGAACACCCAACAATGTGTCTTGAGCTTCCAGTGCCACCAGCCCCATGCTGTGCCTGGCACCAGGACACACTCACCGAGGCCAAGGAGCATCCCAAAGCCAGCACCCAGGAAGGCTTTCCTCCAGCGGTACTCGTCCGGCCGGCTCCAGAGGAACCGGCTGCACGGCTCAGGCAGCACCGAGAGGACCACTCTCTTCAGGACTGGGTGGGGAGGGAGGTGTCAGCCCTGCCCATTCCCACTGCCCACGGGCAGCTCTGGCTGGGAGAGGAGTGGGAGCGGAGCTCACTTGTGTTGGGGGGTTTCTGAGGACGGTAGGATTCTGCCCCAGAACTGATGCCGGTGGGATGCTCCAATGAGGAGGGAACATGGCTGGGTTTCTGCAAGACCACCACCTCCTGCAGCTCTCTGTCCCTTCTCTCAGCTGGCTCCCTGTAGTCAAAGTCGTGTCTGGCAGTGGAGAGACAAGTGTTGGGGCACCCCCAGCGCTGGAAGGGAAGGAGGACACTGCCATGCCCACTGCCAGTCCTCACCTGGAGAGTAACCCCTCTCTCTCCTCCTCCAGCTGGTCTTGCAGATGTGTGGCTGTTCTGAAGGGGAGTCTCTGGCCCTTTATCATGTCCTTGATGTGCTGCAGCAGCTGCCGCACTCGCTCCCGGCCCCACGGCGCCCGCACAGCACCCAGCTCCGGTGTCTCCTCATCACTGGAGTCCCTGCAGGGGCAGAGAGGGCAGGGGTGAGCTGCAGCCCCCCACACCTGCTGCAGCCCCCCAGCACCCCTCTGCTCACTTCTCCTCATCCCCAGAGTCCGGGTAGCTCAGGGGGGCCGTGCAGACGGAGCAGATGTTGTTCAGGGTTCTGTAGCACTCGCTGCAATAAAACCCTGTGGAAAATGGGGCTGTCAGGGAGGACGTGGGATTTTCCAGGGAGGGGGTCCCTAAGCTATGGGGGCTCCTACCTTTGCAACCAGATGTGATGCAGGATTTGAAATCCGGCTGCTCTGCCGCCCCACAGATCAGGCAGTGTCTGCGCTGGATACCCAAGCGGCGAGCGAGGCGGACAAGGCGAGGGTACCTGCAAGCACGGAGCAGATGATCCATGGGGCAATGCCATCCCAGAGATCCTCACCACAGACCCCCAGGGATGACAGTGCCCTTTTCCATCCTCTGGAAGAGCTTACCTGGAGATGAGGATAAGGAAGAGCCTGCTCTTCCCGGTATCGGCCAAGCGCTGTGTGCCAGTCTGGCGCAGGGCAAACATCATCCATTCCCGCCGTGCCCGGATGATGTTGTGGAGGAAAATCAGGCGCTCCTGGCACGGAGGTGATGGGGTGAGGGCAGCTGGTGGCTGAGGGAGTGTTAGAGGGACACACACACACACACACACACAGAGGGCTTCTCACCTGCTCACGGGCTGGGAAGTAGGCGGCACACACTGCCCGGCGCAGGCGTGCTATGTAGGTACCGAAGACGCAGATGAAGAGCCAGACACCGTACAGGATTCCTGGTGGGAAAAAAATGAGTTATGTAGGGAGGGCACTCCCCACACCTCCCACCCACCTGGGTAGTTGAGGGTGCAGCAGCCCTGCTCTGCACACCTATGGTGATGTGGGTGGTGTGGTCGGGCTCCACGGGCTCGATGAGGCAGACCTGGGACAGCACCGAGACCTTGCCCTCCTGCAGCGTGTTGAAGGCAGAGACCAGATCCTGGAAGATCTCGCTGGTGTAGCCCGTCCCGTTGACACTGATTCTCATTGTCGATGGCGCTGTGGGTGAGCAGCTCAGACCTGGGGCCATCACACAGCCCTGACCCCCAGCCAGCAGAGCACCCAAGGGTGCTGCTCACCTCTGGCGATGATCTCCGCACTCAGCTGGTGCCGGAACAGGTCAAGTAGCCAGAAGATGCTGTAGTCAGCCAGAATGATGCTGAAGCCCAGCAGCACCTGGCGCAGGAACTGGAACAGCTGCAGCCCATACTGGGTCCGTTCCCTCTTCGACAGCCACAGCGCACCTGGATGGCCAGGGGGAGAACCATGAGGCCATGTCAGGGGGCTCAGGTCTGGGTTGGGGGATACCCTCGGGGATGGGGCTGACCTGGGGGGATGTAGCGGCCCCTCTCCAGCGCCGACAGCGGCAGCACAGTGGGTTTGCCCTGCTCTGCACACCGCAGGTCCAGCTCCACAAAGCGCCGCGTGATGTAAACGTTGTCAAAGGTGTCGTCCCGCAGGTAGCGGCGCCGGTACCGAATCGCCCTGGGGGCACAGCGGGGCAGCTGAGCACCTGCACGCCAGGTCCCCGTCCCCATGGGTCACCAGAGAGCTACTCACTTGTACCACAAGAAGAGGATGGCCAAGAAAGAGATGTAGGAGAAGAACTCCAGGGCGCGGTGGTAAGGCTCCATGTGCTGCTGCACAGCCTCCATTATGTCGGCAGACACCTCCCCCAGGCTCTTGCTGGCGTTGAGGTTGACGCTGAAGTGATGCGAGACCGAGATGTTGAACTCGAACTCCGCACGGACACGGTTCAGGGCATCCGTGACGGCTGCAGAGGTGACAAGAGGTGCCGTGCATTGTGGCAAGAGCCGGAAGAGGGGCGCAGAGAAGGACCCCCGGCCCCCCCCATGGCACTGGGATACTCACGGGCTGCGACATTGCTCCGAATGAAGGTCTGGATGAACCGAGGGATGCTGCAGAACATGACAGAAACTGCAGAGAAGGGGGATCTCTGCTAAGGCTGGGCCCCTGTGATTGTGACAGATCTGCCCCATTACCCCATTAGCCCCCCATGGCAGAGGGACAGGGACTCACGAGTATGGAAGGCATAGCAGATGGCCTTGAAGCTGAGGATAATATAACATAAGTGGAAGAGGAAGGGCAAGTCTTTCTCACAACTGTCCTTGGCCTTGTCTATGTAGCGAAAGCAGCTGCCCTGGGGTGACCCCAGCTCCCGGTTACAAATATTCCCGGCCTTCGCCAGCCACAGCCAAACGTTGCGCAGGGCCCGGGCTGTGGGCAGAGAGTGGGCATTGGAGATGGGGATGGGCTGAAAGGAGGGTGGGGGGTGCTGGGGGACCCCTGGGGACCCCGCTCACCGACGTGTCTGGTGGAGTCTATGATGGAGCGGACGAACTTACGGACCCGGTCAGCCACCACCTTGGCATTCTGGCCAATCTCTTTGATTTTCCTCTGCGCGTCTGCAGAGAGAGGGGGACACCTGAGCATACTCCAAAGAGTGAGGGTAGCCTGTGGCACCCCCAGGAAGGGCCCCTGTAGTCCCTCCACCTTCCCCCAGCTCCCTGCTCACTCAGCAGCGGCTCCTTGGCACGTTGCAGCCGCTCGGCCGTCTGGTTTTGGGCCAGCTCAGCCCCACACGACAATGCCTTGGCGAGCTGGGAGACATTGTGCAGGAGATTGGCGCCAGGGCCTTGCACCGTCAGGCACAGCGCCAGCACCATGACTATCATCTTCCCCTCCTCTGCAAAGACAGGGCAGTCCCGGGGCTCAGCCAGGAGCCAGCAACCCCCTGGCACCCCCCAGCTCCCAGCACAGCCCCCATGGCTGCTCACTGGTGAAGAAGTGCGGCAGCGCCAGCAGCACAACCATCCGCGTCTTCACGGAGAAGGCCATGCCCAGGCCCAGCCCCGCGCCCATGATGACGGTAACGCTCAGGCAGTACCAGACGTCGTGGCCCTGCACCAGCAGCACCAGAGCCCCGTAAATGCTGGCCAGAATCAGGCCCAGGGTGAGGCCGCCGAGGCTGCGAGCAAACTCCTGGGCCTTGCTGCGGCCCTGTGGCCAGCGCTTGGCCCCAGGCTGCCGGGCCCCGTTCTTGTGCAGGCCCCTCCAGGCCCGCAGGGCTCTGCCCAACCCCGAGACCGGGCCCATGCTGGGGCTCCTGCTGCTCCCTCCGATGGAGTGAGCAGTTTCCAACGTGCTGCTTGCAGGGGTCCCGCCGTTGCCAGTTCCTGCGTGACAGTTTCCGTTGTTTCAGAGCACTTCAGCGGTTTCAGTTGCAGAGAGTACTGCTCGCCCTGATGTTCGTCTTCCAAACAGAGAAATTCTGTGTGATTACGTGTCAGTAATTGCAGCATCTGGAGAGAGAAGAAACTTGAGCCAATACATCAGTGGGGACCAGAGCCCGTGGAACACTGAGCACACAGACCAGGGCAGCACAACCACGAGATGGAGAGGAGCAAACAAGGCCAGCCATCGGCTGAAAGGGCAAAGTGGGTAATTGCAGCAAGGGAAGTTCATGACCACCAAGTCAAGAAACCCACTGACCCAAAAGGAGAAAACTGAGCATGCAGCTTAATTAGCATGAGAAGTGAGAAAATCATTTAACCATTAATTAATACTAATTAATGAGGAACTGTGTAACTTGCAGACCATGAATGTTTAATACTTGTTTGCTAAAGTGTAGAAATAATGAACAGTATGGTCATTGCGTTGGGGATTGACCCCTGGCACAGAGCTGAAAATAAATCCTTCAGCTCTGGATGGGATTGGCCTCTTGCACACCAGGGAAAGGAACCCATTTCAGGACATTTTGGTGACCCAGATGGGATGGCCATAAAGCCTTGCTTGGATCATCTTCCTGCACCCAGGAATGGAGAATGGGATCGAGCAAGGCTCCTGTGGTGTCTCAAGCACGGCATGAAGTGGGATCTGTGGGGTGCCTCTGCCAGGAGGTTGAAACTGGATGTTGGAGTATGTAAAACAGAACTCAGAGAGACATTAGAATGAAGAAATATAATTAAAATCTTTAGATAAATTAAAGTATATTAAGCCACTCATACATTAAATAGAGGTGTAAGCTTAAGTTTTAAGTAAGCAAGTAAGTTTAAGTAAGTAAGAATATGTTTTAAGTGCCTTAAAGAACAAAAGCCCTAGAATCTAATAAAAAACAAGCTTCAAAAACAAGCTTCAGAAAGAGCTCAAAAACATAGGTCTAGACATAATAAAATAAAGTAAGAATATTGCTTACATCCTACAGATAGAACAGATAGGTTATATGCACAAGTTATGCAAAAACTCTCATATTAAAAAACTAGAATTCTAATAGGTTTAGAAGAAATGCTTCAGATTCATGTTTTTAGCTCATTGGGTAATTTGTAAATAAAAATCTGTGTATTGGAGTGAGAGCTCTCTCGCTCTCTCTTCCTCCACCATCATCATCATCATCACTACCACATAAAAGAAGAAGAACAAGAGGAAAGAACAGAAGAAGAAAGACGAGGGAGCATCTGCCACTGCTCAGGACTCTGGACCAGGCTGCAGCTTTTACCTCTGCTCAGGGCTCTGTGCCTCAGGGCTGCTGCTCCTGCCTCTGCCCAGGATTTTATACCAGAGAGCTGTTTCTATTCGGGACTCTATACCAGAAAGCTTCTAGCACAGACTTTAACACTTTGGACTCTGTCTTTTGAGACTGATGTGCCTTTACAAGAAACTTTGCAGCAACCAACAACTGCTCTGTTCTTTTGAAGAACTAAACCCATGACAATCTCAAGAAGTGGGTGTAGGGGGGATGGAAGTGGTTGGGTCTTCTGTGTGTGAATAGGTGAAGGTGGGGCTGTGTGGTGTCTGGGTAATGAGGGTAGGGGTCTCTGCTGTCTGGGATGATGAAGATGGGGGTCTCTGCTGCATGAGGAAATAAAAGTGGAGGTGTCTGGAGTATGGTCCGGTGACAGTGGGGTGTCTCTGCCGTGATGTGCGGGTCTCTGCTGCCCTGGGGGATGCAGCTCTGCCATGCAGGATGGCGAAGGCGGGGGTCTTCAATGCACAGGATAATGAAGAAGGGGTCTCCAGAGCATGAGATGGTGAAGGTGGGTGCCTCTGCTCTCCTGGGAGGCGAAGGTGGGGGTCTCCACCCTAAGGGGTGATGAGGGCAGGGGGTCTCAGGATGGGCAGCAGCACCACCACCGAGCTCCCAGCCGCGGTACCCGGCCAACACCAGCCTCTCTCGGCACACAGGGAGCCGCCCCCGCCCCGCCCCGGGCTGGGCGGTGCCGGAGGAGCGGAACGGGGCCACGGGGCGGCAGGGAAGTTCCGCCCCCGGGCCGGGCCGGGCGAGGTGGGTGCCGGTGCCGGTGCCGGTGCTGGGCCATGCACGACGAGAGCCGGCGGGGCAGCGCGGCCCGGCGGAGCCATGGGGGCGATGGGGCCGCGGCTGCTGCTCGCCGCGGGGCTGCTGCTCGCCGCTAGCACCGGGAGCGCTGCAGGTGAGCGGGGAACCGGGGTCCCGAGCGGAGGCGGGGGTCGGTGGGGACTGCGGGTCGGGGCATCCACGGGAGGAGCGGGATGGGATAGAGAGTGGTAGCCCCTCTAGAAGCTCGTTGCCCCCTCCCCAGGGTGTTCGCTCTGTCCTCCCGGTACGCTCGGTGCGCCCCCCGGTACGCTCGGTGCGCCCCCCGGGATGCGCGGGGATCCCTCCGCGGTTCGCTCGGTGTTCCCTTCCCGGGAAGTGCGGGGATCCTTCCCTGGGATGTGCGGGGATCCCTCCCCGGTTCGCTCGGTGCTCCCCGGCACCGCGGTTCTGCCCAGAACCGGGACCCGGCGCTCCCCGCGCTGGAGAGTGGGGCCGTGGGGAGCGGGGTTTGCGCACCCCCCGTCCGGCACACCCCGGGATTCCCCAAAAGCTGAGCCAGCCGAGCCGCGCTCCCAGCCCTGCCCAGTCTCCGTGCTGGTGTTACTGGGCAGCCGGCCGAGGTGATGCAAGGCTTGGCCGGGAAGCCCATCCCATCCTCCTGCAGCCCCCAAACAGCGGGGTACCCCACAGGCTCTGCTGGGAGCCGTGCCCTTGGCTGCTGGGAGGTGAATGTGGGGGTCCCTGTTAGTGCTTCCCACCTGCCCTGCTGGGCTGCGGTGGGTGACAGCAGGGGGCTGCACTGGGATGGGCGACCAGGAGGGTTCAGGGTGCAGGCTGGGGGGTCCAGGATGTGATGGGTGACCGTGGGGATCTGGGCTGTGGTGAGTAACGCAGTGGTGACGCGGTGGCCCCGGGCCGTGTGCAGGTGACAGCTCACCGCAGCACAGTGAAGAATTAGGACACTCCTGGTCTGTGACCCCGTGGGTCCTGAGGGATAACCGGACACTCAGCTTGGCAGAAGCGACCCAGGTGAGCCCCCCACCCACATCCCTGGCGTCCCCCACACTTGTGACAGTGTCGTGGGGTCTGCCTGCCCCTGCTCTCTTTTCAGAGCAGGACATGTGGTGTGCTGGCACCACATCCCCGGGAGTCCCAGCACCCAGAACCCCTGGCATCTCAAAAGCAGTGAGGAGGGGGATCCTCAGCAAATCCCCCTTCCTCTCCTGATGCTGGGAGGGACCTTTCTGGGTCGGGGCTGGGGCGGAAGGGCCCAGCCCACCCCCAAGGCCGTTGGGAGTCTCTCCAATGTTTCCGCCGCGCTGCACCGGGCAGGAAGAGCGGAGGGAACGGGGTGGGGGCCCCGCTCGGTCCAGCCTCTCTTCCCCCGACACAATGAGCCCGGGAGGGAGGGACGCTTCCTGCGGGTTGGGCAAGGCATCCCTTCCGACCTCTCCCTGCGGGCACGCGCCAGGGCCAGGCGGGTCCCGCTGCTTCTGAGGGTGCGTGGGGAGGGGGCAGCTTGGGTCAGGGGGTACCCCCTTAACCGTGGCCTATGGCAGGGGGGGTTCCCCGCGCGTCTGGCAGTCCTGCTGGAGCTGGAGGGGATGCGGCTGCTGCTGGAACTGGAGCAAAACTGGTGAGTCTGTGGTTCTGGGGGCACCAGCAGGGAGTGGGATGGAGCTCCTGGACCCGTGCAGGGTTGGGGTCCTCCTGGGACCCTGGGGCTCTGTCTCTATCCATGGTGTACTTAGAGTGGGGGTCTCTTATTCTCTGTCTCCATCCATGGCACAGGTGGGGTGGGGGGCCCCAGGGTGCACCCGTAGCAGGGTAGGAGGTGATGGATCCTCCCTTCCTGCCAGAGTCTGCTCAGGGCAGGGTGAGCTGGGGGTCCCTGCTGTGGGACCCCCAGCAGGGTGGTTGTGATCCCCAGCAGTTGTGGGGTGACACAAGTCTTTGGCAGGGAGCTGGTGCAGGGCACCGGGGTGCTGCTCTATTACCTGCCTGACGGCACACGGGTGATCCAGGAGCCCAGCGAGCAGGTATGGCCTCAGGCACAGCTGTCGTCTGTGGTGTCCCCAAGCTGGCCCTGTTCCCTAAGAGGACCCCAGCCTGGGGCTGGATCCTGAGACCCCTTCTCTGCTGCAGGAGCACTGCTGCTACCAGGGGACAGTGCAGGGCTTCCCCGGCTCCTGGGCCAGCCTCTGTGCCTGCAGTGGACTCAGGTGAGCCCCCAAGCCCAGTGGTCTGTGAGCCCACTCCCACTGGGCTGATGATGGGATGGGCTCCATATCCCAGCTCCTCTGTCCTTCCCCAGTGGCTGCCTCTGGCTGTCAGACACCAGGAGCTACACACTGGAGCCAGACACCAGCAGCCCCCCAGGGCCACACGTGGCCTCCCACCTTTGGGTCCGGCTGGAGCCACGGAGCTGCAGGCAGGGCCCCCACCCTGGGGCAGAGGCAACAGAGCCCATCTGGCCACAGAGGGTAGGTCTCACCCAGGGGTCTTAGCCCACAAAGTGTCCCTGTATGAGCACTCTGACCCCTCTCTGTCCCCAGGGCAAGCGGGCAGCGGCAGAGCAGCGCTTCGTGGAGCTGGTGATGGTGGTGGACCACGCTGCGGTGAGTGCTGGGCAGTGTCCCCAGAGCAGGGGCTGCCCTGCCCACAGCCACCCCTCTGAGCCCTCCCCCTGTTTCCCCAGTTCCAGAATTACCCCAGCCTACAGCGTGTTCGTACGCGGAGCCTGGAAATAGCCAACCAGGTGGATGTGGTGAGTCACCGCCGGCTCTGTCCCTCCCAGCCCAGTGCCCCGCTGTGCCCTTGCCGCTGACCCCGCTGTGCCCCCGCAGTTCCTGCGCCCGCTGGGAGTGCGGGTGGCCCTGCTGGCAGTGGAGGTCTGGAGCGAGGGCAACAAGATCACGGTGGGCAGCAGCGCCCGGGCTGCGCTGGAGCGCTTCCTGCGCTGGCGCCAGGAGGAGCTGCTGCCCCAGCTGCCCCACGACAACGCCCAGCTCCTGACGTGAGTGGGGGACAGGGTGGGGACAGGGGGACGAGGCCGCAGCAGCCCCCCCAACCCCCTGTGCTCTCCCTCCCCAGGGGTGCCCGCTTTGATGATGTCTCAGTGGGGATGGCGACTCAAGCCTCCGTGTGTTCCCCCACGCGCTCCGGGGGGGTCAGCATGGTCAGTACCTCTGTCCCCCCACCCCGTTCTCCCACCACCTGCCCTCCCTGACCCTCCTGTCCCACAGGACCACTCCGTCAGCGTCCTTGTCGTTGCCTCCACCGTGGCCCATCAGCTGGGGCACAACCTGGGCATGCGCCACGACAGCTCCGGGCGTCTCTGCGACTGTGGCGACCTCCAGCACGACCGCAGCTGCATCATGGCACCGCCTACGGGGTGAGGGCAGTGGGAAGGCCTTTGGTGGGGCTGGGGCCAAGCCCCCTCCCCACCTCACGGGCCCCTTCCTGGCTCTGCAGGTTGACACCTGGCTTGAGCTTCAGCAACTGCAGCCAGCAGGACCTGGAGCACAGCCTGCAGCAGGGCCAGGGCTGGTGCCTCTCCAACGTCCCCGAGCCCCAGCTCCTGACTGGGAGCCCCACCTGTGGGAACCACCTGGTAGAGCTGGGCGAGGAGTGTGACTGCGGCCTCAGCGTGGTACGGGGGGCTCTTGGCAAGCCTAAAGCCCTGAAGCCACCCCCTTTCTCTGTGGCTCTGCCCAGGCAGGGTGGTTTCCAGTGCCCAGTGCTGGGTGCTGGTGGCACCCTCTGACTGCAGCCCCTCTACTGCAGGAGTGCACTGATCCTTGCTGCAACAGCAGCTCCTGCCAGCTGATGCCAGGGGCCGTGTGTGCCACCCAGGACGCCTGCTGTCAGGACTGCCAGGTGTGTGGGGATGGGTGCAGGAAGATATTGGCCTTCTGGACAGCAATCTAATGTGATTTTGCAGGAGCCAATTTATTGTTTACAATTCACTCTAATTATACATTTTTAGAACCATCACGCACATGGGTTAAACTTTACAATTGGTGATTTTAGAATATCAATCCACTCCTTCGACCCTCCAAAAAGTTTGTAATTGGTGGTCTTCAGAATCTTCACCGCCTCCTGCTATCTTGAATCTTCTAATCTTGGTATTCAATGTTTTTAACGTCTTTTCTCTCAATTTAGCATAGCTGATGTTCCAGCGTCTTTGGGGGGTTTCAAACAAGTTATCGAAAAACTCCTGAAACTTTCTCATGCTGTGCACCTGTTGTAAACACTGGTCTAAACTAAGAAATAGACAAAAACAGCTAGCGTGTGAAAGAGACATGAGAACCAACAGCAAAATGTGCAGCAATAACTGAACAGCATAACTTAGCAACTAAATACAGTTTTTGGCTGGTGCACACACACACAAGGCCCAGATTTGTACAGCCATGTCCAAGGGGGTCCCAACCCTGTTCAGCCTTACAACAGATGGGCACCCATGCCATGGGCACACCCTGTGGTGGGCAAGTCCCCCACTCACGTTTTTCTGCCCGTGTCCCCCCACAGCTGCGCCGTGCTGGACACGTGTGTCGGGAGCTGCTGGGCGAGTGTGACTTGCCCGAGTTCTGTGACGGGGTCTCGCCGCGCTGCCCCCCTGACACGTTCCTGCAGGACGGGCAGCCCTGCGCCGGCGGGCGGGCACGCTGCTACGGCGGGGCCTGTGCCACCTACGAGGAGCAGTGCCAGCAGCTGCTGGGGCCAGGTAGAGCAGGGCCAGGGTGGGGTGCTGGGGGCTAGCTAAGGGGTGCTGAGGGTCTCTGCCCCCGCTGCAGGTGCCAG
This sequence comes from Alethe diademata, assembly GCA_025584955.1. Taxonomy (NCBI): domain Eukaryota; kingdom Metazoa; phylum Chordata; class Aves; order Passeriformes; family Muscicapidae; genus Alethe; species Alethe diademata. The sequence continues at coordinate 783,494 of JANRMJ010000065.1, forward strand.
TCCTGTCTCCAGCTCCTGCCTGGCTGCCCTGAACACAAGAGGGGATGAACGTGGGCACTGTGGGCAGCTCCCCAATGGCTCCTATGTCAGCTGTGCCCAGCAGTGAGTGAGGCCCCCATCCTTCTCCATGTCCCCCTTGCCGTGGCCCCCTGCCCTGACCCCTCTGTTCCTGCAGGGATATCAGCTGTGGGATGCTGCAGTGCCAGCGTGGGGACAGCCCAGAAGGGTCCTGCCAGGGGACCCCCCTGCCTGGGGACAAGGATGTGACCGATGTGGCCATGGTGCTGCCTGGCACCACCTGTGGCCCTGGAAAGGTGAGTAGTGAGGCAACAGGGAGGGGGCTGGGAGGGGTCTCCCAGTTCTTGACACCCCATCCCCTGCAGATGTGCCTCCAGCACCGGTGCCAGGATGTCTCCATCCCGGGTGACCAGCAGTGCCAGAGCAAATGCCATGGGCACGGGGTGAGTGCAGGGCTGGGGAGCAGATGCTGGCAGTGGGGACCTGCCCCTCAGGGGCTGAGCTCAGCTGGTATCACCCACTCAGGTGTGCAACAACCACGGGCACTGCCACTGTGAGCGGGGCTGGGCCCCCCCAACCTGTGACAGCCCTGGAGTGGGCGGCAGCCAGGACAGCGGCCCTGCCGGCCTTGAGCGAGGTGAGGGATGAGGCGAGCGCAGAGAATGGGGCTTTGTGCGGGTGTCGGGGGGGGTGATGGGCACAGAGGAGGCTGACGTGCTGCTCTCCCGCAGGGGGAAGCGCCCTGCCCACGGCCCTGCTGCTGAGCGCGCTGCTGGGGCTGGCGCTGGCACTGGGGCTGTGCCGTGCCCGCCGTGCCGGCCTGCACAAGCGCCTGTGCCAGCTTGGCAAGGGCACCTCCTGCCAGTACAGGTACTGGGGACGGGGGGCTTGTGGGGGGTGTGTGGAGGGCACGTGGGTTTTGGCACGCTCGCCTCTGCATGCGCGTGCCGAGGCACGCAGACAGCACAGGGGTGCTGCACTCAACTCTGCATGTGTGTGCCGTGACACAGAGGTGACATGTGTGTTGTGACACGCGGGTGGCACGCACGCCTCTGCGTGTGTTTGCCACAGTGGCCTGCTCAACTCTGCTGGCGTGTGTTGTGACACAGAGGTGGCACGCTCAGTTCTGCATGCACCAGAGCCGCCTGCATGCGAGCACGCGTGCGTGCAGCAGTTTGATGCATGCCTGTGTTCCCCGCGGTGGCTGCCTGAGCACTGTGTCCCCACAGAGTGACCATCCCTGTGCGTGTCCCCAGCACAGGTCACAGCCCCGTCGTGCACCGTGGCCCCACATCCCCGCGGCTCCTCTCACCACTGCCCCCCAGCCCCAGGCTGAGCCCCCCACTCTTCTCCCCACAGTGCTGAGACCCGGGTGCGGTTCCTGGGTCCCGGAGCCGCAGACGGCTGGAGCGGGTAACGTCACCGCCGGCGCCTGGGCGTGGGGCTGTCCCCGAGCCATCCTGCTTCGCAAGGCCTCCGGTGCTGCGCTCTTCCCCTGGCAGCGCCCGTGGGGTGCGGGGCAGCCCCGGGGTTCGGGGTGTCGCATCTTCCAGCGCCGAGGGGTTCGTTTCTCTTGGGCTTCTGCTGGTGTTGGTGTCGCTCGGTCGCTGTGCGGGGTCCCCCGAGTGCCTGGAGCGAGCAGGGTCTCATCCTGTGTCTTCCCTGCAGGATCTCACAGCCAGAGCCCCAGTCGGGCAGCAACCAAGGTCCCCCTGCACGTCCCCGGCCCCCACAGTGGCGTCAGGCCACGGAGCTGCAGGTCATGCATGGCAGCAAGGTGAGGATGGCCGTGATGGAGGCAGTGGGTGCCGAGTTCACTCTGGTCCTGGGGTGCCAGCTCAGAGCATCCCATGTGTGGGATCCCACTCCTTGGCACCTGGAGCAGCCTGGCACGGCCACTTGGCATGACTGCTGCTCACTGGGATTGGTGCCCGTCCCAGCCAGAGCTGTGCACTGAGGGGGGGGTCTCTGTCTCTGCCTGGTGGGAGGGGGGTCTCCGCATGCTGCATGGCTTGTCCCCCCTCTCCCTCTCTCCGCAGCCGGCTGCCCTCGGCTCAGCCCGGCCTGATCCGCCCTCCCGGCCTCTCCCGCCGGACCCTGTGCCCAAGGTAACGCCCAGGCAGGGGCAGGGGTCCCTCAGCCCACCCAGGACCCGCTGCATGTCTGGCTGCGCTCCAGCTCTCGGGGACTTCTGTGGCACGGCTGTCCCCAGAGCCCCTCCTGCCTGGCAGGAGGCTGGTTCCCGTGCTCGCCCACTCGTACCCCTGCTGTCTCACTGTCCCTCTCTCCCTGCCCAGGACAGGCCGCCCCCCCCCACACGCCCGCTGCCTGCGGACCCTGTGCTGCTGAGCCCTCAGGTAACGGCAGCAGCACCTGCGTGTGGGGCAGGAGGCCGATTCCCACCCCCTGAGCCCACCGGGGGGTCAGCCCATGACCCAGCCCTGACACCCCCCGTGCCCTTGCAGCCCCCAGGTCCAGCCAAGCCCCCCCCACCGCAGCGGCCGCTGCCCTCGGACCCGCCGGGCCCTTCAGTGGCCCGCAGCGAGAGCCCCCCTGGGCACCCCTATGTCACCGTGGTTCCTGCCAGGTGAGCACGGGGGGACAGCACAGGGCCGGGAGGTCCAAGGGGGGGGTTGTAGGGGCTGTGGGGTACCAGGATGGGGCCTGCAGAG
>JANRMJ010000065.1:864083-889377 GCA_025584955.1 Alethe diademata
GCAGCAGACCCAGTCCCTCAGACTCTCCCTGCAGGACTCACCTTCATGCCTGTGTCCTCCTCTGTCAGGTTGAAGTGCCTCAGCTCGAAGTCGCCCTCGGCGTCGGCGTAGGTGTACAGGCGGATGGAGAAGTCAGTGCTGGCCATGGGCACACGCACCAGGTTGTACTCAATGCCTGAAGACAGGGCAGGTGGTGATGGGCATCCTCGAGTTGCATTTGGAGGGTCCAGATCCCCCAGCCCCTCAGAATAAATCTCAGCCAGACCCTAGCTCTACCACCCAACAGCATTGCCTGCCCTGGGCTCACCTTCCTCGGAGAAGTAGGAGCGGAGCAGGTGGTTCTGGGCATCCTTGGACAGTGACTGGATGTTGATGGCAGCTGCATCAGTGATGGAGCCACCAAACCCCTTCACCTTCTGGTACCTCTGCGCTGTGTCCAGGGTGAGGTGGAAATCTGTGGGGACATGGTGTCACCATCCCTGCCCTGTAGGACAGGCTGTGTCACAGCAGCTGCAGCCAGGGTGGTACCTGAGCTCTTGGTGTTGTGCTGGAAGCTCCCCTCGCTCCTCTCCAGCCTCTTGCCAGCCTTGCTGCTCTCATACTTGATGTAGGAGCCAGGGGCTGGCAGGACCAGGGGGTCCAGGGTGTCACAGTACGTGGCACTGCAGGCACAGACCAGCGAGCCATGCCCAAAATCCTTGGCATCGCAGGGACGGCCACCTGCAGCAGAGGGAAGACCGGGTGGGCACTGAGGGCTGTGGCAGGAGCCCAGCTCATCCCTTTGGCCCATGACCCTCCAAAGCCCAGGGCCACTTGCCAGCACGTACCTGTGGCCTGCAGGGCTGCCTGTGCCAGCAGGAGCCAGCCCAGGACACTGGCACAGCCTGGCCCCATGGCACCTCTGCTGCAGCGGTTCAGACAATGCTGATGGACACTCTGGAGCAGGGAGAGGTGTCAGCACCCAGAGCTTCTCAGCCTGGCCCAGCCCCATACAGGGACAGAGACACAGGGCAGGGAGAGCCCCAGCACCACCCCTTTCCCAGGGACTTTGGGGACCACTAGACCCATCCCCTGCCAGGGCTAAGCCTGTCCTGCCCTCTGCCCACTGCTCCAGCCCAGTACTCACCTCACCTCCCACCCCTCCAGAGTCTTCCACAAGTTCTGGCTTTGTCCCAAGTGTGAGAGCAGCCCCCAGGTGTGAGCAGCCCCCAGGTGAGAGCAGCCCCCAGGTGTGAGCAGCCCCCAGGTGAGAGCAGCCCCCAGGGGTGAACTGCCCCAGCAGCCTGCTGTTCCCAGCCACCCACACTGGCTGTGCACAGCAACTCTGTTCACTCCCATCAGCTCCCTCCCACTCCTTCTCCCTCCTCACTCGTTCCACAGCTGTGCCATGCCGTGTCACGCCATGCTGCATCACCCCACGTATCCCCAGCGCCTCCCGAGCCATGGCTAGGGGCAAACAGCTCCACACTCCCAATCCCACATGTGTGGCACCTGGGGCTTCTCCAGCCAGAGCAGTTTGGGGCTCAGGCATGGAGAGTCCCACATTCCCCTGTTCTGTGCAGGTGTTCACACCCTGTCCTGTCCTTCCCACGGTGCTGGCCAAGGAGCCTCTCAATGAGAGCACAGGAGGAGCCTCAGGACCCTGGTGCCAGACTGAGGACACATGGGCACCTCTGCCAGGGTGGGATGGTGCTGTCTTTTTGCTCCCCAAGGTCCTGTGGGATGTGGAGTGGGGCCAGGCAGCTGTCCCACCCCCACTGCCTCCCACTCCCCGCCTGGGAACGATGCCCAGCGTGGCCATGGCATGGCCTCAGCATGGTCCTGCTGCCCAGGGCTGTCCCATGCCCATCCCCGTCCCCATCTCTATCCCCATTCCCACCTGCTGAAGCTTCCTCGGATCCAGGGGACTCCCCTGCTGCCAAACCACCTCCTGCTGTGTGTGTGTGGCAGCGGGACCGGTGTCCTGGCTGTGCATGATGGGAGGTGACACCTCTGGCGGAGCAGGAAAGGTGAGTTCGGAATGGGACAGCTCATGGGACTCTGTGTTTGAAGAGGAGCCTGGGGATGATTTTGCAACCCGGCTCCAATGAGCTTTCCACACACCACAGCATTTGCAAAGCTCTCCTGAAACCTGCTCCAGTGGCCAGAGGGAAGTTGGGGAGGGGAGGAGGCTCACCAGCCCCCCAAGTGCCTCCATCACCCCCCCATAGCCAGGCCTGCCCTGCTCCCCTTGGGAAGAGCCCCACGGGAGCAGCCCCGTGTCCCTGGGACACCTCGGACAGGGCAGGGCTGGCTGTGCCCACCCTGCTCATCCCACCTGGCAGCAGTTCGGCTTTGCCAAGGCCAGTGCCACTGCCGCGACCTGTGTCCCGTTTGTGGCTGCTCCAGGAGCTTTCCTGGCACGGGCAGAGGCAGCAGCCGGTCATGGCAGGGACCCCCGACCCCCGATGGGCACAGCGGGGGCTGCAGGCGCTGCCCACCGAGCTCCCGGAGCCCCGGAGCCCCACGCCGCAGCGGGCTGGGTGGAGCCGGCTGCCGCAGTTTATCATCTGCAAAACAAGTCTGGGCTCCACACCGTCTAATTTGGGATTCCTCCTAATTGCAGGCATCTGCTCCGCAGGAGGAACAGGAGGCGGGCAGAGGCACGGGGAGGGGGGAGTGGCATCTGCCCCGGGGTCCCCTTGGGGCAGCTGGTGAAGGGTGGCCAGGGTGGCAGACCCCCACTCAAGGACCACAGCCCCTCGCTGGGTGTCACAGCCCCTCCCAGGAACAACAGCCCCTGTCCCAGGGTCAGGGAGCCGTCCCAGAGGGAGCCTTTCCCTGCACGCTTGTCCCTGAGCACTGCTGGACACTGAAGGTGACAGCTCCGTATGTGACATCTCGCCAAGCAGAGGTCCCATACCCCTTGGGGACATTCCCAAGGTGTCAGGAATAGCATGGCAGCAGGACAAGGGCAGTGACCCTCGAAGGTCACACCTGGAATCCTGGGGTGTGCCCCTCATGACAAAAGGGACATTAAAGGGCTGGAGCATGTCCAGAGAAGGGGATGGAGCACCAGGAGAGGCTGAGAGAGCTGTGGGGGGGGCTCATCCTGGAGAAAAGGAGGCTCAGGGGGGACCTTCTGGCTCTGTCCTGACAGGAGGGTGCAGCCAGGTGGGGGTCAGGCTTTTTTCCCAAGAGATCAGACAAGAGGAAATGGCCTCAAGTTGCATCAGGACAGCTGTGGCATTTCCCAGGAGAGGTTTAGGTTGAATATTAAAAAAAATTTCTTCATGGATAGGACTGTCCAGCCCTAGCATTGGCTGCCTGGTGCAGTGGTGGAGTTGCCATCCCTGGAGGGATTTAATGAACGTGTATGGAGCACTTGGGGACGTGATTTAGGGCTGGCCTTGGCAGCTCTGAGGGAACGGTTGGACTTGATGATCTTCGAGGCCTTTTCCAACCTCAAGGATTCCATGATTCTATTCTATGATTCCAAGCACAGGCAGCCCGACCCAGCTGCCGTTGGGGCCAGCATTCCCCAGGAACACGGATAAAAGCACAGGACAGGCTGATGTGCTCCATGAACAGGGCTGGGACAGAGCCCAGTGCCACCTTCACACCACACTCCAATAATCCAGCTGTAAAACCTTGGGGTTTTTCATTTTCCCCAACCTCAGCAGTTCTGTGGCTCTCACACAGGGGCATTGGCCAAGGGGAGCTCTGGCTTTCTCATTCCTGTACTTCAAAGGTGCTGGTAACGTTCCCAAAGGCACAGGGAATACTGTAACTGGTATTTAGGGAAAGCAAACAGGACGGGGAGGTCATTGCGGGCTGCGGCCGGGGTTGGCCACAGCCAGAATAGAGGGGACTCTGTCCAGAGGCCACCCTGAAGAGGTGGCACCAGCCTAATTTGTCCATAAGGTTTGGTGGATGGGGACACTGATATCATTTACTCTGCCTTTCTGACAGCGTCTGACATTTGGATTTTTAAAAAAATTATTCCCCCCCCCAAAAAAAAAAAAGTAGGCTGGGGAAAAACCAACAGCACATCTGGAATGAATCAAGGGCTGGCAGCGGCGGAGGCTCCAGCTGCAGGGATAAACAAGGAGCCACCCGCAGGCCACGGGGGCCGCAGCCCCCGGGGCACCCCTGGCCCCGCGCCGCCCCGCCGAGGAAAACCGAGCGAATTTCCGAGCGCGCAGAGGAAACACTGACGGGAACGGCGCATTCCGGAGGGAGCGCGTCATGGCTTTACTTGGCGCCCGCCGCACACGGGAAGGTTTCAAGGGGGCCACGTGTGGAAGTGTGGTCCAGGACACCGTGCAGAGGGAACTTCCAGGGGGATGGGAAGTGCTGGGAGGGAGGGGAGGTTGGAAAGCAGCAGAGCGGGAGCGCACGGAGCCCCTAGAGCAGGGGCTGCTCTCCCAGCAATGGTCACCATCTGCTTCCACCCTTGAGGGATGCTGGAAAGGGTGGAGGAAGAGCTGACCCCCGGAGTCCCCTCAGAGCCCCCCAGCACTCCCCTGGCTATCACTGCTGGCGCCACAGGTAGGTCTGGATGGAGTGGGCTGGAGCCACAGTCTCAATGAACCCCATGGCAGGGTCCCGGATTCCAAACGGCACATCCCAGCCGAATCTGGGGAGCGAGAGGAGCTGAGCAGGTCGGCACGGCCGGGGCTGAGCATCACCCCCATCCCCTGGCAGGGCTGACCTGTTGAGGACCACCAGGACAAGGGCACCATCGGGGCGCAGGACAGCCACGTGCTCCAGCTGGCACAGGAGGCAGCGGCGGCTCCTGTGCAGCCCCACCCGCTGGGAGCCCTCGGGGATGAACTTGCTGTGGGGAGACAACCAGGAGAGGTGTTCTGCCCCTGCTCTGGGGCTGGCAGCAGCACCTGAGCACCCCCTGACCCACCTGAAGTGCCCCATGTGGTAGAACATGGGCTGCTTGTAGAAAACATCCTTGCTTCCATCCACGATGACTGGGCTGTCCACAAAGTTCTTGACCCAGTTGGGGCCTCCCTCCAGATCCAGGGCCAGGTTCCAGTCGGTCCAACCAGACACAAAGTTGTTCATGACCTGGGGGAGCAGGGAAGGGGCTGAGCAGGGCTCCCCCCAGCCCCGGGTGGGCAGAGTGGGGGCCGTACCGTCAGGATGCTGTAGCTGTAGTGGTTCCCCCTCTCCCAGCAGCCCAGGGACACGGCGAAGCGGAACATGAGGAAGCCGGTGCAGGCCTCGGTGTAGAGGAGGAAATGGTCAGGGAAGAGCTTGTGGGTGGCCTCCAGGCTGCAGCCAGGTGGGACAATGGCATCCAGGTACCAGTGGACGGCCAGGCCAGCCACGTAGCGGGCAGCTGTGGCATTTCCCAGCACCTGGGGAGCAAAGGAGATGCCTCACATCTCATGCCTGAAACCTGTGGGGGTGGACACACGGACTCCCTGTGCCAGTGTGGTCTCCTAGGGCCACCTCTTGTCCCCACCACAGCCCACCCCACCTGCAGCACTGCACCCCTTAGAGCAGCACCCCAGCATGGATCCAGTGCCCCAGCATGGCTTTGGCACCTCGCTGGGTGCAGTGCTGAGGGGGTGGGGCACAGGTTTGCCCCTCGGTGAGCCTTTTGCCCTACACCTGGCTCTGCTGCTTCACATCCCCCAGGTGTGCTCCAGACTACAGCCATGCCATGGCTGGAGGCAAAGGAGGGGCACACTGCCTGCCTTGAGGCTGGGACAGGAGCACGTTTTACTTTCTTCCCTCCTAATTTAAGGCCATTCCCCCAAACAGTCCTTGCAGCACTGTGTGTGGGGGGGGAACCAAATCAGCCAAAACCACCCAGAAAAGGTGCTGGTGTCCAGCAGCACTGCCAGGACCCAGGGATCCAGGATGTGGATGTCCCCTCCTGTCCTCACTCCCACCAGGCACACGCCGCACCAAAAGGAGCCGGCTGCGGCTCCTGCTCCAGCAGACCCGGTTTGCTCCCACTCTCTAGGGCTGGGAGAGGCCCCTGGCTGCATTTCCCATCAATTCTGGGGCTGGGGTGTGAGGTGGAGGGGAAGGAAGGGGCGCTGCTCTTCACCACTTTGGCCCAGTGCGGGAGGTGGATGCGCTGGTCGTCGAGCATGAGGAGGCGCGTGCGGTGGGGGCTGCGGGCCAGCGCCGGGCCCAGGTCCTGGGCGATGAAATCCCGCTGGTGTGCAGCCGTGAAGGCGATGGTGGGGGCCTGGGGGGGCGTGAAGAGCCCTGCCAGCGGCTCGTTCTGCGCCGTCACTGCCCAGAAGGTCACGTTGTGTTTGGCGTATTCATCCCGGACCCTGGTGCGGCGACGGGGGGGGCAGAATCAGCTGGGCTGCCCCCCCACCCCACCCCACTCCCCAGTCCTCCTGCTGGCCATCCCAGCCTGGCTCCAGAGACAGTACTTGATGAAGTAGTTGGCCCAGGTCTTGTGGTACTTGTCCCCTGCCTTCCCCTTCAGAGTCCCTTTCCCACGGACATCCCCGTTACTCCTCATCCAGGCTGGGGCTGTCCAGGGGCTGGCGAACAGCAACAGCGGCCGCTTGCTCATGGCCAAAGCTCGGCACAGGAGGGGAATCTGTGGGAGGGGAGGGGGCAGAGGGGCAGGGTCAGCTCCAGCTGCAGCTCCCCTAAACCACAGCGCCCAGCACGGGAGAAAGGGGAGAACTCAGGGCGCCTCAGCAGGGACTGGTAGTTGGCAAGCACCACCCCACGGCACAGAGCCCTGGCTCCTCACCCCGCCAGTGCCTGCTGGGATGCGCCAGGACGTGCCCTGGAGGAGGTGCCAACTCCCACAGGCTGTCCCCTTGCACCCTGCCACGGTGTGCAGGGCTCAGCAGCACCTGCTCCCGGGGTCCCAGGATGAGAGGGGACAAGGTGCTGATGGCAGCGACTTCAGCCTCCCACCTTCATCTTCACGTCCTCCTCCGCCAGCCTGAAGTGCTTCAGCTCGTAGTCGTCGGGGACGTCGTCGTAGCTATAGGGGCGCACGGAGAAGTCGCTGCAAGCCATGGGGACCCGGATGAGGTTGTACTCAATCCCTGAGGAGCAGGAAAAGCATCGAGCGGCACCGGAGGCGGCATCCAGGCGACGATGATGTCCCTGCGGCAGGGACAGGCACAGCCACCTCTGGTGACCCCACGATCTGCTCACACTCCGTGCCCGCAGCGCTCACCGCTCTCAGAGAAGTAGGAGCGCAGCAGATTGTCCTGGGCCGGCTGGGACAGCTTCAGGATGTTCATGGCGGCAGCATCGGACAGGGACCCGCCGAAGCCCTTCATCTTCTGGTAGAGCGTGGAGATGTTGAGGGTCAGCAGCAGCCCTGCGGGAAGAGCCCGGCTCGGTCCGTGGTGCTTGGGGACCCCGCGGTGACACCGCCACCCACCCGTGGCGCTACCTGGGGTGCGCAGACTGCTCTGGAATCTCCCCTCGCTCCTCTCCAGCCTCTTGCCAGCCTTGCTGCTCTCGTACTTGACGTAGGAGCCGGGGGCTGGCAGGACCAGGGGGTCCAGCGTGTCGCAGTAGGTGGCGTTGCAGACGCAGACCAGCGAGCCGTGCCCAAAATCCTTGGGGATGCAGGGCCGGGCACCTGGGAGGCAGGGGAGGGTGGGAGCGGCTGCCGGCTCAGGGACGTGTCCCTGCCTGCTCTCCCGCCTGCCCCGGGGCCATGCCGTTGTCCCCGCGCTGTCCCTGGGCTCCTGTCCTCGCCCCGAGGGTCCCCGCGCTCACCTGTCACCGGGGCCACTGGCACCAGCAGCAGCAGCAGCCAGCCCAGGATGCTGACAGCCCCCATGGCCCTTCCACGGTCCCCAAACTCCGGCAGGTCTCAGGGAGCAGCACCTGCGGCGGGGACACCCTCAGTCGAGGCAGGGGGATGGAGGGATCAGCCTCATCTCCTCACCCTCCTCTTCCTCCTTCCAGCGCCGTGGAGCTCCTGCCACACACTCCGTTCCCCCCGAACACCCTCGGCTTGCTTTAGGGAGGGTCCATCTGTCCCAGGAGCCCGCACCCCACCCGCCTTCACCCCAGCTGCTCCCGACCTGCGCTGCCGCCAGCCCTGCTCCTCCTCAGCAGCTCCAGCCTCCCCACCTCGGTTTTACGGGGAGCTGCTCGGACACCTCCCTCGGCAGCACACCCCCTCCCACTCCCACAGCTCCTCCTTGCTCTCCTCCCGGCCCGTACCTGCCCTCGGGCTCGGACAGCCGTGCATCTCCTGGCCGTGGAGCGCCGGGTCCCCTCTGCCGTGCCGAGGAGGGACAGGGACGTGGTGCTGCCAGCTGTGCCTGAGTGAAAGGTCCAACCAGCTCAGGGAGCGCTTGGGGCAGATCTGAGACCCCACTGCTATCCCTGAAGGAAGAGCTGATTCCTTTGTTTTGTCAGGCAGCGTCCGGATGAGCCCCTGGGAGCCTAGCAGAGCTGAGGGCAGGCTCATGGCACTGCTGTCTGTCCTTCTGGGGACCTGCAACAGCACTCTGGGACACCCACTTACCCCTGCCTGCCACCCCACTGTCCCCCAGGAGCTGTGGGGCCGTGCACTCAGCACAGGAGGCTTCAGGACACCCAGGCAAGGTCGGTGAATGTGGCTGCACAGCTCAGGGCAGCATAAGGGCACAGCAGGGGTGGCCACAGGGGAGCTGGGGCTGTTGCCATTTCCTACCCAAGCCTTTGGCAGCATTCTCCCCAGCTCAGCACGTGCTGGGGAAGGTGGCAGCAGTGGCAGCAAGCGGGCAATACCTCAGCTCCTGGGTAAGCACTCCAGCTGTCAACTCTCAAAGCTGTCCCAACACCACAGCAGGAGCAAAGCCCAGCTCTGGTAGCACTCCCTGCTCCTCCAAGTGATCCTCCAGCCCAGGGAGCCAAGGCTGAACTGGGCCAGCTCACCTGGGCACACAGACCCTACCTGGTGCCATCACCCAGGGTGTTCCCTCTCCTGTGGGACTTCACACAGGGGTGGCCCAGGGAATGGAGAGTGGCCACATCCCAGCCTGGAGCATCAATCACCAGGTCAGGGCTCCCCTGCACAGGGTTAAACTGCTCCGTTAGCTTTCCCTCCATGGGTGGAGCGGCACCTCATGACTAATTTTCTCCATTTCTGGCATATCAGATGCAGCTCTGGGGTAATTCAATTCATCAAAGTTCCTCCTACAACCAGCACTGCCCTGCCATGGGCCCTGCCACAGCTCCACACCTCTGCTGGGAGCTGAGCCACGCGACACCTGGGCCAGCTGCCACTGGGGCTGGGGCAGATGGGGCCAGGTAGCCCCTGGTTATGTCTCATGGGACAAGCAGGTGGCCCAGAAGGGAGCTCCTGTCCCTGTCCCGCTGCACTGTGCATCTCCCAGCTCCAAGTGTGATTAAGGTATGACTAGACTGCTACACCCAAGCTAATGAGCCCCAATTTTGGGGAGGGATTAATAGCTCCTAGGGCAATCAGCCACCTCCAAGCTCATTTGCAGCTATCCAGGATGCCCCCATTCACCTTTTGCCATTCCAAGGTCCAGTTCTTCCTGCCCCGCATCAGCCACAGCCCCCCAGCTGGCTCGGGTCCCACAACTCCTGGAAGCAAAACACTGTGGAGGCTGCTGGAGCTCATCCTTATCAACACCAGCTGATAAGAGCATCCTGCTGAGCAGGAAAAGTGAGATCCAGGGGCCAGGCAATGCCTTGCATGGAGCTGCTGGCACAGCAGATATCAGGCAGCCCCACCAAGACCCCAAAGCCACATCTTGCACCCAATCTCCAAACATGGGGAGCTCCTGGGGGTGGCAGGGGCCTTGTGGCATCGTGTGACAGAGCACAGGTGGGTTTGTTCCAGGATGGGGTCAAGGATGTGGGGTCAAAGGAGCTGTCACAGGAGCCAGGGGGTGAATTTTGTCCCTAAGCCAGGATGGTGTGGATGGGGACACAGGGACATGGAGCTGGGCTGAGTCACCTTTCTGGGGATCCCGACTCTGTAAACATCGATGCCGAAGAGCCTCAGTGTGGCATCACAGCACCTCCTTCCCACACCTCAGGCTCCTGTCCCCTGCCCAGAGCATGTGGGGACAGTCCTCAGGGTGATCTCTGGCTCCAGGCCAGCTGCTGCAGGACCCCAGCAGCCCCCAGTCACTGGGAGCCCCAAACAAGCCGAGGCTTTGCACAAGAATTAATGAGCCGAGCCAAGCCCAGCGACGCCGGAGCATTCGCCCCCGCTACGTTTATCCCAGAGCCAGTCGGTCCTTGAGCACCGAGCCGAGCGCAGGGACGAGGGCACGTGGACCTGAGTGATTCAGCACCAGGGCAGGTAAGCGAGAAACAGGTGGGGGAGCAGCCCTACACCCGGAGCGGGGAGCAGGGTGGTGGGAGCAGGGTGATGGGGACGGGAATCGCCGCGCTTGTGATCCTGGAGAAACATTTCCCTCTTGTGGACAAACACAAACAGCCTCGGGGTGCTCTCCGCAGCATTCTGCTGGCGCTCCCTAGAGCTGCAGGGTCCCAGGAGCAGCGTCGCTGTGTCCCAGGGTGACACTGTCACTCACGGACCGCGCCTGGCTCTGCTCAGCCCACGCAGCATCGCGGCTGTCAGTGCTGACAGCACCGCCGGGCACATCCCGCCTGCACGCACCGGCCCAGGGGCCCCGCCGCCCTCCTCGCCCTGAAATTATGACCTCCCTGCCTTAATTTGCTGCTCTCACATCCTGCCAGCTCCCTCCTTCCTTCCTGGGTGCGCCCACACTCAGCACCCACTCCTGGTCCTGCCCCCGCTTGCTCAAGCCACTCCAGATCTGTGGTGGGTGCTGAGCCCCTGGTGAAGCCCCCCACCCTCCTCATCACTGTGGGGACCCCACGGGGAACAGCGGGCTCCAAGCAGGGCTGCTGCAGCCTGGCCAGCCTCCCTGTCCCTGCAAAGCCCCAGGAGCAGCTGACACTGCCCTGACCTCAGCCACAGCTGGCTGGGACCGAGACCCCGTGCTGTGATGCTCCTGGAGCTGGCCCTGCCTCCAGCCCTGGCCTCAGGTTTGGGAGAGACGTGACCCACACAGCCCCTGGCCTGACATCAAGCGGCTACAGATCGGCAGGAAAAGCACAGAAAGCTAAAGCTTGGCCACAAACCCTCCTCAGCCCTTCCATCAAGGGGGGGGTGTCCAAGTGCTTTGCCCCTGCTCCTGATGCAGCACCCGGAGTATCTGCACTCAGGGTGAATCCCGAGCCACTTGCAAGGTCCTAAAACCTGTCCCCAAAGGCAGCAGGAGAGCACCCGGGCTCTGCTCAGCCCCAGCCAAGCAGGACACACTTGGAACCAGGAGCAGATTCACACCTGGAGCATCCCTCAGCAGGGTGAGGTCAGGGGTGGGCAGGGAGACGGGCTGCCCCATGATGCCCTGCACTGCTCGCCGGACTCCAGCAGGCTCCACGCCGGGGTGGCAGCCAGCCACAGTGCCCAGGAGCAGGGGAGGCACCCAGACGTTTCTCTTGCAGCCGCAGACATCAAGGCAGCATGCGTGTTTAATGTCAGAACAGCAGAACACAGCGCTCACAGCCTGCGGGGTCTCCACCCTGAGGGGCACCGGCGCCCCCCGGCCCTCCTGCACACGCACGGTGTCCCTGGCCCGGCTCAGCCACCATCCTGGGGAGCCACGCCCCGGCCCGAGCCCGCGGGCAGCTGGGGCTGCACGTCCAGCCCAGCTGTGTCCAGCCCCTGGGCAGCCACGGCCCTTCAGCCCCGTCACTGCCGCAGCCACAGGTAGGTCTGGATGGAGTTGGCCGGAACCACGGCGGCGATGAGGCCGACGGTGTCCGCCAGCCCCAAAGAGATGTCCTGCGGGGACCTGGGGGGGGACAGGGCAGGGCGGTCAGAGCTGTGGGGTGGGGTCCCACACAGGGGGGCCGGGCTGCAGCACCCACCGGTTCAGCAGCACCACGACCACGGCGCCGTCGGGGCGCACGAAAGCCGTGTACTCCAGCGCCGTCTTCTTGGACTCTCTGGAGGCGACGAGCCCCACGCGCTGGGAGCCCTCGGGGATGAATTTGCTGAGCAGACAAAAGGGAAGCAACCTCAGGGTGGGAGTCACAGCCCAGCAGAGCCCCTCTCCGGCCAAATTTGCCTTGCTCCTCTCAGGACAAACTGCTGCTGGAGCCCAGGCACACGCTGTGGGTTCCAACCCACCTGAAGTGCCCCATGTGGTAGAACATGGGCTGTTTGTAGAAGATGCCTTCACTGCTGTCCACGATGACGGGGCTGTCCACATAGTTCTTGACCCAGTTGGGTCCCCCCTCCAGATCCAGGGCCAGATTCCAGTCAGTCCAGCCAGCCACAAAGTGGTTCAGATTCTGCAACAGGACAGCTCAGATGCCTGCCCAACACCAGCAACCCTCCCCAGGCACACAGGGAAACACAGCGGCCTCACCATCAGGATGCTGTGGCTGTACTGGTTCCCCCTCTCCCAGCAGCCCAGGATCACATCCCTCTCCCAGAAATGGGCCCCAATGCACGCCTCAGTGGCCAGGATAAAGTAATCAGGGAAGAGCTCATGAGTGGGCAACACTGTGTCCTGTATGGGACCGATGAAGTCCAGGTACCAGTGGATGCCAATGCCATGGACATAACGAGCTGCCCGCTCATCCTCCAGGACCTGCCAAGGAGAAGAGTCAGCCCCATGGGGCAGAGCCAGAGGCCCAGCCCTGCACAGGATGGAGCACCCAAGCCCCCCACAGGCAGCTGGGTCACCATTCCCCCAGCACACTCACCACTCTGGCCCAGTGAGGGAGGTGGAGCCGGTTGTCGTCCAGGATGATGAGCTGGACGTGGCGGTGGGAGCTGTTGGCCAGCGCCGGGCCCAGGTCCCGAGCGATGAAATCCCGCTGCTGCTCAGCTGTGAAGCCCAAGCACTGGAAGGGGTAGTTGTTGATCAGCCCAGCTGAGGGCTCGTTCTCTGCTGTCACTGCCCAGAATGTCACGTTGTGCTTGGCGTATTCATCCAGGAACCTGGTGTGGAGGAAGGGGTGAGCCGTGAGGAGCCCCCAGGGCCACCACTGAGAGTCCCCCAGGTACTGCCCTGGCCCCAGCCACTCCTCACCGTACAAAGTAGTTGGCCCAGGTCTTGTGGTACTTGTCCCCTGCCTCCCCCTTCAGTGTCCCCTTCCCCACATAGGACTCGCTGGTCTTCAGCCAGGTGGGGGAGGTCCAGGGGCTGGCATACAGCGACAGCGGCCGCTTGCTCATGGCCGAGGCTCGGTGGAGGAGAGGGATCTGCAGGAAGAGGTGGAAGGGCCGACTCAGCTCAGCCCCTGGGACCCTCCAGCCCACCCTGCTCCCTCGCACCGCTCGCCTTCAGCTTGGTGTCCTCGTCTCGCAGCCTGAAGTGGGTGAGCTCGTAGTCGTAGGGGACGTCATCGTAGGTGTAGGCATGGAGGGAGAAGTCACAGCTGGCCATGGGGAGCCGGATGAGGTTGTACTCCAGCCCTGCCAGGCACAGTGGGACATGAGGTGCACGTGCCAGCACTCACAGTCCCTGTCACCATCCCGCCTGTCTCCCCAACACCCCACCTTCCTCAGAGAAGTACGAGCGCAGCAGGTGATCCTGTGCTCTTTCCGGCAGGGATAAGACGTTGATGGCGGCCGCGTCGGTGATGGAACCACCAAAACCCTTCACCCTCTGGAACCGCTGGGTCACATCCAGGGTGAGGACAACATCTGCAGAGAGGGGAGCCCGGCGTGATGTGGGGCTGCAGCGGGGTCCATCCCATCCCTGCCACCCGTGGCGCTACCTGGGGCGCAGAGTCTGCGCTGGAATCTCCCCTCGCTCCTCTCCAGCCTCTTGCCGGCCTTGCTGCTCTCGTATTTGACATAGGAGCCAACGGCGGGCAGGACCAGGGGGTCCAGCGTGTCGCAGTAGGTGGCGTTGCAGACACAGACCATGGCATCACGGCCGAAGTACTTGGGGCTGCAGGGCCGGGCGCCTGCGGGGCACGGCAGGGTGGTGGGGGCAGCCTCAGGGACGTGTCCCCAACAGCACTGGGGGTGACACCACTGCCCCCGTGCTCCACACCCCGGCACCTCCCGAGTACCCGGATCCCCCAGACAACTCCCGGGCATCCCCGATCACCGACTCACAAGGAATTCGCTCTCTCTCCCTTCCCATTCCGGTCCGTCGGGGGGTCACAAGCCGCCCGGGACCCCCCATCCCCTGCACCCACCATGTAGCCCAGGGCTCCCCTCGCTCACCTGCGGCCCGGTGCACGGCCAGCAGCACCGGCAGCAGCCGCCAGCACAGGGCACCGAGGGCCCCCATGGCCCCGCCGCTCCCGGTGCGCTCGGATCCGGCCCGGCAGCACCGGGGCCGCCTCCAGCCTTGCCTTTAAGGCAAGGGCAGCCCCGTCCCGCCCACACCCGGTGCAGGAGCGGCACCGACTTTGGGCGGGCCTGGCCCCGGCCCTCCCCCCGCGCCGGTTCCGGGACCGCCAACCGGGACAACCGCGAACCGGGACAACCGCGAACCGGGACAACCGCGAACCGGGACAACCGGTTCCCCCCCGCTCCTCCCCGAGAGGCGCCGGCCGGCCCGGTACCGGTCCCGGTCCCCGCCCGGCACCGACCGCCCCGTCCCGCGGAGCCGCCACCGGGAACCGGGAACCGGGAGCCGGCGCCCCGTGACCGGTCAGCTGACCGCCCGCCCCGCCCCGTTCCGCCCCGCTCCGCCCCGTGACACCGGCCCCGGGGGCGGTGGCGACCACCTTTATTCGGTCTCTAGCGAGGGGCAGTGGCCGCGGGACCGGCCCCGCAGCGCGGCCCGGGCGCAGCCGGGTGGGGAGGAACAGGCACGGCCAGCACCGGGACCGGCACCGGGACTGGACCGGACCGGACGGGCTGGAGAGGAGACAGGCATAGCCAGCTCAGGGACAGGGCATGGCAGTTCCAGGGCACAGGAGGCCAGGGACCAGGCCAGCACAAGGGACAGATCAGGGGACAGGCAAGGTCATCCCGGAGTACAGGCACGGCTGGCACAGGGGACCGAGGATCAAGCCAGCATAGCCAGCCAAAAGAACAAGGCAGAAGATGGGCACGGCCAGTGGAGGGGACAGGGAAGGGGACAGGCATGGCTGGCACAAGAGACCAGGGATCAAGCCAGCCAAAGGGACAGGGCAAAGGACGGCACGGCCAGGGCAGGGGACAGGCATGGCTGCCCCAGGGCACAGGGGACAGACACGGCCATGCCAGGGTAGAGGCACGGCTGGCACGGGGGACAGGGTATGGCCAGTGTGTGGATCAGGCACAGCCAGAACATGGGACAGGGCAGGGGACAGGCATGGCCATCCCAGGGAATAGGCACAGCTGGCACAAGGGACAGGGCGAGGGACAAGCATGTCCAGAAGAAAGAGTCGGGCAAGGAACGGGCATAACACCATCCCAGACAGGCAGGGGACAGGCACAGCCGTCCCGGCCCCCCAGCACACACCCCAGGGGACCAGCCCCGCTTGGGGAAGGGGCCCAGCCAAGCCCCCAGTGGGGCAGCAGCAATGTCCAGGGCTGAGCCCAGAGCGGGCACTGGAGGGTCCCTGTGCCCTCAGGGGCTGTGGCCTCAGGGTCCCTGTGCCCTCAGGGGCCGTGCCCTCAGGGGCCCTGTGCCCTCAGAGCGCGCTCTCCTTGCAGGCCCCGCTGAGGCTCCGCGGCCGGCGGCGCTCCAGCCGGCGCGTGGACAGGAGCCGGCGCAGCGACGAGCTGGAGCTCAGGTCCCCGCAGCTCCGCAGGTGGATTCCTTCGTGGGGCCTCTCTGCAGCTGGCCAGGCGCTCCAGGGAACCTGCAACCCACGGGGACAGGCTGCAGGCACAGGGGACGGCAACCTGTGATGCCCACCCTGTGCTCAACCCAGCCGGGCGGCACACGGGGCAGGAGGACAGAGGTGACAGGGATGGCAGAGGCGTGCATCACGCGCCCACGCTGGCATTTGGGACAGGTTCGTTCCCGTCAAGGCCTCCTGGGCTGTGCAAGGACTCCAGTAAAGCTGAGTTGCTGGGATGTCCCAGCCTCCAGGTGCAGTGACTCAGGGGCAAAGCCAAAGCCATTGCGATAGGCGTGATTTTCCCACCTGTGGCTCCGCTGGGGATTAAGGAAAAGGAGCTGCCCCCCAGGAAGGGCTGGGTAAGGAAAGTGCTGCCGGAAGAACGCTCTGCCTGCAGCCAGGGTGCCAACACAATGGGGGGTGTGGCAGGAAAATGGAAACCGTGGAAGGGCCAGGGTGGGAGTGCTGATGGGCACAGAAGGGAGGGAGAGCGTGGATGGGAGCTCTCTGGGAAAGAGGAGTTGCCCATCTCCTGTGGCTTCCAGAACCCACCTGTTTGTGCCCATGGAAGCTGTGCCCAGACACCTCCATGCCAGCTGCCAGGCTGCGCTTGGGTCTCTGCAGGAACCTGGCCACCAGCCCACGGGTGCCCCGGTAGCCCTTGAGGTCTCCCAGGGAGCGGGTGGTTGTCTTTGACAGCTGCTGTGGCACCTTCTTGCAGGGTGGCAGCTTGTTCTTCCCCACCGAGGCAGCCCGGAGCAGCGGCGGGGAGTCACAGTGGGAACGGCGGAGCAGGCAGGCCTCGGAGCACAGCCCTGCAGAGTGACACAGGACACTGCTGTGACAGCCCTGTCCTCATCATCAGACCCAGGACACTGCTGTGACAGCCCTGTCCTCATCATCAGATACAGGACATTGCTCCAGCAGACCCAGGACACTGCTGTGACAGTCCTGTCCTCATCATCAGACCCAGGACACTGCTCTGACAGACCCAGGACACTGCTCTGATGGATCCATCCCCACCATCAGACTTGGGACACTGCTTCAACACACCCAGGACCCGTCCCCACTGTCAGATCTAGGATGCTGCTCCCACCAGACCTATCCTCGCAGGCCTGGGGTCCTGCTGGACCCATGCCCAGTCAGCAGGAGTGGTCCCACCATTTGTCCCCATTGTCCCAGCCCCAGCCCAGGGTTAGTTCAATCCCCAGAGGGCTACAGACACCCCCCAGTGCCCCCCAGTACATCCCAGTGCCCTGACCTGTATCAGCGGAGGAGTCAGACACGGTGTCCTCCAGTGCTTTGGTATAAAGTACTTCCCTGAAATCTGCTGGGAGCAGAGAGAGAGTCCTCAGGGGTCAGCAGCACAACCTCCCATGCTCCCCCCATTCCCTCCCAGACCGGCTCATAGAAAAACCCATCCGCTCACAGAAAAACACAGCCAAACCCTCCGGCACCGCACAGACGCTGCCACACTCCCACCCATCCTTGTCACGTACCAGCGTGGCCGGCCGTGGGGACGCCGGGGTCGCTGTGTGACCTCAGCAGCGGGCGCGGGGCCAGCCCCGGGGCCGGCGACGAAGGGCAGGAGGTCTCGCTGTTGCGCCGGGGGCGGCCGGTGCCGGTGTCCGCGGCTCGGCGCTGCGGCTCGGAGCCCCTGTCCTTGAGCCGCACCTCGGGGAAGCAGGGCCCGGCGCAGCGAGCCAGCCCCGCCAGCCGATTGCAGCTGTGGGTGACGGCTCCCCCCACCAAGACGCCGTCGTGGCCGGGCTCGGCGGTGGAGCACGAGTAGGATCGCTCGCCCCGCACGCGGGGCTGGGGTCTGTCCTCGAAAGGACCCTGCAAGCCCAGCGTGGGGCTGCGAGCGTGGTGGCTGCACTGCACGCAGTCCACGCTCAGGCAATAATCGGCGCGGCTGCGCTGGATGGAGCGGAACAGGACGTAGTCGACGGAGCGCATGGAGCCCTGCAGCTCCAGCAGGCACGAGTCCTCCGAGGGGCTGCTGTCCCCGGGGATGTCCATGATCTCGGACATGATCAGGGAGCCGCTGTCCATGGACACTGCAAGGGGGGGATGGGCACCGCTGAGGAGCTGCCGGGAGGAGCCGAGAGTGCTGCGGTGCGGAGGGGGAACGCTCACCTTCGCCGCTGAGCACAATGGAGGGGACGCGGTCGCAGGTGCAGTTGTGGGAGCCCTCTGTCAGCTGCGAGTCGAACAGGGTGGCCTGTGGGACAGCACAGCTGAGCAGGAGCCCATCCTGCCTGGCCTCCCCCACCCACGGCCACAAAACCCCCACCTGGCTGTCTCCCCGCAGCCCCATCACAGTCTCGTATGATGGGGGGAAGTCGGTTGGGTAGAGAGGCACAGGGCTGTCCATGGAGCCATTGTAGGTGATGCTGCAGAGGCAAGAGTAGAAAAGCCACACTGGGTGGGACAAGCCCAGCCTGGGGGCACACGGGCCCCCCCTGCCCGACCAGCCCTGCTCTCAGCTGGTACCTCTGTGCATCTGTCTCAGAGCTGCAGGTGTACTCAGGTGGGTAGTAGGGGGGTGGTGGCACTGGGGGCACGAACTCCTCGAAGTCCATCATGCTCTGCAGAAAGGTGTCAGGTGGGGACATGCACTCCAATGTCACAGAGCCCGAGCGCTGTGGGACCAGCTGCAGGGAGAGAAGGGAGAGCTGAGACCTCCTGCCCAGAGATCCAGCAAGGGATGTGCATCCTGGGCTTTAATCTGCACCTGGCTGGGGCCAGGTCCTGCCCTGGCACCCCAGGGACCATCCCAGCCTGGGATCACTGCTCCCTGTCTGCTGGTGGGCCAGAGCTGAGACTCACCACGTGGACGATGTCAAGGGAGAAGATCTGGATGCAGCACACGACAGCAGAGAGCGTGCAGATGATGGTGGAGAAGATGGTCAAGCCGCAGACACTGAAGAGGAGATCCTGGGGAGCAGTGGGGTGAGCTGCAGAGCCCGCAGAGCGTGGCCGCTTCCCAGGGAGCCCCTGCATCCCCCTGCTCCTCCACCTTGAGTGCCACACGGATGCTCCGGCAGTTGGGGGTGGGGAACATGGTCAGCATCTCGCTCTGCTGGCTGCAGGAGGCGGGCGGGGGCTCCGAGCGGGCCTGGCAGCAGACACACGTGTCCCTCTCCTGGGGACAAGGAACACTGTGAGGAGGAAGCTCTGCGTGCTATCCTTTGAGAGCCACCAGCACGTCAGACCCCAGCTTTGCCGCTCCCCGTGTCCCCAGAGCCTCACAAGCCGTGCATGGAGGCCCGGGGGGCGCTGGGGCTGCCCCCGCTCAGCCTCACCCTCTCGCAGGCCTCCAGGGTTTTCACCAGCTGCGCGTTCTGGCACGACAGGATGGAGCCGGCGAGGCTCAGCATGACGCCCAGCACCGAGAGCAGCGTGAAGAAAGCGATCTGCAGCGGGAGGAGAGGGGCTGCCGGCTGCGCAGGGCTGCGGAGCAGGGAGCCAGCACACCCTGGGGGCACGAGCCTCCCCATCCCGGCCTCCCCCGCCTGCAGAAGGGTGTCCCCCCCAACACCTACCACCAGGGTGAGCGGCCGCTTCCAGGAAATGATGCCGACGAGCCCGGACAGTGCCAGCTGCAGATGCACAAGCCCAGGGGTGAGCACAGGGACAAGGCTCTGGCAGGCAGTGGCACCCCCAGCAGCCGTGCCCATGGGCTGAGCCCTCCAATCCCTGCAGGCCTGGAGCCAGCCCGGGAACAGCAGGGCTGTAGGAGCAGCTCTGGCACCGTAAGATGGGAGAAACTGCTGATTCAGGGCCTGGGGACTGCGGGCTGCTCTGGCTGGGCAGCAAACCCAGGCCAGGATCCGTGCTGCAGGGTCACCACGGAGGACCCCGGGTGCTGCCCTCACCCCAACACGCAGCAGACAGAGCAGAGCCCCCATCGCCACCCGGCCCGTGCCCTGTAGTGCCCCCACACCTCTCCCTGCACACCCCGGACACTCCCCCGCACCGCTCGGGGGTCCCCATCCCTCACAGAGTCACCCTGGGGGAGCCCTTGGGATTCTCCCACAATGCACCGCGGCAGCCACGGGCAGAGGGTGGGGGAGCAGCGGGGCTGCCCTCCCCCGGGACCGGCGGCAAGCTCGGCCCCCGGGGAGCAGCGCAGCCCCCTCCCCGCGCCACTCCGGCCCCGCACTCACCGAGAAGCCGGCCCAGGACGGGCAGGAATGCCGGATTTTGGTGGAGGGAGTGATGGTGGCCGCCACCAGGCTGAAGGTGACGATGAGGACGCCCAGGATGGCTTGCACGAGACCCAGGACCAGCAGGACCTGCAGCCAGGTGCGCTGGAGGCGGAGGTGGGTGAGGCTGCGGGAGCTGCGGCCGGTCAGCGAGCGGCTGGAGTCGGTGGGGGAGGGCATGGCCGCGGCGGGCGGCGGCTCGGGGCCGGCCCCGGAGCCCCGGGGCAGCCGGCGGCACCGCGCCAGGACCGCGGGGAGCAGGAGCAGCCGCTCTGCGGGAACGGGCCGGGCTCCACCTTTCGGCCTGCCTGGAGGATGCTGACGGCGGCTCTTCACCGCCCCGGGCGGGGGGGTTCGGGCAGCGCCCACGGCCACGCGGAGCCAGAAGCTCCGCGGAGAACAGAACCGGCCTCGCCGGTCCCTGCGCACCCGGGCCGGGGCTGGCCTAGAGCCGCCGGCCGGAGACGGAGCGCGGCCCCGGCACCGCCGCCTCCTCCCTGACCGTCCGTGGAGCGCCGGGTCCCCGCCGGGAGATCATCCCGCCCCGCGGGCTCCGAGAGCGCCAGCAGGGCAGCGCCAGCAGGCGGGAGCCGCGCTCCGCACCGGAGCATCCTCCGCGGGCGGTGGCCGCAGGGCCGGGTCCCGCTGCCGGGCCGGTACCGGGAAGGGCCGGGCGGCTACCGGCGGTCTGTCCGCCCCGCTCCCCACAGCCCCGGTGCCCTGCGGAGCGGCGAGAGGCTGCGGCCGAGCATCGCCGCCGCCGCCGCCGCCGCGCCCTCCGGGATGCCCGGGGCCGCAGCTGGAGGCGGGCGGCGGAGCGCCGGGAGATGCGAGGAAGGCTCCACACACCGGCGGCTGCTCGGCCGCGCCCGCCCCGGGGCCGCCCCTGTGCGGAACGACGGGAGCTGTAGTCCACCCACATCGCCCCCGGGAGCTGTGGTCCACCCACACCGCCCCCGGGAGCTGCGACACCGCCGCTCCCCACAGCCCTGGGCGGCGCACGGAGACGGCGAACGAACAGAGTGAACCTTCATTTATTCCTTAAATAAACCGGGAGGCGGTCGGGGAAACAGCACACGGGGAGCAGCGGAGGAGGCGGGGAAGCCCAGAGGAGCCCTCGCCGCAGCGGGACGGGGAGGGCACCGGCCCCCACAGCTGAAGGCACAAAGGCTCTCGCCAGCCCCGGAGCTGCAGGGACAAACCGAGAGCTTCTGAGAGGAGATGAAGTGAAGCAGAACGCATGAGACCCGGGACCCCAGGGACACCAGGACAGGGGACAGAGGGCAGGTAAGGGGAACGTGGGGCTGCACACGGGGATTGGCTCAGCCACCAAAGAGGGGGAAGGCCCTGGCTGAAGGGTGCTGGGGGGAGCAGGGGGTCACAGTCCTCAAAGCGGGTGGGGAGGGGCACTGGAGGAGCTGTTCACCCCTCCCTGGAGGCAAGGGGAGCCGTGTAAACGCCAGGGCTGCTCCTCGGCACCCAGCCTGGCTTTGGGGTCCACATGGGCTAAAGGCAGGATCCCCACAGGCAGCAACTGCCTGAGCTCTGCCCATCCCTGCCCTGCTCTCCTCATCCCTGGGCCTGGAGAAAAGGAGGGGACAGGGAAAGGGACAGGACAAAAGGACAAGACACCCTGGGGAAAGCACCAGTCCCATCCTCATCCCCCAAGGAGGAAGAGGGGGATGACGTTCTTGGCAGAGCATGGGGGTCCCTGGGCACACAGGGGGCAGGGGACCCTCCACACCCCAGGGCACACAAGTGTCATCACCAGGTGGGGAAACAGAAGAGCACGAAGGCAAGGAAGTGACAGTTCCAGTCCCTGGAAGCAGCACTCCAGCCATCTGGAGGAGCCTCCTGCCCCCAGCAGCTGGTGCTGGAATGGAGCGTGACGCCAGGCTCAGCGCTCAGCTGCAGCACTTCCCACCCTGCTGCTGCTGAGGGGAGGGGGACCAGCACAAACCACAACAGCCTCTGTCCATGAGGAAAGGGGGTTAAGAGCAGCAGACGATTCAGGCACCAGCACTTCCAAGCTGGGATGAGGCAGCCTCTGACAGCTGATGCAGACGCACAGGGATCCAGTGAAAGTGCAACTCGGGTTTCCTCTTCCTCGGGAAGAGCCCTCGTGCGCCGGGGAGGCAGGGCCGGCGCGGCTACGGCGCGCGGAAGGCGTTGGTGGCCGCGCCGGCGGCGGCGTTGGCCGCGGCCGTGCGCACGGCCTGGTTGGAGAAAACGCCGGCTGCAAACTCCTCCTGAGCCTTCTGGAAGCTGGCGCCCGTCCGGCGGTACAGAGAGTGGATCTGGAGGGCAGGAGCAGGCTGGGGGGTGAGGGCTGGGGCTCCAGAGTTGTGATGGCCCAAACCTCCCCCCAAAGGGAGGGCTCTGGTCATAGGCTGTGATGCTAACCCACCTTTTTCAGCATAATGATGCCCAACACAGCCACTGCCGTGAAGGACAAGGACACCAGGATCATCATCACGGCCACAGCTACGTTCGTCCGCAGTGCTATCAGGCTCAGGATCCAGCCACTGCAAAACAAGAAGCTGTTGTCCCCAGGTTCCCTCTTCCCCACCCGCCTCTTGCCTTTCCAGGGTCAGCACACAGCGCACCTGAATCCCCAGTTTGGGATGCCGATGGCCTGCAGCACATACATCACGTTCTGGGCAAAGAAGACGAAGAAGAAGACAAAGAAGTTGAAGGAACTGTCGCTCCTGGGAGGAGGAGATGGGTGAGGTTAGGCCACAGAAGAAAGCTCTCAAACCTTCCTTAAAGCAGGAGATACAGGGGAACAGGGAGCTCTGGCTGGAACCCCCACATCCCGCAGAGCCAGAGGCCCCCAGGAGCGGGAGCAGGTGCACACAGCTCAGGAACACACCTGAAAGCTTTGTACATGGGCCGATACCAGCAGACGAAGGAACAGGGCGTGTAGAGCAGAGCCCAGAGGATGGAGAGGCCAAACCCAGAACCAGACGTGGGGTCCACACAGAACCAGGCGAGCGAGGACAGGAAGTTCAGGAAGAGAGCAATGGTGCTGGCTGAGGGAGAGGACAGCGCTCAGGAGCCTGAGTCAGGCTCCCCCAAGCCTCAGGACCACCTGTTCATCCCAATTTCCCCAGAGCAGCAGCACAGGCCATTCATTCTTCCACCTCCTCCCAGGGCCTGCCCAGAGGTTTCCCTGCAGACTCACCCATCCAGAGGTAGTACATGGTCGTAACTGTCTTCTGGAAGTCAGCAGGGATCTCCACGGGGATATCCTGGTAGAAGCAAGGCTTCACCGGGCAGAAGGACGGCAGCGGGGGCCAGTTGTTGGGCCTCGCTGCGGACAGAAGGGGGTGAGGAGGAGCGAGGAGGGCCCCGAGGGGGTCCCGTCCCTCCCCAGCCCCGCAGCCACTCACTCTGGGAACCGCCGAGGGCCGCGTTCTGCAGCTCCCGCTCCCGCCGGTCCAGCTCCTCCGCTTTCCGGTTGAGCTCCTCCTGCCGCTTCAGCAGCTCCGCCGTGGCGGCGGCGGCCGAGGCCTGCGGGGGGCGGGACACAAACCCTGGGCTCCCGTGGGCGCCCGTGCTCCCCCCAACGCACCGGGCCTGGCGGCGCCTCCCCCCGTACCTGCGAACCGTAGGAGCCGTAGTTGCGGGGCTCAGTGGGACTCGCCTTCCGCGGGGGCTGCGCGGCCGCCGGTACCGGCGGCGGCGGCGCTACCGAAGGGGTCTGGAACGGCGGCGGAGGCTGCAGGGGAAGAGGAGAGAGGTGAGACCGCGCCGGCAGCGGGGTGCGGGAAGAAGCTCCGGTGCACGGGCAGGCCCCGGTCTCCGGGCAGGCCCCGCCGCTCACCGCGTCGCTCTCGAAGGGGTTGTAGCCATCCAGCACAGCGCCGGGCCGGGCCTGCAGCGCCGCGGGATCCTGGAAGGGGTTGTCCGGGAGCACCGCGGGGCCGCCGCGCTGGGCCATGGCCGCACCGGGACCGGGAGCGCGCTGGAGCCGCGGCACCGGCGTCGCCGCCGCCACCAGGCCCCGCCCCTTGCCCGCCGCTGATTGGTCCCGTGGCGCCGTGACGTCATCGGGGAGACCCCGCCGCAGGGGGCCGCTGCGCACGCGCAGGGGGCCGCGCCGGGTGGGGCGCGCACGTGACGCGGCCACGTGGCCCCGGGGTCACGTGCGGCGCGCCCAGCTCCGCCCGCCGCCTCCCCCCGACAGCGG
Source organism: Alethe diademata (assembly GCA_025584955.1). Lineage (NCBI taxonomy): Eukaryota > Metazoa > Chordata > Aves > Passeriformes > Muscicapidae > Alethe > Alethe diademata. The sequence goes on from JANRMJ010000065.1 coordinate 888,237, forward strand.
CGACCGGGACCGCGACCGGGACCTTCCTCGCCCCCCGGTTCCCCCACGGTTCTCGGTCCCTGCCCAGCCGGGACAGCAGCTCCTCCCGCGTGTCCCCCCGAGACCTCCCCTCCGACCGCCGGTCCGGCTCCCTGCTTTTACCGGGAGGCGCCGGTGCCGTTCGTTTGCTGCCCGCGGGGGCCACTCCAGCAGCTGTCACCGAGCACTTGGGGAATTTCTTTTGTGTCTCCTGAACCAGTTATTTATAGGAGCCTCCAAATCCATCCACTCCAGCTGCCCGTGGGCTGCACACCGACCCCCTCCCGAGCACCATTCCTCAGCATCCCGGGAGCAGGACATGCACCCGTGCCTGCCCTGTCCCTTCCCAGTGCTCAGCAGACTGCTAAAAATACTCCTTAGCCTCTGAACAGATTGAGTGTGACACATGAATCCCACAGGTGAGCTCCCACCTCAGCCCAAACCTGGAGCTGCTGGGTAGAAGATGTGGATTTGGGTTTTCCCTCCACACCACCATCTACTCGGGTCCAGCTGCAGCCCTGATGGCCAAGAGCAGATCCTACTCTTCCTCACAGGAGGAATGGGTGCAGGTGAACAGAGCCAGACCACAAAGTTTCTTTCATCTCTCTCCTTCTCCCAACAGAGCACAGCAGAACAGCCCCAGGATCAGCTGCTGTCAGGCCAAACCCAGACCAGGTGCTTTTATTCACTTCATATTTATTTTTCACAAAGACTGTACAAAATTCTTATAAAACTCTGGTGTGGGGATGGGCTATGACATTGATCCAAAAAATAATTCCCATGCAGTCCCACCAGTTCCATAACTTACAAGGAAACAGATAAGCTACAGAGAGCTGCGAGTCCTGGAGTATTTACATTGAGGAGGGCAGGGACAGGAGACAAAGCAACACTTGACCAGAGGTATTTACAGCACGGACACAAAAGCCCCCTCAACCTCACGAGAACAGCAGCAGCGACAGCAGGTCAGGCCCATGGTGCTCCAAGGCCGACAGAGAATCTGGGCTATTTACAGTATCTCACATATTAACAGCTTTACAAACGTGTCCAGGAAGTTTCATCTCATGTATAGTATTAAAAAAAAAAAAAAAAAAAAAAAAAAAAAAAAAAAAAAAAAAAAAAAAAA
>JANRMJ010000065.1:972695-993947 GCA_025584955.1 Alethe diademata
GGGACTGACACAGGGACCAGGAACCTTTGGGACAGGGAGCAGGACAGGGACAGGGAGCAGGACAGGGACAGGGACCAGGACAGGGACAGGGACTGACACCGGGACCAGGAACCTTTGGGACAGGGACCAGGAACCTTTGGGACAGGAACCAGGACAGGGACAGGGACCAGGACAGGGACAGGGACCAGGACAGGGACAGGGACTGACACAGGGACCAGGAACCTTTGGGACAGGGACCAGGACAGGGACTGGGACTGACACAGGGACTGGGACCGACGTCGGGACCGAGAACCTTCTCAGCACACCAAGGCTGGGCTATGACACGGCATCAGTTGTCCAAAATAACTCCTGATGTGAGGCTGCAAAAGTTCAGGAACAGTGCTTGGGAACTTGGGATGAACAGGCAGCAGGGTCCTACAAAACTGCCCCCAAAAATCGCACTAAAGATGGCCAAAAAAGACCTAAAATCTGCACTAAAACACCTCAAACCAGCCAAAATTCTGAGCACTAAAAAGTCCTAAAATCGGTCACTGGACACCCAAAGTCTACACTGAAATACCCCAAACATTCCAAGGATTTCTGGGAAAATTCAGCCTATGAAGAAACACACTAAGAAATGCAAAAATCCCCCAGAAATAGCATTAAAAATGGCCAAAAAGCTCCTAAAATCAGCACTAAAAAAACCAAAAATGGCCCCAAAGTTCAGTGAGAGTCGAAGGATTTCTGAGGAGAAAAACCTGGAAAACGGGTGGGCAAAAAATCCAGAGGAAATCCAACTTAAAATGGCCCAAAAAACCCAAAAATTGCACTAAAAATAGCCAAAAAAGACCTAAAATCTGCACTAAAACACCCCAAACCTGCCAAAGTTCCGAGCACTAAGAAGTCCTAAAATCAGTCACCAGACACCTAAAATCTGCACTGAAACACCCCAAGTCTGCACTGAAACACCCAAATCTGCCAAAATTCCAAGGATTTCTGGGAAAAATGTCAGAAAACATCCAGGAAAAAATTCAGCCTAAAAACAAACACACTAAGAAATGCAAAAATCCCCCAGAAATCACACTAAAAATGGTCAAAAAGCTCCTAAAATCTGCACTAAAACACCCCAAATCTGCCAAAATTCCACAGATTTCTGGGGAAAACATCAGGAAAAATTCAGCCTAAAAATCAGACACAACACCAGAGCCTCGTGCTCTGCCCTGCTGTGGCTGTGCCAAGGTCACAGTGTGGGAATTTCCACCTGGGCTTCTCTTCCTGGGAAACTCCGACCTCCTCAGGACTCCTGTGTGCACAAACAACCAACAACAGCTCTTCTCTAATTATTTTCTAATTATTTTTTAATTTTCTTTTTAAATTCTCCTTTCTAACACAACTCAGGCACGGGCAAACCTCTGAAAATATCTGGCATTGGCCAATATCATTAAAAGAATTCGTTCATTCAGCTGGGTTAGGTTTATGTTCAAAAGGCTGTGGAATTTCCACATGGAATAATCTGAAATAAAGCATCACAAACATCCCCTAAGGATCCCAAAAATCCATTCTGGATGGGTTTCCTGATGCTGATCTCTGCTTATTGCAAGTCTCTGATCCAGCACCTCTCCACCACGCACCTAAACTGCATCTGGTTTTATAAATAAAAAAAATATTTGATGCACCAACGGTTTTCTCTCCATCTGTGCCTTTCCTTTAATCTCCCATGGTCATGGATTCAGAATTACCATTCAGCATCATGGCTAAAACCACAACATGCAAACTGATGTGGATCTAAACCCCCAAATCTGGCATTTCTCTTTCCTGGAGCTTTTTACCAGATTTGGTTTAAGTTTTCCAAGTGGTGAGGGCCACTGGGAGCTCACTGGGAATGTGGACTCCAGACAAATGGCAGCCTCACAAAACAGCCAGGTTCCAGGTGGGAATCACTGCCTGGAACTGCCTGAGGAATCACTCAAACTTCCTGGGGCAGGGAGCAGGCAGAGCCTTCACAAAAAGCATCTCTGCCCTCCCCCTCCCTTGGGTTACTCCTCATACAAACCCAGGTCAGATCGTTCACTGCAATGAAAAACATCTCAAAATTCCCAGAAGCTGCACAGGTTCCCACAACCAATTCAAATTTAACCCTCTGAGAGACCCTGCACTTGGATTTTCTCTTTCCATCACTGCAGGAGAAGCAAATCTCATGGCTCTGCTGCCTTCTCCACATTCCACTCACCACCTCAAATCATTTCAGTACCAGCACTGAGAAACATACTCTTGTCAAAGATCCAGCTGCTTCCAACTGCCCTTAAAATAAAGAAGGAAAACATAAACCCCCAAACCAAGAGAAAAACCCTGTCCATACACAGGTGCAGAGCAGGAGGTGGCAGGAGGCATCAGAGCAGGAGTATCCCATGGGAAGGAGCAAGATGAGAGCCAGGAATGTGAGGAGGGATTATTCAGTCCTGGCAGCTGGTTCTTGCTCTGTGAAATATTACTCACAAGTGGCTTTGGACAATGATTTAAACTTCAAGGGAGAATATAGACAAGAAGGGGAGGGAGAAGCAGCTCAGGCTTCCTTCACACACTGGAAGCAGGCAGGAGCCTTTGCAGTTTATCTTTTCTTTTCCTTAATATTATGCAGATGACAAGTTCCTGTTCCTCCTGTTCCACTTTTGCTTGAGGCTGTCAGATGCATTTCCCAACTATGAATAAATTCAAAATGTCAAGGTTTGGTCTGTTCTGAGGTGTTGCAAGAGGCCTCAAGGCAGAGATTGAAAGTTCTGTTCTAGCAAAGATTGTCAAATAACCAAAATGGAGATACAAAAGGAACAGGAAACATTTTCTTAAATGGGAACATTACTCACAACAGTAGCAGCAACAGCTGGTCTGAAGTAAACCAATCAAACTTCAAACCAAACAGAAACATGGCTTTGAAAATACCAAAAATCAGGAGAAACTTTCCCTCATTTCTCCAAAATATTAAAACTATGTGGAAAAAGGATTTTTGCATGAGAAAGCATCCTGTAAGGAAACAAGAAGAGTCTGCTGGGAGGAGGGACAGAGTGACCAAACTTCAAACCAAACAGAAACACGGCTTTGAAAATACCAAAAACTATGAGGAACTTTCCTTCATTAGAGTAAAACTGTATGGAAAAAACAAAGATTTTTGTGTGAGAAAGCATCTTCAGCCTGTAAGGAAGCAAAAGGAAGGACAGAGTGCTGTGGGTGGCTCGGGGGAGATCCCATGTCACAGAATAAAGCCCTTGGTGAGGGCTAGACCCCTACAGAGCCAAAACCCCACCTGCCCTCTGCTCCAGCCGTGTTTGGTGCAACAGAACCATCAAGAGTGGTGGAAAGCAGGCCCAGCCTGAGCTGCCTTACCTGCCAGGGGCTGCAGGGCCTTCTCCAGGGAAGGCACGGGCTCCTTGCGGAGGGGCCGGCTCAGCGCCGCGTCCTGCCCGAACAGCCCCGGGCTCTCGGGTAACTTTTTCCGTCCGTTGGTGCTGCCAGAGCTGGTGACTCTGCAGCTGCCTATTGCACTTGTGAAAAGGTTTGTGTGTTCATCGCTGCTGGCTGCCTCTGAGCTGGGAGTGAACCCCCCCAAGGACAGGGCTGGGGAATTTTCGGAGCAGTCGATCTGCAGAGGTGTCTGCAAGCCCAGCGCCAAGGAATTGGACTCCGAGGGTTCTCTCCTGACCCACTGCTCGTCTCTGCTCAGCAAACCCTTGGAAGGGGACAGGTGAGGACAAGACATGTGGCATCTGTGTTTCTCTTTGTGTTTGTACCTCTCACCAACAGCCTCCTTGCCAAACCTGTAGCGCTTCAAGGACTCCAGAACCGTTCTGGAGGAGCTGTTGGCCGCGATGGTGTCCATGGAAACTTGGGGCTGCTCGGAGGAGCGATGCTCCCGGTGCTTGTGGCGGTGCCTGTGCTTGTGTTCCAGCATCCAGCCGTAGGCCATCTCGGGGGGGACGCTGGGGTACGTGCTCATGGACAGCAGAGGAGTCCTGCTGGTGGTGAGGAAAGCTTCCTGGCGCAAGAGTTTATGCTTCTTCTTGTGGTATTTGGTGGGGTTGAGGAGCAGGTGGCCTGTATGCATGTAGGAAGGTGGAGGAAGGGGGGTGGTGAAAGAGGGAGAGGGTGGAGGAGGGTAAAGAGTTGGAGGGTACCTTCCATAATAACCTAATCCTATGGGAGCAGCTGCCAGGGGAGAAGGGGAGTAAGGCATGCCATAGGAGGGGTAGAACCCGGTGCTGGACAGGGGAAAGCTGAGGCTATGCATGAAAGGCATTTCTGCCATAGCTTCCCGCATTTTTGGAGGCCTGCCTCGCTTTTTCTTTAAATCAGGTTTTCTAATGTAGTGCAAAGGATCTAAAGGAAAAGTAGGGTGGGTGTAGAAACTATTGAAATTTATCCTAAAAATGGTAGGCAGCAAATCTCGGGGTATAAAATGGTGACTTCTGTGGGTTATTCTAATTTCACTCAACCGACTTATTAACTCCTCCAACTCAGCCAGGAAGTCGGGGTCCTGCCTCCCTCGCAGCTGAGGGTACTTCTTTTTCCTTTTCCTCTTCTGCCTCTTCATCTTGTCGTAGCTGAGGTAATCGTGGCCGCGGCGCTTGCACTTGTGCTTGTGCTTTTCCTTCAGGTTGCCCAGCGCGGTGGAAGTCTCGGGCGGGATGAGGGACACGTGGTCGAAGGAGTGCCTCTTCTTTTTCTGCCCGCAGAACTTCTCGGCGCGGTCCGAGGTGCTGTTGTTGTCGGTGCCGATGCCGCTGTCGCTGGGGATGGTCTCGTCGCTGTGGGACTCGCTCACGGGCGAAGGGGTGGCTTCTTTCAGCGACGTCAGCTCGCTCAGGTGCGACGGCGAGTTGGGCAGCAGCGTGGGCGGCGACAATCTCCTCCGGCCCTTGGCCGCTTTCTTCATGGCCAGCGTCTGCACCACGCTGCCCTGCCTGGAGTGGAGGTGCAGGTAGGGCACGGAGCTGGGCTCCACGAAGCCGGCGTCGCTGCTCACGGGGCTCTGCTCCCCGCTGGCCGCCGACGACTGCGAGCAGACCGGCGACGGCAGGATCTCCGAGGGATTCGCCACCGAGGGCAGCAAGTGGGGCAGGACTTGTCCTAGGGATGTACCAGGAGCTTGCTGGGCAGATTTCTCCAGAACTGTCAGGCTGGCGGCGCTGCTGGCTAAAATGCCGTTCAGGACAGCTTTAGGTTTCCTCCCTCTCCTTTTTCCTATGTAAATCGTTCCTTTCTTGCTGACGTTGATTTGCTGGCCTAGTTTCGAACCGAATGTGGCAGCAAGAGTTGACACGGTGTTGTGGAGCTTGGATTGCATCTTCCCTTTGGTATTTGGTTCCACTGTACTGGACAGAATCTGATTCAGGAGTTTCTTTCGCTTCAGAGTTTTCATTTTATTTATTTTTCGAATAATTGTTTTCATTAACTGTCCGTTATTTCTCTTGGCAACTTTTCTGTCTGAGTCTACTTCCAAATCACTCATGCTACAAATACTGGGGCTTTGGACTTCTTCTGGCCCTCGGAGCTGCTCCTTCCTCTCAAAGAACTCCCCGGGTCGATGCTGTTCACTTTCAGGCCCCATCTTGCTCGAGTTCTCTGTTCCAACAAAAGGTGCCACAGACAGAATAGGTGGTTTCATTTTAATCGAAGACCGGATCTGCCTTTTAGGTCTCCCTCTCTTTTTAGGATAAGCTTGGCCTGATAAGCTTTGTTTTAGGGAGGGAATTTCGACTTCAGGCTGCAAAATTGGAGGTTCTTGCTCTTCTTTTGACTGCACTGAGAAGACTTTTGATGCTGGGATCTTAAGAGTTCTTTTGGGGGGACCTTCGAGCTCTGGCATTTCCTTGGATTTAGGTCTTCCTCTCTTGGGTTTGTACAGGTCAGGTAAGAAATCATCTGACAAACACAAGCTAGAAGGTTGTTTGTGAGCACTGTAGAACTTCTGAGTTTGTTTGTCAGTCTCAGCCAGCAGTGCCAGAGACTGCCCATTAGCTTCATTCAGCTTTGGCAACTGATGCTTGACAAATTCGTGCTCCACGAATGAGGAGGGTCCGATGTTTTTCAGGAATTTGGCCTGCTCCAAATTACTGCTCGATAGTGCACCGTAGGAAATGTTTTTAAAAAGCTCTGACCTTTCTAGTTCCAGACCCTTTGGAGGTCGGCACGCGCTTCTTGACACCACTTTAGTCCATCGTGGCTTCCTTCCTTTTCTTTTCTTCAAAGGTTTTGATTGCTGAGTGCTGCTCAGGTTTTTTGCTCCTTGGCAGGATTTCTCGGATGCAGCTATTGCACCAATCTTGAGGAACTGCTTGCTACCAAACAAGCTGGTAAAACTAACTACTGATGAAGGGGTGACAGTAGCGTGGATGCTTGTCTCAGCTGCCAAAATGGGTTTTTTCCCTGTGGGAGGGCTTGTTCTCGAAGTTTCCACGTAAGCTGCTTTTGAATCACTTAAATCTTTCTCAGCACCTTTAAAATCAGCGCCGAGGCTGTGGTTCAATGTCCTGTTCAGGCTCAGGAGGCCGCTGTCCGATGAGAACGGTGCTTTGCCCACCGGGTCAGAAATGCCTTCCAAGAGCTCTGCCGTGGAACTTAAGTGCAATGAGTTGGATGCCAGCTGGGAGGAGGCTGTGGAGAGGCTCCTGTTCAGGGTGGGGACAGACACAGTGGGGGAAGGAGATGGGAGATTCCCCTCTCCCACTGCACTGAACGGGGACTTGGCTGTCGACACCTCCGAGGCACCTCCTGTCCTGAAGTCTGGTGAAGTGCAATAAACGGGAGGCTGCTTTTCGTGCTTCGACGTTTCATAAATCCCTTTCTCACTGGATGAGTAGGCATCCTGTGGAACACACATTCCTTCACTGAACATCTCTTTGCCTACATCAGCAATTTCCTTCCGAATCGAAAACTTGTCCAAGATGCTTTCTTTGCTCTGTCTCATAATGTGCTTCTCAAAGGTTTTGCTGGTAGTATTTTCCTTCAGTAAATCCGCAGGCTCGTGGCTTTCGAGGCTACTGAGGTTTGAATTGCAAGGAAGCTTGAAGGGCTCTGAGGAGGGCACCAGGGAGTCTGCTTTCAGAGTTCCAGAGTCCTTGTTAGCCAAACCAGCTGGACTGCCAATCCCTGCTGGCTTCTTCCCACAGTCCTTGCTAACCAACCCCACAGGACTGCTAATTCCTGGCACCTTCCTGCCAGGGTCCTTGCTAACCGGTCCCATGGGGCTGCCAATCCCTGGGGTCTTCCTTCCAGAGTCTTTATTAACCACAACTGTGCTGCTGCCAGTCCCTGGTATCTTCCTCCCAGAATCCTTGTTAAGAAGAGCTGTAGGACTGTTTATTCCCAACAACTTCTTCCCAGCATCCTTGTTAACCAACCCTGCTGGAGTGCTGATCCCCACTGGCTTCTTGAGAGGCTCCTTGTTAGTCAGTGCAGTTGGACTGCTGATCCCTGGAAGTTTCCTCCCCACATCTTTGCTGATCAATCCAACTGCAGAGCTGGTCACTGGCTGCTTCTTTCCTGAATCCTTGTGGACTAACCCTGGTGGAGTGCTGATCCCTGGAGGCCTCTTCCCAGAGTCCTTGCTAACCAATCCAATTAAGGGGCCGATCGCCTGGGGCTTCTTCCCAGAGTCTTTGTTAACCAATATGGCTGTGCTGCCAATCCCCAATGGCTTCTTCCCTGAGTCCTTGTTCACCAATCCAACAGCAATCCCAGAGCCTGGCAGTTTCTTCACCAAATCTTTGTTAACCAACCCACTTGCAGTTATGGCTCCTGGCAGCTTCTTCCCAGAATCTTTCACCAAACCAGACGTAGTTCCACTTCCACTCCCGGGCTTCTTCTGCTTTGTTTTGGAAGACTTGGAAGGAGGACAAGTTGCAATAAGTTGAGCCAATTTTTCTGTGACAGTTGTTGCTCCGTTAATTTCTGTTCTATCCTTTAAGTCAGAATTATGGCTACTGATAAGGGTCGGAGGAGATGACTTTACATAATCTGTCATTTCAGAATGCAATGGGGAAACTTTCTTAGATAAAGGGGTTGTTTCTACTTGGATACCTTCTTCCACGTGTAACTCAAGTGATGCAACTTCTCCAGCTTTCTTGTAAGACTTTGAAGGGTCCTAAGAGTTAACAAACAAAAAAAGTCTTTAGGAACAGAGTACAAAGTATCACTTTGAGTAACACAGCATTTTTTTACCTTCAGGTGATTAACACTTGCGCTGGTAACAGGGTTACTGTATAAACAGAGGCTTCATGATCCTGTTAATTTTAAACCAAACAATAATAATATCAAGAATGTAAAGAATAAAATGTCATAATAAAATAAACACATTCAACAAATAATAGTGATATTATTATTTAAAGCAAAATTTTAAAACGGTGAACATGCTGTGGCTTTCCTAATGTTAATGAAACCCAAACTCCCTCCCAGTCTGGAAATACAAACCATTTAATCTGTCCCCCAATTATTATAAATATTCTCCAAAAATACTGTTGATGTTTATTAATAAAAACCCACTAACAACAAAGTGCTGGGCTATTTATAGTGTGAGAGCACTCGAAGAGCTCACATGGTGCTGGCACTGTCACCCTCTCCCTGCACAGCCCTGCTGGCAGCTCTGTCATATCCCCTCAGCTTCTCCTCCCAGCACAACACTGGCAGTCAGCAAAAGAAATAAAATGAAATAAATCAAATTATTCTGTTTGCATGGAGGGGGGTGGGAGGTGTGATAATGCACACACACGGAATAATTCAACTCACACTTATTTCCAGTTTGGACCTAACCAAACTCAAAATTGATTCTGTAAAGGTTAGAATCAAAACTGCAATACTCATTACCTTCATAAATCCTATTGAGAGCATCTCAATAAATTAATCTCTCATTTTGGAAGGACATTCTTTACATACAGTGCCCAACACATCTCTGCAGAGCAGGGGATACATTCACTCCAAACAGGGACTGGCTCTGACCCCTGATGAGAAAATTCTGCCCATGGTTCTGATGTCCCCAGCAGAAGAAGGACATGGAGAATGAAGTTTTTGAGGGGACTGGAGCTCCTCCCTTATGGAGCCAGGCTGGGAATGTTCAGTATGGAGAGGAGAAGGTTGTGTGGAGACCTCAGGGAAGCTGGAGAGAGACTGCTCATCAGGAACTGGAGTGGCAGGACAAGGTGGGATGGGTTCAGAATGAAAAAGGTTGGATGTATGAAAGAAATTCTTCCCTGGGAGGGTGGGCACAGAAGCTGTGGCTGACTCTGGATCCCTGAAGTGTCCAAGCCCAGGTTGGAGAAGCCTGGGATGGTGGAAAGTGTCCTGCCCATGGCAAGAGGATGAACTTTAACTTTTTTACTTCCACCTCAACCCATTCTGGAATGCTGGGATTCTGGGGAATAACTTAACCAGGAGGTTGGAGCCTGGATGCAGCTGAGATGAGAAGCAGTTGTGGGTAATGTGGGAGCCTCTGCAGTGACCCCCAGGCACCCCAAACCCAGGGCTGCTCCTTCCTGCAGGTTCTTTCTGCCCACCTCCAGGCCTGGCACTCACATGGCAACTCCTGAGTCAGCAGGACACCACCCTGAGCCTGCAATCCAACTCTGGCCACGCTCCTGGAATTCCCTGGGGCACACTCTGAGTGCCAGAGTTTAATACTAGTGAGTATTAAAGCCAGCAGCCTTCAGAGAGCTGCATCCTCCTTTCCATGGCCTGAAATTCTGAAATTTAGAAGAAAAATCTCCTCTGTTCAGCAAACTTCAAAAATCCACCTAAATATTGATTTGGGAATTCAGCTCCTCATCCCTGTGTTTGCTCATCCACACTCTGCCTTCTTTTTTTCTTTCTGCTGTGCCACCCCCTGGGCCAGGTGCTGGGTGTCCAACATCTCTTGGCAGGCTCTGCTTTTCCCTGCTCACCTCCATTTCCAAACAAAGAGCCTGCAAGTTTGAGTAGACACTTAAATAATAAATACATAACTAACAAAAACCCTTCCAAACACCAGCTTTGATCTGAGCAAGACGCCAGGATTTTGAAAACAAGACTTTAGCATCAAACACAGATCCTTTGAAAGCTGAAGGAGTTTGCCCTGGAAAGCTCCTTCCTCATCTAAGGGTGACTGAGTTTTCCAAGCACACTGAAAATTATTTCAAAGAACATGAATAGCAAAACAGGAAGCATCTAGTGAGATGTCATAAAAGTCTGCAATTTTTTTTCAGCATTTTTAACCCCAAAATTCTTACATGGGAATTTTTTTTTTTGCCTTTCTGATTTGGGCAAATGCATTTTTATATCACAGAAACACAAAATCAGATAAATTCCTGCCTGAGCCCTGCCTGTCTGATTTGGGCAAATGCACAGTTTTATATCACAGAAACACAAAATCAGGTAATTCCTTCCTGAGCCCTGCCTGATTTGGGCAAATGCACAGTTTTATATCACAGAAACACAAAATCAGGTAAATTCCTCCTGAGCCCTGCCTGTCTGATTTGGGCAAATACAGTTTTATATCACAGAAACACAAAATCAGGTTTTAATCTGACTGTGCAAAAAAAGAAACATCAACATCTCCTGAGTGTTTCACCTGCTCTCTCTACAAACATCTGCCTCAAGCTTCCTCTCTGCTGCCTCAACGTTGCAATCAGATGGATAATGCCATAAAAAATAGACTAAAAGAGTTTTCCTGGAATTCTGTGCCTTTGCAGCCCAAATTTCAAGGCCTGCTCCACGTTCCTGTGGTGTCAGGTGGAATGAAATGGCCCATCTGGGCACAAAGCTGTTCAAAAGGGTGAGATTACTTTGCATCAGAAAGCATTTTGTGCTTTAAAAAAGTCAAACATTTGTTCCTGTGCAATCTTTAGTTCAACTGTCTGCTTTAAGAATCCATCTACTAAAAGTATTGCCCAAAGCAATTGCATAAAACATGTTACATTTCCATAAAATTGGTATTATTCTTAGTTTGACACTGAGCTGAACTGAAAATTCTCCATGTCCTATGTGAATATCTAGTTTCTTGACTTGCACCATTCATCTGAGGAATAATAATTCCAGATTATTTTGATATAAACTATCAAAGGAATCACAGGAATTGTTTTGTAGTTGTGGCATCAACATATTCTAGGCAATTCCCCAAATAAAAATGCAGTTTATTTTTCTAAAAGCTAGTTTGAACTACCAGGAAAACAATAACTAATGTAAGACAAAACTTAGGTCCCAGATCCTGCAGGAAATACTTTGAGCTATCCAAAAAGGAAACAAATCCATTCTTCAGCTTTTTAACTTTACTTGAAACTTTTTCACTTGGTGGCTGTGATTTCATCAGCAAACTTCCTCGTAGAGCTTCTCTGCATGATCAAAGGCAAGAGAATCCTGCACTCAGCAGTTTTTTCACAGGAATAAGGAGATGGAGCAGGAGGACAAGTCCCAACCTGCTGCCCCTGTCACTTCTTGCCTTTTCTGTGCTAAACCTTCACTACTGCACAGCTAAACCATTCCTAACACCATCCTACAAAACTAAAATGTCCAGTTTTGTTCCAGGCTTGGGTTTTTTGGCTTAGCACAGCAGTATCTGCCTGGCCCAGGCAGGCCAGGCAGATTAATTCTGAAATTAATCTTTAATTTCTGAAAGAATTAAATCCATATTTTCTGTCAAAAAGCAAACTGAGCACTGCCTGTTTACTGCAGAACCTGCTAATTTTTGTTTCTTGTAAAACCTGGGAATCTCAGCCATTTCTGGGTTTCCCTTTACTACTGCATGATTTTCTTGTCAGAAAAAAATATTTATCAACTTTTATGTCTACACATTTCTGGAGGACAAATTGTAAATGTATGAGGAGAAATTTCTCCACTGCAAGGGTGGTCAGGAATTAGGATAAACCCAGGGAAGTGGTGGAATTACCATCCCTGGAAAGGATCCCTCACCCTTTTCAGACTGGAGATAAATCCTCTTTTCATACATCTAGTTTTAAGAGTCCTGCCAGCACTAAACTTGAGGAAAAAAACCAAAAACCTGTCAGAGTAAAAAGGATTTTCCTACTATTTTCATTTTAACACTGGCATTCCCAGGAGAAGAATTCCACTACTTCTCTTTGTCTTTCACTGTTTAACTGTGCACACAGTTAATTTTCATTCTAATTCTCAATTTTCATTCCAATTCTTCCTTGCTCCTTTAAAAGAACAGCAAGTTCTGTTTCAGAGCTCCAAGGAAAGCCACACCTGGCTCTGAATGGGTCACATGTTTGCTTTCCCCTCCTCTGCATCCACAGCAAAAAATTCATGGATAGCTTTCCTTTGCTGAAGTGTAATTTGCAGTGCTAAAACTCGCTTTATTACATGGCAGTAAGACAAAAAAAGCAACCCTTGGGTATTATATTCAAAACATGTGATGGTTTTTAGCCATCATTGCCATTTATTCCCACACAGACACTTCTAATCCCACTTCAGGAATCAGCAGGATGTTGTTTAGTGCCATTTCTAACAACTCAAAAGTGCAAAATGGCAGCAGGGAACAGACAGACTTAAACACCATCAGAGCAGAGGATCCAAAGTGAGTTATCATGAGTCAGGGATTTGAAACTCTTGTAAATAATGCAAATTTAATGCAACAGATCTGCATCCTCTGCATCACACCCCAGGGCTGCTTGCCAGGCAGGAGCTGCAATCTAAAACTGACGTGGTATCAACAGTGTCATCAATAATATTCTACAACATCACTAACATTTGCCTCCCTTTCTACTTTCCATTTGAAATGGGATGGATCTCTGGAAAAAAAAATAAATCCTGGTGTATCAACAAAGATGTCAAGTTTGAAGAATCCCTGATGTCACCATGCAAATTCAAATATTGATTATTTTCTCTGGTAAAATCTGCCAGGGCACGAGCTCTTGAAGCAAAGGGAAAATCTCCAGACTCAGTGGTGCTTTTTGAGTGCAGAATCAGGGAATTATGGAATGTCCTGAGCTGGAAGGGACCCACAGGGAGCATCCAGTCCAGACACCCCAAAAATCCCACCCTGTGCTGGGAGTGGTGTCCAAATCCTCCTGGAGCTCTGGTAGCCTTGGGGCTGTGCTCATTCCCTGAACCCTCTGGGGGAGGGAAGAACCTTTCCCAAAATCCAACCTAAACCTCCCTTGATTAACTCAACATTAAACCTCCCCCAAAATAAAGAGATTTTCAGCTGCAGGGGCCACCTCAATTCAGACAGCAAGAGAAAGCACTGCTTGGATATTCCAGACTGGCTCAATATTCAACTCATTGCAACAGAGCCTTGACAAAAAAAAGGAAAAAAAATTTAAAAAAAAGAAAAGAAAACCATCAGTGTAACAACAAACTGTGATCCACTCTCCTGATGTTTTTCAAGCCAAAGTTAGAAACATCATTAGAAATAATGGAAGAATGTAGAATAAAGGCCAAAATTTTAAGTTATGCAACGTACACTTGAGAATTTCTTGGTCAACAGGCTGACTAAAAACACCTCTGTTTCCAGTGGAGGAAAACCCCAAAGTGAGTAGAGATTCCTTTCCCTGGAAAAGGCAATTTCACTCCTTGCACATAACATCCAGCACATTTTGTCAGCACAGAATTTATTACTCAGAATCCCAGACTGGTTTGGGCTAAAAGGGATTTGAAAGATTTAATTTCACCCCCTGCCATGGGTAGGGACATCTTCCATTATTCCAGGCTGCTCCACCTCAGCACAAGGTGAGGAATTTTCCTTCCCTCTGGGCAGGTTCTGCCTTAGGAGATCTGCCAGGACAGATTTCTGCAGGAAGCCTTGAGAACAGGACACAGAAATGGAAATGTTTCAGCCTTGGGAGCCTCTGGAACAGGAGCCCCCTGAGCAGACAAACCCTGGGATCCAAATTCCAGGGATTTCCTGGATTCTCCTGAATCAGCACTCCATAAGGGTATATTCTAACATTTAACAAAACTTTTCTTTTTATTGGAAAAAAGAGCAGTCTGTAATCAAACCCTTCAAAAATTTAGCATCTATGCAACTATATTTGTAATCCTTGCCACTTATCCTATTTTCCCCTTTCTGCTACTGCTGCTTTTACAGATTACATCATGGAGATCATAAAAACAAATCCTCGAGGCAGGGCTACTTCCTGGTGTCTGGAAAAGCCCTGGCACATCTCTCCAGCCACTGCTTTACATGCAGGTTATCACCAGGCTGCTTTCTAACTCATTTGGAAAAGTCTATTTTACTTTTCAGACCTTGCCTGAGCCACTCGTGGCAGTGACAGGTGAGACACAGCAAAACAACTGGTTCTAACAGGTAGGAAAAAAATAGAAATCCAACCACCAGAGAAAAGCACAGCACAGAGCTCCATCTCAAGAGAGACAAGACATCCAAACTCCTCCACTTTGTTACAGAAAAGAGACTAAAAATCTCCCCATTACTTTTCAGAAATGAACCCACTGCAAGCGAACACGGGAATTATTGAAACAACAAATTGGCAGACCGTGAAAGAGCACTTTTTTTCCCTGCTAACGGCCACAAAATAAAACCATTTCTAACTCCAGACACTTCAGTATCAGAGGTTACACAGAAAACCAGCAGAACACTGTGGTGGCAGAGATGATGAAGATTTTAAACACAGCTTAAATCACCCCACACACACATCACTCACCTGCTTCGAAGGACAGTGCTCGCTCTTCTCCTCTGTCATCTTCCCACTCTTGGGAGCCCTTCTTGGCTGCTTGATGCTGGTTTTTATGGCAGGCCTGCAGACATAATTCTCCAGGTTCTTGGGAGGCTTTTTTGTCCTCTTTGCTTGGAGGCCAATCTTCAGTTTGAGGTTTCCCTCGGAGAAGTTGGTTTCCTTCACCGAGAACTGCTGCGCATCGCTGCGAGCCTCGCTCTCCGTGCTCCCCTCCCTGCTCTTCTTCTTCCCTTCCTCCTCCTCCTCCTTGGTGCAACCTTCGAGTTCTGCTTCCCCTTTGCCCACCAAGGTGCCAATGTTTACCACAGAGGGGCTTTTCCCACAAAACCCTTCAGAATCAGAACCCAAGCCTAACATAGCAGTATTCCGAGGGTCCATCACAGGAGGAATATTTGCCTTCAGGTGATTTTTTTCAGGGAAGATTTAGAGAGATGTGTTCCTCAGAAGAGCTGTTCCACTATGGGCAGTCAACATCTTTCACTCTGTGGGAGGAAAAGACAGATAGAATAAACTTGGATTTTCTAGCAGAAATTAAATTAATATTAAAACCAAGCAGAAAGCAAATAATTGTACTGCTGATGTTCCAAGACACCAACCCTTCCAGCCACTGTAAAACACTTTTAAATGGTAAGTGAAAAATAAAAAGTATGACAATATTATAATTTCCACATTCTCCACTTCAAATGATGGCTACAGATTTTAATATTGATCATCCAAGCAATTTTTTTATTTATAAGCAGAGCCCAGTTAGTCCCAGCCTTGCTGCTTCTGGATCCACTGAAAGAGCTGCATCTACGGAAGGAGCAGGCAAATGAAACCCAGGAGAAAGCATCCAAAGCCCAGAAATATTCTGGTTTTAATTATCTGAGCCACCAGGAAAGTTGAGCCTAAGCCACGTGTGCATCAGTTTACAAACACGCCACAAAATCCACTTGGTAGTTAAGGACTTTCCACAATTCAGGAAGAGGGAAGGCCACACTTCCAGCTGTACAGATACTGTCAGGAAAACTAAATTGACCTATTTAACATAAAATAATAGAGGGAACCTTTTCATCTTAATGACAGCAGAAGTAAATTAGAGTCAGGTTCGAAGTTTGGGTCCCCTGCTCACCACACAGAGCCCTGAGCTTCTTTCCCTGCCAGAAAACAAACCAAACCTGTGCTTGTTGCAGCTTTATCCCAAAATCCAGAACTCTCTGGGCTTGGAGGGACCTTAAAGATCATCTCACCCCAGCCCTGTCATGGGAGTTAGCAAGTTAGAGAATTTTTTGAATTTTTTAGGGAGAAATTAAGGTGCAGGGATTGAATTAAAGTTTTTAGATAGATTAAAGTACATTAATTTACTTTTACTCCCAGTAAAAACCTAAAAACTCCAAAATTAGTACCTTAAAGCACCAAAAGTCCAAAAACCTCACAGGCAGGGACATTTTCTGCTATCCCAGACTGTTCCAACCCTGCCCAAACTGCCTGGAATCCTTCCAGGGATGGGGCAGCCACAGCTTCTCTGAAAAACTCCCCCTGTCCTGTCTCCAAACCCTTGTAAAATTCTCTCTCCATCTTTCTTGCAGGCTCCCTTCAGGTACTGAAAAGATATTTGTTCAGTGGGCACTCTTAGGAGAAAATGCTTAAATATCTTCAGCACTTAAATACCT
Source organism: Alethe diademata (assembly GCA_025584955.1). NCBI lineage: Eukaryota > Metazoa > Chordata > Aves > Passeriformes > Muscicapidae > Alethe > Alethe diademata. The sequence goes on from JANRMJ010000065.1 coordinate 988,996, forward strand.
TTATCATTTTTGAAATGAAAAGGATCAGACACAAGTCTGATTTGCTGCAAAGTGCATCCCAGGCACCAAACCAGCCTGAATCTTCTGTCCTTATCTTCTCTACAGCCATTAAGGCTGAATTGTGAGGAAAGATGTCATCAAAATGAGCTTCAAAGAAAGGTTTTCTGTGATGTTTGGAACCCACAGCCCCCTGGGCAGACACAAACTGGGGAAGCAGCAGCAAGGAGCTGGTTTTGGGGTGGCTCTGGAGCTCAGGCACTGCAGGGAAAGGGATCAGGAATGTGAAAGGTGACACCAGAGAGCACCAAGGCAACAGCAGCAGCCACAGGTTGGAGGACAGATGCCAGGATTAGTGGGGACACAAGAAATGCTGCTGGGAACACCAGATGCACAGAGCCAGGCTTCCCTGGCTACATCCTCAGAGAGAACAAACTTATTTCCATGTGTTCTGTGCACATTATTTCTATCTGTAGCTTTGGCTTTCCAACTCTGCACATCCCCAGAAATCAAACCTGGTATTATTACTCATAAGACCAGAGGTAATTAGATGAAATCTCCATTTTACAAGGTAAAAAAAAAAAAAGAGTAGAGCAGTGTGACATGGGCACAAAGTGAGTCAGTGGCACTGCCCAGTTCAAGGCCCAATGTTAGTCCAACAGGCTTTACCATGTCACCAAAAATGGGCTTTTTCATATCCATCAATGTGCAAGTAAATAATTCTGAGCTAAAGAATTTGTATTATTCAAGTCCAAGAAAAGGGACAATCCCATATGCCAACATGCAACTCTCAAATCTGTGCTCACACAACTATTTCCTTCTCTAGTGACCAGGATGCACATAACAATACTTCAGATATTTCCTTACAAATAAAATTAATACAAAACCAACAGCAAGGCTCACACACTTATAAACTGCAGAACCCAAAGTGCAAGGTGGGAATCAGAGCAAAGGAAGGTGTTCACATCCCAAAGCCACTAAATTGATGGCTCCCACAAACAACAGAGCAGGTCATTTATTTATCCATTGCTAAATGCCAATCCTGGCCCTAATCACTGTAATTCCTCCCAGCTCCCCAGTTTCTCCACTAATTCACAGGATGTGTGTTTGTCCCTGGGATCTCATCTCCCTGCCTTATCAAGTTCAAGCTTCCTGTCACTGTCTCCAAGGTGCTCTCAAGTGTACCTTGGCTCTTCCCTGCTCCTGCTCCTCAGAGCTGTTTCCTCAGTGATGCCACTATTTGCTTTCTTTTCTCACTTGACTTTCTCTGTGCTACTCCTCACGCTGTGTGTGCCTCACTCACTCCATTCCTCGTGCAGGTTGTGACTTAAAACTTTGGGGATGTCAAAGCAAAGGAGCAGCCAGCTGGTGACAGCCACGGTTCAGGGGCAGCTAAAAAAACTTGCATGAATTTAGCCTGAAAACTCTGATGCTTTGGGATCTTAAAGACCTAAAATGATCATTTTTAACCATGGGAGATAAGGCACTTGTGTCTCTGTTTTCTGTGTTTGTTGTATGAAGTTCCAAGTCTTGCTCTGAATTATTCTACACCCATGGGATCTTAGGTCAACAAAACTTTTGCTGGATTGAAAACCATTCAGAGCCAAATCCCTGCATGGCCTCTCAAGTGATGAGCAAGACATGTCCTCACCACCTCCCAACAAAGCAAATCACATCAAACTCCCAGCCCCTCAGCCAGGAGGTTCTGCAGATCTCAAATCCCTCCTGAAATTGTTCTTCCCCCAAAAAAATTAACTGTGCAGCATTTTAACACCCATTTTGACACGTGCCACCTGGAACTAAGTGGTGTTCATTGATGATTTCTCTAATTCCAGACACAGTTTTAATACCTGGCATTAATCTTTATTCCCCTGGTCCCACAACCCAAGCCCTTTCTGCCCATCAGCTGCTAAGATTTCTCTCCTTCTGATCCTCTGCTTTCCCAGAAAGAAAATGCCAAGGGTTGATTCTGCTGTCAGATCCCAGATATGTTTCCCCACACTCCCTCAGCAATATGAACTGAGATTTCCCCCTCTGTTCAATTCAGGACGTTGTGTTCATTCCTGCTGCTGCTTTTGTTGATGAAAACACACTGTCATGTCATATTTGGAAGGTGAATATTTCTTTTTTTCTTTTGGTTCTTTTCATTGCTTCAGCTCCAAGGGACATTAAAACCAATTCAGCTGAGTGTTAGAAATCTCAGAATATTACTACTAACTCTATGGCCTCCCACAGTCCCCTCTCAAATTCCTTGTCTTCTTTTCTTTGCTAAGGAAGACAGATACCACACTCAGAAAAGAGAAATAAAAAGTAGGATAAAGCTTTACAGCATTTCTCTACATCACAATCCCTGAACAGGGGAAACAGAAGTTTCCCTGGATCACCTGCACAAGCATCCTTAAAATGTTTAGAGATGGAGACATTTACCAGGAGTTTTTGCTTTATTTTTGTTTATTTGTCACAGGAGGTAACAAATAAAACGTTTTCCAATCAGAATCTGCTGGATGTGCTTCTGACAGACAGAAATCCCAGAGGATCTGTCTTGGCAGGAAGAATATTCCACAGGAGTGCTGGGAGCAGAGGCCAGGCTCAGGGAAAGGAGCAGGACTCAGGTTTTTTTGGGAGGAAAGGCAGAGGACAGACACAAATAGAACTTCTCCTGGTTTTTAACCTGGCCCCAGCTGACTCCTTACCTGACTGCAGGTCTGGAATCACAGGGTTGAATTCAGAGGTTCAGGATAATTCTGTCGGTTCCCTATTCATATGCAAATCAAGGCAAAATTGCTAAAATCTGCATAACCAACCCGTGTTTGATGGGAGCAAAGGTTCCTCCACCCTTAGGCTTTGAGTGCCAACACTGACTGCCAAGGGAAAAGCAGTTTGGGAATTCTCCTAAAATATTATCCCATCTGCTACAGTGTGAGTCAGGAGCACCCTGAGAGGTCTCTGATTTTTCTGGACAAAACCCATTTATTTCTATCCATCCAGTAAAAGATAAGGCTCACAGCAAACCAGCACTTCCCTTTAACTCCAGACAGATTCTTTTGGTTGTTCCCAACCCACCCCAGTGCCACACCTGTGCCACAGGTGATGGACAGAAAACCAGGCACAAACACAGATTTTGCTTTCACAGAACAATCACTATAGGTCTCATGACAGACTTTTTTTTCCCTTTATAAGCTGGAGATGGGACTCATGACCTCAGTGGAGTGGGAGAATGTGTTTACAACAGCACCAATAGCAGCAAAAACTAATTTAATTTTTAAAAAGTCAACAATCCCATAGACAACAATATCTGTTTAAAAATACCTTTAATTTGGTAACTACACTATTGTCACTTTTCTCTTGTGAAAACAGCACTGCCATTTTTACCAATATGTCTGTCTCTTCCACCAAGGAAAAAAACTGCTTTTTATATCCTCCAGGACAGTTTAAACTTTCGAAAACAACTGGGAAAAAAAGAAAAAAAGCTTATTCTTGAAATTGTAACTCAAATTTTGTCACTGGTTATTATCACTCAAACCTTTTTAGGCGACTGCCGACTGCCTGTAGCAAAGAATTCAAACCCAAAAAGAAGTTGTGTTAATTTTGTCTTTTAAACCAAGATGTTTCAGACTTAGAACAAGTCTCTCTTTTATACTCTCAGACAGTTGAGAAAAGCTTTGAGCAAGAACACTTCTTAAGAACTCAAGCAGCAGACAGATGATGATTTTAGAGCCCATCTCTCCCCATATGTTCAAGCAGCTGCCAGAACTTCTCTGTTTCCCACAGAGGCACCAGGGATGATCCCAAGGTCCTCAAGGATGACCACGGGAAACACAAATCCTAAAGAATTCACCCCTGGAAAAACGAGTGAAGGTGCAATCTAAATTACTACAAGGAGGACCAACCAAAACAAACCAGGAAAGAAAGTGCAGCGCTCCTGGAAATGAAAACTGAGATGATTTTAAGGGGTGAGGGTAAAGCCACAGGTTGTGCCCGTGCTCCCAGAGCTCCCACCAGCTCCAGTTTCCCAACACACAGCCAGCAGGAGAGTGAAAGCATGTCCTGAGGCCATCGCATGGAAAGCCACATTCCAAGCAGCTTCCAGTTCTCTGCTACATAATTAACAGGGTGAAGAACCACAAACCAAGGGCCAAAACCAGGAGTTAGAAAGTCAAGAGACCACGGAAGGGAGAGACAAGGATGGGAACACATTTTGGCTTTGGATGTGAGAGGTCGGGAAGGCCAAGATAAGGCTCAACCTTATCCTAAACCCAAAATCACGGGCAATAAAGCCAAAACGAGATTAAAAACGCAACGAAAGTAAAATTTCCCAAGCATGATTTTGGAGAAGGGAGATGCCAAAGTCTACAAGACACTGACCCAGTAAACCAACCGGCATGCCAAAACATTAAAAATCACACAAATATTCGGCGGAGAGATCCCTCCAGCCCGTCACACGGGGCAGGAGCGAACCGTGCCCGGGGAAACCCCGAACTCCGGGGATGCGCAGCCCGGGGCACGGCCCCGTTCCGCAGGGAAGCGGGGCCAGGAGCGGCCCCGGGGCCGCTGGCAGGGAACAGCGCCGGTGCCCGGTGTGTCCGAACGCGGCTCTCACGTTCCCGCAGCCCCAGCGAGCAGCCCCGGCCCGGGCCCCGCTGCTGTCACCGGGCCCCGCCGCCAGCGGGGATCCCCCGCCCCTCGCCGCGGTGGCTGTCAGGGATCCCCCGGTGCCTCCCCGGCCCTCCTCGGTCCATCCCCGGCTGTCAGGCACCCCCAGCCCCGCTCCACGCCGCGCTGCGGGCCCTGCTGGGGATCCCCCCCCCCGCGCCGCCCCCGGGGATCCCCCGCCGTCGCCGGGGATACCCAGCGCCCGCCAGCGGGCCCGGAGCGGGGATGCGGTGTGGGGGGTGCGGGGGAGGTGTGAGGGGGATACGGGGGAGATGCGGGAGGGGGGTGCGGAGCGGCCCCGC
>JANRMJ010000065.1:2369777-2382859 GCA_025584955.1 Alethe diademata
CGGCTCCGCCCCCTGCCCGGCTCCGCCCCCCGCCCGGCTCCGCCCCCGTCACCTCCTGTCACCTCCTCACCTTCCACCGCCGCGGGGACAACGCCTGGATGAAGATCCCAAAATCCCCTGGGTTCAGGAAAACGCGGTTGTTCAACTGGAACGGAATCGCTGGAATTGTTTTATTTCTGGTTAATTTGGAAATCAGAATAATTTAATTTAGGGTTAATTTGGAAATCAGAATAGTTTAATTTATGCTTAGTTTGGAAATTGGAGTAGTTTCATTTATGGTTAATTTGGAAATCAGAATAGTTTAATTTATGGTTAATATGGAAATGGGAATAATTTTATTTATGCTTAATTTGGTAATCAGAATAGTTTAATTTATGGTTAATATGGAAATGGGAATAATTTCATTTATGGTTAATTTGGAAATAGGAACCGTTTAATTTGTGATTAATTTGGGAATGGGAATCGTTTAATTTATGATTAATTTGGCAATCCTCCCCAAACTGGAATTACAAATTTAGAATTTCTCCCCAAAATCTGTGAGGAGACTCAATCTGAGCCTTTCCCGGGGATTCCTGGAATTTTGGGGAATCCTCCTTTTTTTGGGATGCCCTCAAAGGGCAGAGCCAAGGAGGCACCTTTGGTTTTCCCAGCCAGGGAGGGTCTGGGGTTGCTTTTGGTTTTTCTCAAACATTTCTTTGCACATTAAATTTGATGCTGAACACCACATTTTCTTTATTTTTCTGGATTTTTTCTGGGTTGGGAAGCTCAGGGATCCAGGGGAATGATGGAAAAATCTCGAGATGTTTTCCCCCCAGCCTCGTTTTTGGGGACAAAATTTCTTCTTTTGTCCCCCAGAGGAGGATCTGGCTCCAGAAGGTGGGACGCAGTTCCAGCGGAGTGGGAAGAAATTTTGGGAATGATGGTGAAGATCCCTCAAAAAAAAAACACATGGAAAAATTTGGGACCCTTCCAGCTCCACCAACCCAGCCCAAAAAGGGAGAAAATTGGGGATTTCACCTCCAAAAATAAAAAAAAATCCACTTTAAGCAAAGATTCCCAAGGCTGGAATCACCCAGGGGCCAACAGGGAATTTCTTGGAAAATTCCAAGTGATTCCAGCCCTGCCTGAGGAGCGGCTTGGGATAATTCCTGTTCCTTGGATAATGATTTTAACACCAATGTTGATTTTTCCAGAGGAAATAATTTTTTGGTGTCTTGCTCCATTCCCATGTGGAGATTTTGAGCTTTTATTCTGCATATGAAGTCCAGGGTATCCAAGAAAACCTCTGGAAATTAATGAGTATTGATCCTTATGCTGAATCTCAGTTTTCCAGCCAGAAAATTTCAGGATGAGTTGATGGGGAAAAGAAAGGATTTAGGACCATTATTTTCACTTAAAAGAGGTTTTTCCTGTCATTTTATGTTCCTTGTTCCCAAAAATGTTTCCCAAAAGGAATTTTTTCCTGGATGATTTCACTTCATTAATTTTTCCTGCCCAATTCCAGCCAAGCCCAGGTGGGGAAAATTAGTTCTTTGGGTTTTGTTGTTTTGGTTTTTTTTTACTTTTCTGGACCATTTCTGGATCGAAAATCTTCCTGTTGGGACCTGGGGTTTGAACTGGTGGAGAAATCCATGGAGAAATCCAGCCTGGCCATGGGAATTCCAGGTGGGATTTGTGCCTCTAAAAACACCCGCAAACCCCAAAATTCCCCCAAAAAAAATCCCAAAATACCCCCAAACACCCCAAAACCAATGACTTTGCTGCCCCAAAATCCTTCCAAGAGCCCATTCCAGAAGTTTCCAGGAGGAACCACTGCTGTTGTTTCCGGACTAATTCATCTCGTGCTTCCCCGTCCATGTTTTTTTCTGGAAAAGTCTGATTTTTGGGAAATGACGGCTTTGGGTTTTTCACCTCATCAGATGCTTTCTCAGCAGGGAGAAGGAGCTCACAGGATGTTACGTGTGGGTTTTTTGGGGTGGTTTCGGGGTTTTTTCGGGTTTTTTTGGTCGTTGAAGTACCATTTCCCAGCAGCAAAACCTCTGAACTAGGCTCACCTGAAAAGCAGCAGAATCCTGGGATTATCTGGGATTGAATTTGGGTTAAAATCCTAAAATTCTCACCCCTGGAACCACAAGGAATCGGTCACAGCTCGGATTGTTGGATCCAAGCTCAGGGATCCCGGAATTCCCACTCCACACCCCTGAAAATTGGAGAAAAGCGGTGAAATTCAGAGAAAGAAAAAGGCAAAAACATCTCGGATTTCCTCCACTGAAACCAGTCAAGATTTTCCCAGCAGCAGATCCACGACTGGAATTTTTTTTTCCACCTTTCCCAGCCATTCCAGGAAGGACCAAACCCATCCCCAAATTCACCCAAATTCAGCGAGAACGAGGATTTGGCTTCTCCCAGGTGAGTTTTTGGGGACCTCCCATCCTTCTCCTCTTTGTGGATCCTATGGAGCTCCAAGCTGGGATATTCCCGGGAAATTTGGGGTTTTCTCACCTTTCTTGGGGGGTGGAGCAGATTTTGGGATGTTCCGAGGAGCCGCCACATCCTTTGAAGCTTCCATCTCCCCAGAGCTGTAAAAATCCAGGAAATTCCTTTAAAGCTGCAATTTTTCCCCTTTTGTTTTTTCTCTTTTGAGGACCCTCAGCAGGATGAGGAAATTCTGGTGGAAAACCAAGTCAGTTTTTCTGTTTTTCTCCGCAGCTATTGGGGCGCGAAGCACAATCCCCCCACGCTTTGAATAATTTCCGATCGAAGAGAGAAGAAAAGGCAGAAAATCCGACTCATTCACACCAAAAACAGGAAATGCGAGGCCCGGGGCTGAAAATCTTCCCATCACCACCTGCTCCGAACCCCGGAGTAGCGGAGGCTCCATGATCCAGGGATGGGCTCCGGCACTTGGCTCCCGCTGCTCTTCACCCTCGGAGCTCTTTGGGGTACGTTGGAGTTCCTCCCAAATTTTGGGGGGTTTTGGGTGTTTTGTCCCGGATTTGGGGGGTTTTTTTGGGCGTTTAGGACTTTAGGGCGGAGGTGCTTCAGGTGGAGTGTGAGAAACTCCCCAAAAACTCTTCCAGAGGGAGGAGGGGATTTAAAAATGATGGGAAAAAATTCAGCTGGAAAACTGAAGGATTTGGGGGAATTTTAGCGGGGTTTTGAGAGCTTTGAGGGGTTAATTCTGCACCAGAGGGAGTTGGGAATTCCGGGCAGATTGGCTCAAGTCACCAGGCTGGGAGATGGTTCCCAAGGAATAAAATCATGGAATGGTTTGGGCTGGAAGGACCTTGAGGATCATCGGCTTCCAACCCCTTGCCATGGGACAACTTCCATGGAAATGGAGCCAATCCCTGATTTTGGGGGATGTGGAGAGCCAAAATTCCCTCCAGACTTCCAGTTGAAATTCCAAGCTCCACCAGTGGGAGATCTTTTCCCTTTTCCCTTTTCCCTTCTCCATTTTCCTCTTCCCTCTTCCCTTTTTCCTTTCCCCCTTTATTATTCCTTTTTTCTTCCTTTCCCCTTTCCTTTCCCCTTTCCTTTCTGGGGCAAAACCAATGGAAAAAAGACTTTGGGAAAAATGGGTAGGAGGGCACAGTAAGGACCCTTCTCTGCTTTTGGGAGCTCCAGATTTGGCTCCTCCTCTTCCTCCTTCTCCTCCTCTTCCTCCTCCTCTTCTTCCTCCCACAATTTCCTACAAAAACAAAATTTGTTTGCCTAGAAATGAGGGAAAATCTGAATGGAGGAAAATCTGAATGGAGGAAAATCCAAATCATTAGCTTGGACTAAAAAACAACAAAGGGTCTTTTGGGGGAAAAAAATCCTCCCACGAAAATCCAGGGACGTGGGAGATGAAACTCGTCAATTTTTTTTTCTCCAAATAAAAGCCAGCCTGGGGCCACCTCAACCAGAAGGAAAATGTGGGATTCGTACCTGAGCCTGCTCCCAGGTGGCTGCAATTCCCAAAATTCTGGGAGAGTTGAAGCTGGGAAAGAGAATCCTTTGGATTTAGGGTTTCTCCTTTGGATTTGGGGTCTCCCTTAGGGTTTGAAATCTCCCGTTTGTATTTGGGGTCTCCCCTTTTGATTTGGGGTTTCTCCCTTGGATTTGGGATCTCTCCCTTGGATCTGAGATCCCGTGGATCCCCAGGCTGGATCTTGTGTCAGTTCTCACCTGGATTCCCGGATTCCTCTGGGATTGGGATGAGGTTGATACCTGTGAGCCTCAACCCTTCTCTCTCCCTTCTTCCCAGGGATCAGAGCCAGGGAGACGCAGTTGGGAATTTTGGGAGAGCCAACGCTCCTGCAGATCCCCCTCGAGTTCCAGGAGCGCACCGAGGAATTCGGGGAAGCCTCCTGGAAAAAAACCATGGAGGGGTCGCAGAAGAAGAAAATCCTGGTGAAGATTTCCGGCAGGAATGCCACACAGTACGAGCGGGAGCGGATGTGCTTCCACGGGGGGAATTTTTCCCTGGAAATCCTCAACACCAGCCGGGATGACGAGAGGCTCTACGAGTACAGCGTCAGCAAGGGGTCGGAGGAGGAGCTCTGGCAGATCCAGCTGCAGGTGTTCGGTAAAAAAATCCTCTGGGAATCACCGCAATGGAAGATCCCGGCTTTTTCTGGGATGTTCCTGGCTTTTTCCGGAATGTTCCTGGCTTTTCCCTGAATGCTCTGGCTTTCTCTTGGATGTTCCTGGCTTTTTTCCTGGAGGTTCCTGGCTTTTTGCTGGATGATTCTGGCATTTGGGAGGAAGTTTGGGAGGTGGGTGGCAGTCAAGGGGGTGGGAAATGCCTACTTCAATGTCTAAAACAAAATCCTGGAATTCCCATTTCTCCCTTTTCCCAGAGCTGGAGTCCAATCCCAGCTTTTTGCTGGAATTTCCTGGTTTTTTGTTGGATAGTCCCAGCCTTTCCTTGGAATTTCCTGGTATTTTCCTGGATGTTCCTGGAGTTTTTTTCTGGATGTTCTCAGCCTTTTGGGAGCAGGTCTGGGATGCGGGTGGCGATCAAGGAGGTGGAAAAGCAAGTCATGGAATTCCTGCATTTTCCCAGAGCCGGTGGCCAATCCCAACATCGTGATCCTCCATCAGGAATTGTCCAACGGCACCTGCTCCCTCTCCCTCCTCTGCACCTCGGAGCGGGGGGACGAGGTTTCCTACAGCTGGGACAGCCAGGATAACGGGACCGGGGGGATCTGCTCCGGGAACGGCAGGGTCCTGAACGTCTCCTATTCCCTACGGAACGCCGGCGTCCGCTGCGTCTGCACCGCCAGGAATCGCGTCAGCAGCCGCCGCGCGGCCTTCGACTCTTCCCACTGCGGCTCCGAGCAGCGGGGTAGGTCCTGGAATCCTGGAATCCCAAAATCATGGAATCCCAGAACCTCAAAATCCCAGAATCCCGCAATCACAGAACCCCGGAATCCTGGAATCCCAGAACCCCAAAATCCCAGAATCACAGAATCCCAGAATCACAGAATTTTGGAAACCAAGAATCCTGGAACCGCAGAATCCCAGAATCATGGAAATCCCTGAATCCTGGAATCCCAGAACCCCAAAATCCCAGAATCACAGAACCCCAAAATCCCAGAAACCTGGAATCACAGAACCCCGGAATCTTGGAATCCCAGAACCCCAAAATCCCAGAATCCCAGAATCACAGGATTTTGGAATCCAAGAATCCCAGAACCCCAGAATCCAGGAACCTCAGGATCCCAAAATTCCAGGATTGTGGGGTGGGAAGGGAGCTCTGGAGATGTCCCAGTGCTTTCAGGGCAGGGTGGGAATCTGAGGGATTTGGGTGGAGATTTGAGAGATTTGGGTCAAAATTCGAGAGATTTGGGTGGAAATTTGAGAGATTTCTCTGGGTATTTGAGATATTTCTCTGAGTATTTGAGATAATTCTCTGGATTAATGGGATCCCCCTTTGCATGACAGATTTTGATGGAAATTGGAAATATTTCTATGGGTATTTGAGATATATGAGATATTTCCGTCCCTCAACCCCCCCTTAAAGCCACCAGGGACGTTTTTGGTTTGGGGAGGTTTTTTTTTTTCTCACCCCAAATCCAGCCCCCAGTGGGTTTTTATCTCAAATAAGGCAAATAAAGAGAGCTCAGAGGCACTTCCTGCCCTTGGTTTCCTGCAGCAAATCAACCCCAAATCAGGTGACAGGGGCGACAAATTCATGCTCCGAATAAGGTGATGAAGAGATGAAATTCAAATCAAAATTAGGTCACAGTGGTGACAGAAATCAGCCCCAAAATCGGGGTACAAAATGATGGAAATCAGCACCAGGTGATAAAAAAACAACCCCAAAATCAGGCGACAAAAATCAGCCCCAAAATCAGGTGATGAGGTTATAAAAGGCTCTGAGTGCCCTGGTGCCACCCCCCAGTGTCCCCTCCTGTCCCAGGTGTCCCCAGGGTGAGGACAGAGCTCCTGGTGCCGCTGGTGGCTCTTGGTGTCATCGTCATCGTCATCGTGGCCATCGTCACCATCAGGGCCACCCACTCAGCCAAATGTGAGTTTGGGGAGTCCTGGATTTGGGGGAGGAGGGGCCCCAAGGGCTGATTCCCAAAATCCCAGAGGTTGGGAGGGAAAGAATTCCAAGGTCATCGAGTCCAAGCTGTGACCAGTCCCCATCTGGTCACTCAATGTCCGGTGGTTCCTTGGACACCTCCCAGGACAGCGACTCCAAAAGTCCCTTCCAAGGTCTGAGCACTCTTTCCAGGAAAAAATTCCTCCTGGAAGAGTTGGAAACCTTGGAATGGATTATCCCAACCCTTGGGAAGGAGGAAAATGGGGTTTTTCCTCCAAGTGTATAAGACAGGGGGAAGAAATGGCTTAAAAATAAAGGGAAATATTAAAAAAATAAAAATATAAAAATGGACTTTCCCACAGATTTTTTTCCCGTGGGATGGGTGTCCATGAGCATCTCCCATGATCCCAACGGGAATTGGATGATCTCAATCCAAAAATTGGAGAGCGCAGCGTCTCTTCCCGTTCACTGGTTGGAGACAAATTCCAAGAAATGACCAAACGAGGCAGAAATCCTCTGAAAAATCCTCAGAAATCCCATCCTGAGGGGATGTGGATGGAATTGGGATTGGGGTCTTTGGGATCCTCTCCCAGCTCGTCCCTGACCAAGGATGAGTTTCTTGGAGAGAAAAATCTGAAAAGGAGAATTCCTGAGGGAGCTGGGGGGAGAAAAGGGGGATCCAGGGGGAATTTTGGGATCTACCAGGGGAAATTTGGGATCTGATCCCAGGGAATGGGACAGGACAGAAGGGAGCGGCCTCGAGCTGTGCCAGGGTTGGAAATTTGGGATGATTTTTCCATGGAAAAAGGGTTGGGAAGCGTTCAGGGTGATGAGGGAGGGTTGGATCCCCATCCCTGGAGGGAATTCCTGGAATTCCTTGGGGTGACCAAGACGGGACAACACCAGTAGGACTCAGAGATTTCAGAATTCTTTTCCAACCTGGATAATCCCAGGATTTGTCACCTGACCCCCCCTCCCACAGGTTACCAGGTCCCCTCCCAGGTCACTCCAGACGGTGCCACCAGTGCCACCATCTATGCCCAGGTGCAGGTGAGTGGGAAAAATGGGGGAAAATGGGTGAAAAGGGAAAAAAGGGGGGAGAAAGTCGTGGGGAAAGGATGAAGGAAAGGGGGGAAAGAGGGAAAAGGGAAAAAGGTGGAAAAGTGAAAAAGGTGGAAAAGCGGGAAAAGGAGGAAGAAAGAAGGAAAAAAGAGGGAAATGGGAGAAAGGAAAGAAAGGATGGAAGGGGGAAAATAGGGGGGAAGGGGGGGGAAGGAGGGAAAAAAAGGAGGTAGAGGGGAAAGAAGAGGGGAAATAAAAGGAGAAAAAGGGAAAGAATGACATTGCTGGGGTAACCCATTCCTGCTGCCCCTGGTCACCGGGAATTCGGGAATTTGGGAATTTAGGAAAGTCCCATGGTGGGTTTGGGGACAAACTCCAGGATTTTCCCAGTTTTCCAAGCCCCGCTGGGCAAAGGAAGACATGATGGCAGCACGGGATTGTCCCCAAGGGAAATCTTGGGGACACTCAGGTGCCCCTCAGGACCCCTCAGGTGCCCCCCAGGTGCCTCAGGTCGTTGCCCACTCTTTGTCCCCTCCCTCAGAAGCCCAAAGCGACCGTCCCCAACGCCACCCCTGTTTCATGCACCACCATCTACGCCGCGGCCACCGGGCCACCCCCGGCCACCGACAGAGCCCCCCGGTCCCCAGCAGCGTCCCCAGCCCCACGGGGACACCCCCAGGTAAGGGGGACTGTCCCCAACCCCCTCCTGTGGGGCACGCCCTGGCCGGGCCACCTCTCTGACCCCCAAATTTTGTCCTCTCCAAGGACCCCACCACGGTTTACGCCAGCGTGACTCTTCCCATGGCCTGAGCCTCTCCTGGGATCCGCTGATCCCTGGGGGATCCTTTGGGAATCCCTGAGTGACTCTAGAGGAATCGGGGGCAGAACTCTCCGGAGTGTCCGGCGTGGTGGCCGGAGCGGTGCAGGATGGTCAAGCGAGGGCTAGACATTGGTGAGGAGCCTGCCCTGGCTGTGGCTGAGGAATTCCAGCGGGATCCTGGAGCGGTGCAAGAAGGGAGAGAGCTCTGGATGTGCCTTGGAGCTGGGAATGCTGGAGGATCCCAACAGGAATGGTCATTCCCTCATCTCTGACCTTAGGAATGGTCATTCCCACATTTCTGACCCCAGAAATGGTCATTCCCACTCCTGTGACCCTGGGAATGGTCATTCCCACATCTCTGACCCCGGGAATGGTCACCTGTGACCCTGGGAATGGTCAGTCCCGCTCTACGGCCTCAGGAATGGTCATTCCCACTCCTGTGACTTTGGGAATGGTCATTCCCACTCCTGTGACTTTGGGAATGGTCATTCCCACATCTCTGACCCCGGGAATGGTCACCTGTGACCCCGGGAATGGTCAGTCCCGCTCTTCAGCCTCAGGAAGAGTGTTGGGATTTGGACTCCAACCTCATCCTGGTCCTGATTTCCAGAGGGAGCTCACAGGGAATTCAAAGAGGAAAAATGAGAAGTGGTTTCCTATTTTGAGCTCTGGGATACGTTAAAAACCCCAAATCTGCCGGGTTTTGGCCCAAGGAGAGAGAAATTTTGGGGATGTCTCTGTGGGAGGAGCCACACCCCACCCAACTTTCCCATTCCCATCCTTTCCCACTGATCCGAAGGATTTTATAATCCCAAAATATCTCAGGTGTCCACCGGTCCAAGCTCATGGATTGTGGTGGAGGGGAAAAGAAAATAAACTTGGAATATATTTTTTTAAATGTTTTGAGATTGGATTCTGGAGGAGTTTCCCAGGCTGGACCTGGATTTTGGAGGAAGAGAATCCAAAGTGTTTCCCCGGGGAAGGGGGCAGGTCAGGCTCATTCTTGTGGCTCTGAATTGGTGGAAAAAACCTAAATTCCGTCAGGGAGGAGCCCTGGAAGTGCCCAGGGAGTTTTGGAGTCGCCACCACTGGAGGTGTCCAAGATAAGGAGCGGCCACAGGTTTGGTTCGGTGACCTCGGAGCTCTTTCCCAACCCCCTGAGAGTCTGCGGGTCCTGGAGGTGGCAGTGCAAAAATAATGTGTAAACTTTCCCTCCCGCGTGGTGTCACCCACAGTTGTCACCTCATCATAGTGTGACAATTGTGACAATTGCGGGGGCGTTTCTGTGACTTCTGAAGTTCCCGGAAAGCGCCCCCAACCTTGGGCAGCCCCCCCAGAGCCCCCCCAGCCCGGAGGGGACACTCGGCTGATGTCCCAGGGGGAGGTGACACCTCAAAAACCCGCGGGATTTTGAAATAACAGACATCGCAAAAATCCCACCCTGTGCCTGCGAGCGTTGTTCCCTGGAATTCCTGAATTCCCAAATTTCTGCATCCCACCCCGCGCCCCCTCCTCACCGGGTGGGGACATCTCGGAGCGACCACCCTGGAGCAGCCCCGAAGCTGAGGGGACCCCTCGGGGCTGGCGAGTGCCCGGCGGGGACTTGGGGACTTCCTCTGCTCCTTCCTCCTCTGCTCCTTCCTCCTCCTCCTCCTCCTGTCCCCCCCAGGCCACCCCTCTTGCGGTGGGGACAAGGACATGTGGGGGTGGGTGGCTCTGCTCAGCCCCAAAACTCTCATGGAATTAATTTTTATTAATTTTTATTAATTTCTATTAATTTTTATTAATTTTTATTAATTTTAATTAATGTTAATTAATTTTTATTAATTTTTATTAGTTTTAGTTCCTTCAGGATGGCAGGGTTTTTTGGGTGGGTTTTTTGGTTTCCTTTTGCAGCGAGCGCCGGCGACACTTGGGGACATCGCGATGGCTCCGGACACCGCGGCGGCTGCAGGGTCGAGAGATTTGGGGGGGGAATATCCGACCCCAAAATGCAATTTTCAACCACCAAATCCCCCTCATTCCAGCCCCAAAATACCCATTCCAGCCCCAAAATGTTTTCCTTAAGGTTCCTCCCAACCCAAATCACTCTGGACCAGCAGCTTCCAGTTCCTCACTGGGGCAGAGGAACTGAAGGTTTTTTTTTTTGAGGATTTTTGCTCCATCTGCCCCAGCTCACTTCCCCCAACCCCGAAATGTTGCCATGAGACGTCTTCATGTGACTGCCCAGAATAACCCGGACTGGGGGAAGTGCTGCTTTCCCAAAATTGTCTCTGTCCCATGTCCGGGGTTGGCTCTGTGCGGGGACTGGTGCAGGAGAAACAGGATTTCAATAATCAGTATGATTATTGCAGAAGCCAATTTATTATTTAGTTATAGCCCTCATTATACACTGATACATTTATAGCCTAATTATACATTTTAAGACTACTGTCCAGTCATTTCTTGATTGGTGCCTCTCTGCTTTTCATGCACCCTGCACAAGCCCCTCAGGTATGATGACTGGTCGCATTCCAGAACTTCGCTGTCACCTTTTATCTTGGGTTTTTTATTTTCAGTATTCTCTTTTTTAGTTTCTTCTCTCTCGATTTAGCACAATTTATGTTTCAGTTTCCTTTTCTCCAAAGAGTTGGAGAAAAACACCTAAAAATGGCTCATCCTGTGCACCTGTTGCAATTATTGGTCTAAACTAAGGAATATGCAGAAAAACAGTTAGGCATGTGGAAAAACAGCAAAATATGGACAAAAACAGCTAAATACGATACAGACCATGGCCCAGACTTGTTCAGCATTACTACAGACTGGAACAGCTCCTTCATGGCCGAGGCTGAGGGAATCGAGGCTGGTCCCCACAGAGGCCCTGAGGCATTTGTCACACGTGGACACAATGATACTCTTGGTCCGACTTCCACGCCCACCTCTGCTTGGAAATGGAATGCTTTTTAAAAACACCTCCCTTTCCTTGGGTTAACTTTACTAACCTTTGATAAAAAGAAAGGTTTTGATACTTCTAGGTTCCATTATGCTTCACACATTCATTTTGTGTGAGTTTTTTTCTCAAGCCACAAGCCCTTCCCTCTAACCGCAATAGTAAAGATGCGCAGGCGCTCCCGCTTCTCTTCCTTTGTGGCAATCGTGTTTTGCTGCGCCTGGTGCCCTGCATCCTCCCCTGCTCTGGATGACCATGGATGACTTTTGGATCCCTCTTCTCACCACACTCATTCTCCTCCACCAAACCAGTAAGTGCCAGCTGCTCCTTGTCCCTTGGGAAGGAGATTTTGGGGTGGTTTTAGGGATTTGCGCGAGCAGCTCCATGGGGTGGATTTGCAGCCAGAGTGAAAGATGCTGCCACGGATCTCTTGTTGCCATGGAAACCTGGTGATGGAGGGCTGATGTCCACCTCTGGTCCAGCACGGATTCGCCATCCCTGGAAGTGGCCAAGGCCAGGATGGATCTGGCTGGGACACCGGAAGGTTCCAGGGGCTGGAACTGCATCATTTAAATTTCCCGCCCAACCCAAACCTTCCCAGAATTCCACAATTCTCCAGCAAGGAGCAGCTGCACACCTGGCCAGGAGCTCCCTGTCCTGCTCTGGTCACTGAGCTTGGATTTGGGAGCTCAGGGTGAATTTTCCAACCTTTCCAAACCATGTCCAACTCCTTTTTGCTTTTCACACCTTTTATTTCACCTCCAGACTCCGTTCCTGCGCCCCTCTGCACACACCAGGAGATCCTTGTCCCTTGGCAAAATTAGTTTTAGGGGTTTAGGGACTCCCTAGGAGGTGAGGACATGTGGGCCACAGGGGTGGAGGATTGGGCAACCTCCCAGGGATGGGGCAGCCAGAGGTATAGAGATGCCTTGGCCTCTCCTCTGGCTGTGGGAACCCTCAGCAGAAGAGGGACAAGCTCCATCTCAGGTCCAACCTCTGGTCCAGATGTTCTCCAGACATCCTGCTCCACTCCTGCTCCTCTCCACATTGCGTCTCAATTTTTGGGTGTTTTCGGACAGCAAGAGGGAAATTGGGCAAGGCCTGACCACATCTCTTCCGTGCAGCCTCTGGGAGGGGGTCTTATCGCACGAACCATCCTGTGGCTTTGTTAACCAGCAAGTTTATCTACCCTCTGCTGTTTCTTCCTTTCTCATGTTCAGAGAGATTCCGTTGTTCCAGAGACAGCTGAGGCTGAGGGAGCCAGAAATTCCGAGCTGAGCCTCAGGGCTTAGCCAGGATCAGTTCCCTGTTCAAAAAACTGGGAAGAACTCAGTTCCCAGTCTAGACTGGAAACAGAAGCATACCAAAACAGGCTTTGTTTTCTTTGAAATGGGAAGTTGCAAAAATGACCAAAACAACTCCTTCCTCCTTGAATTCTTGACCCAAGGTCAGGCTGTGGTCACTGGAGGGGAGGGAGGGATCCAGAGGGATCTTGGACCTTGTCCTGCATGTGAAGCAGTGTGGGAGGCTTCTCTTCTTGGGTGTCTTGGGATCCCACCTGGAATGTGGAGATCCCACCTGGAATGGGGAGATCCCACCTGGAATGTGGAGATCCCACCTGGAATGGGGAGATCTCACTGAGAATGGGGAGATCCCACCTGGAATGGGGAGATCTCACCGGGAATGATGAGATCCCACCTGGAATGGGGAGATCCCACCTGGAATGGGGAGATCCC
>JANRMJ010000065.1:2508595-2525012 GCA_025584955.1 Alethe diademata
GTGTCACCACATGTGTGGACCCGTGCTGCCAGGATGTCACCAAGTGTGTCACCACGTATGTGGACCCGTGTGGCAAGAAAGCCGTCAGGGGCCTCACGCCGTGTTACGATCCCTGCTGCAAGAAGGTGACCAAGTGGAGCAGCCCGTGGGTGATCCCGTGGTGCAGGAAAGGGAGCAAGTCCAGCACCAGATGTGCAGACCCCTGCTCCAAGAAGGGGAACAAGTGCAGCTCCAGATGTGTGGATCCGTGTTACAAGAAGGCTCCCAAGTGCTCCACCACCTGCCAAGATCCGTGTTGTGTGGCCAGGTGCGACCCCAGGTGTGTGGACCCGTGTTGTCAGGAGGTGGCCAAGTGCAGAACCAGGTGTGTGGATCCCTGCTGCCAGGAGGTCACCAAATGTGTCACCAGATGTGTTGATCCGTGTTGTCAGGAGGTCACCAAGTGCAGAACCAGGTGTGTGGATCCCTGCTGCCAGGAGGTCACCAAATGTGTCACCACGTGCCAAGATCCCTGCTGCAAGGAGGTCACTAGGTGTGTCACCAGGTGTGTAGATCCGTGTTGCAAGGAGGTCACCAAGTGCAGAACCAGATGTGTGGATCCCTGCTGCCAGGAGGTCACCAAATGTGTTACCACGTGCCAAGATCCCTGCTGCCAGGACATCACCAAATGTGTCACCACATGCCAAGATCCCTGCTGCAAGGAGGTCACCAAGTGTGTCACCACGTGTGTGGATCCCTGCTGCCAGGACATCACCAAATGTGTCACCACGTGCCAAGATCCCTGCTGTGTCACCAGATGTGCCACCAGATGTGTGGATCCCTGCTGCCAGGGCGTCACCAAATGTGTCACCACGTGTGTGGATCCATGTTGCCAAGAGGTCACCAAGTGCAGAACCAGGTGTGTGGATCCCTGCTGCCAGGCGGTCACCAAATGTGTCACCAGATGTGTTGATCCGTGTTGTCAGGAGGTCACCAAGTGCATCACCACGTGCCAAGATCCCTGTTGTGTCACCAGATGTGCCACCAGGTGTGCGGACCCCTGCTGTGGCAGAGTGACCAAGTGCACCACTAGATGTGTGGATCCCTGCTGCCAGGAGGTCACCAAATGTGTCACCAGATGTGTAGATCCTTGCTGCAAGGAGGTCACCAAGTGTGTCACCACGTATCAAGATCCCTGCTGTGTCACCAGATGTGTTGATCCATGTTGCCAGGGGGTGACCACCTGTGCCACCAGATGTGTAGATCCCTGCTGTCAGGAGGTAACCAAATGTGTCACCAGATGTGTGGATCCCTGCTGTCAGGATGTCACCAAATGTGTGACCACTTGCCAAAACCCCTGCTGCCAGGACGTCACCAAATGCGTCACCACGTGCCAGGACCCCTGCTGCCAGGATGTCACCAAATGTGTCACCACGTGCCAGGACCCCTGCTGCCAGGATGTCACCAAATGCGTCACCACGTGCCAGGACCCCTGCTGCCAGAACGTCACCAAATGCGTCACCACGTGCCAGGACCCCTGCTGCCAGGGAGTGCCCGCCTGTGTCCCCAGCTGTGCCCCTCCCTGCTGTGCCACCTCGCAGTGCCGTGGCGGTGTCCAGGTCGTCACCAGGTGCGCCGACTCCTGCGCCACCACCTGCGTCACCCAGACCTGCCCGGTGTGCGGCCAGCGCTGCTCCGTGTCCTGCTGCCCGAAATTCCGCTGAGGGGCTCCGAAGGATTCCCCGTGGAATCTCCGAAGGAAGAGTAAATCTTAATTTTTTTCCTCATGTTCTGCCTCGTTCCTGCTGTCCTGAACCTCAAGAAAGCGCCTTTCCTCGCGGGATGTAACCGAGCGATTTTGTGCCCCTGGGGTCGTTCCCCGGGAGAAAGAATTCCGCAGTTCCCCCTCGCGCTGGGAGTGCGGTGGAGGAATTCCCCTGATCCTTTTCCTTTCTGTGTTTGAAGCAATAAAAGAAACGATCTCGACATTGGCCTCGCGCCTTTTCTTCGCTTCCCGCCCTTTATCCTATTAATTCTTTCCAAAAATCCCCATTTTTGTAAGAAAAATTGCTTGGGAAAGTCTCTCTGGGAATGCCTCTGAGATGGAAGGGACACACAGGGGTCATCAAATCCAACTCCTGGCCCTGCTCAGGACATCCCAAAATCCCACTGTGTCCCTGGGAGTGTTGTCATGGAGCTCTGGCGGGTTTGGGATGGCGATCATTCCATGGGGTCAGTGCTCCCACGTTCTGGTGGGAAGAACTTTTCCCAAAATATGCCCAAATTCCCATCCCCTGGCACACCTCCAGCGCTTCCCTCAATCCTGACACTGGCCTGAAATCCCATAAAAATGTCTGAAATCCCAGATAAATGTGTGATGTCCCAGACAAATGTCTGACATCCCATATAAATGTTTGATATCACAGATAAACATCTGAAATCCCAAATAAATGTCTGAAATCCCATATAAACATCTGAAATCCCAGATAAATGTGTGATATCCCAGAAAAACATCTGAAATCCCATATAAACGTCTGAAATCCCATATAAATGTCTGATATCCCAAATAAACATCTGAAATCCACGGGCTGCAAAAATCCCTGGAAATCCCAAATAAATTGATTTTTCCAAGCGCTCCTCCATCCCCTCCATCGCTCCCTCCTCGATCTCAAATCCCTGAAAGGGATCTCGGGACCGTCCCGGGACACTCCCGAGGTTGAGCCGGGCTTGGGGAGGGTTTGGCGGAGCAAATCCCGGTTGGAATGCGGGCGGGAGGAGCGGGGGCGGCGGCAGACGGGGTGGGACAGTCTGGCAGCTCCTCCAAAGATGCCCCAAGGCCCGGGCTTGGTGACAACCTGCAAGCCCTCAGAGCTTCTCTGGGGTTTCACTGGGCTCCAAAATTCCTCTAAAATTCCCTGCAAGCAAAGGTTTCCTTCACTCTGGCTCCCGAATCCCTTGGTTTTCTGGGAAATAAAATGTAGGCGGGGAAAAAAAATTGGCTTTTGGATTCATTTTTTCCTTCTAGCAGAGTATTTAATCCTTCACATGTCCATAAAATTCAGATTTAAATCATCTTGGAGCAGCAGAGAGCAGAAAAAACAAATCCAGGAAAGAAAAAAACAACGGGAATTCTTCCTGCATGACCACCTGGATGTTTATTCCACACCTGTGACATTAAAAATCGCTGCTCACTAGAAGAAAATGTTGTAGAATCCCCCTGGTTCCTCTGACAGGTGAAGTTCTCCGAGCTCTAAAATTTCCACAGATATAAAAACAATTTTATCCACTAAATTTAAAAAAAAATCCATTGGAAATCTAGAGATTTCTCCTGAAAAAAAAATAAGAAAATCAGAGCAAAGAAGGCAAAGAGATAAAAAGACTTGAGGTATTATTTTTTTTTTCCTTAATCACAACCAGTTCCTCCTTCCCAGATTTAATTACTCAGGTGCTAATTGTCATTCTTCCCAGAGCGCTCACCTTCCGGAGTAAACAGGAAAAGAGGTCGGAACGGTGGGATTTGGGTTCCTCCGGGACTGAGGATGTCATGGCTGGATCCAAATTGTCCCAAATTGTCCCTCAGGCACGGCCTGAAGGAGCCACTCATGTCCATGTGAGGCTTGGTGTCCTCTTCTCTCACCCTCCTGGCATCCCAAAAATTCCAGGATTCCCGGAGCCACCTGGAGCCGGCTCAGATCCTCCCACCTTCCCCGGGACCTTGTGGGAATGAGGAGAGGGGAAAGTTGGGTCTGGTGAAAGCCCTGGAGGTTTAATTGTGATTAGGTGTGGAGGGTTTGGGCTGGAAAAGGGGAGAATCCCTGATTTCTGTGAGAATTGAGAGAAAAACACAGAAAAAATTACTTTTCTTGCACGGGAAAACGGAAATCCTGCTCAGGGTTGGAGGGGTTGGGCCTTGACCCCGTGTCCAGTCCTGGACAATCATGGAAAAGGGATGTGGAGGGACTGGAGTCAGGGATGGGAACTCCAGGGATGGGAACAGGGCCAGAGCAGCTGGAGAAGGGTCTGCAAAATCCTGAGGGAGCAGGGGGGGCTCAGCCTGGAGAAAAGGGGGATCCAGGGGGAATTTGGGATCTGCCAGGAGAAATTTGGGATCTGATCCCAGGGAATGGGGACAGGACAAGAGGGAACGGCCTCAAGCGGTGCCAGGGTGGGATATTTGGGATGATTTTTCCATGGAAAAAGGGTTGG
This sequence comes from Alethe diademata, assembly GCA_025584955.1. Lineage (NCBI taxonomy): Eukaryota > Metazoa > Chordata > Aves > Passeriformes > Muscicapidae > Alethe > Alethe diademata. The sequence goes on from JANRMJ010000065.1 coordinate 2,512,781, forward strand.
GAAGCATTGGAAAGGGCTCATGGAGGGTTGGATCCCCATCCCTGGAGGTGTCCGAGGAATTCCTGGAATTCTGGGGATCAGACACAGCTCGGACTTGATACTCTGGGAGGTCTTTCCCAACTTCAGGGATTTTGAGATCCTGGAAAATCTTCGGCCATTCAGCACAAGACGAGACTGGAGCCTCGGAGCTGGGAGTGCTGCCCTTGTGGAATTCCCTCATGGAATTCCCTCTGGAACGCCCAGCCCGCTCCAAGAGGAGTCACCAGAGCCACCGAAGGACGTCGCTGAGGGGTCCTGACTCACCGACACCAACGTGACGGCTCCAATGACTCCAATTGCCCATAAATGTAATGGAGATTCCCAAATAAGTGCCAATTAGGGATAACGACCCAACCCCGTGACGTTCCCACGTGTCGGGAGCGCGGATCCGTTTACGTCTCCCGAAATAATCCACTTTTGGAAGGCCCCAATTTTGTGCTAATCAGAGTTAACCACAGGGTGTGAAAGAACTCGGGGTAGAAAGGGAGGTGCAGGACCGGTCCTCAGAGATGGTTTTGAGGTGAGCCTGGAGCCAGAGGAACTGTTCCAACTGGAATTTGGGATATTCCTCAGGAAGATAAGAGTTGGAAGCTGCTCTGAGGGGAAAATTTCCACACTCAGCAGCTTGAGGAGAAGAAAATCAGGAGGGATTCACCTCATTTAAAATTCAGCTCCCAAACTGAGCTCTGCTGGGTGCAGCCTCTCCTCCCGGGGCAAAAGATGAGCAAATCACACTCCACGAATCCCAATTTATCCCTGGAAAAACCCCCGGGGCAGCAGAGCCTCTGGAGAGGGGGGAGAAGCTGCACATGAGGAGCTGAGTGTGTGGAAAAGCTGAGCCACCTGTGAGGTGGCAAAAAACCCGTGGAGATCCGTCAGCTCTGGGTGGAATTCTGGGAAGGAACCGGCGCCAATGCCTGGAATTCTCCAGGACGTGCTGGTCGTGCTGGGTTGGTTGGTTTGGTGTTGCTTTTTTTTTTTTTTCTCCCTTATTTAGCATTTTTGTGATGGTCATGTTCCCACCTCTGTGATTGGGATTTTCCAAAATCAGCAAAACTTTAATAAAAATTGTACCCTGGGCCTAAATCTCAATTAAACCAGAGCCTCTTGCACTTTTCTGTGAGGGAAAAAACATCTTTAAAATAAGGATTATTTTGCCTTGAATGTTCCTTGGAATGTTCCCCAAAGGAGCTGGAGTTGTGTCCCCGTTGGAATTTCCAAGCACGGACAGTGTTAATCCATGGAGAGGAATAGGTTGGATGAATTAAACAATTTAATTTTGGGGAAGAAAAGGGACCTCAGGGTTTTGTGGGAGCACTGGAGGATTGGCTGTGCCTTCCCACGAGAATTAGGATGGGGTATTTCTCATAGTAAATCCAATCAATTATCCATCTTCCCTAATAACAACCATCTCAAGTTGGAAAAACCCCAAGTATCAAAACCTGACATTTATGAAAATAAGGCCACGGAAATGTCCCAGCGCATTAAATCCCTTTCTGAAAACCAATTAATTCAGCACCCGCTGGTTTGGTTGTTTTTATTTTTTTAATGACCCGGCCATTCCCGTTGGGAACCGCATGATCAGAGTGGGGCTGGCTCAGCATCACCTGCTTTCCTGGAAGAGGGCTTCCACCAAAAATTAGGATGCAAGCAAACATGCAAAGCATGTGGAGGTGGAGCCTGCCGGGGCAGTTTGTGGTCAGCTGTCCATCCCCCTGGGCTCCCGCGTTTCCGGAGCTGACGCCACTCCGGCCGTATAAAAGGTTTGGATTCGGAGGCTCCCGCCAGTTCCTTTGGCTTCTCCGTCGCTCGCCAGGACCGGTGATCCGGTAAGTCCTGCTGGGCTTTATCAGGGAATTTTTATCAGGATATCTCGTGGAAAAGAGAGTTCATTCCTGGACCCGGGAGAGCTTCGCTCTTCTGCTTCTCATCCAGGATTTGTGCTGGAATTGGGGGTTTTATTTAGGGTTTGCTCTGCCTGGAGGAGTTTGGGGAAGTCACCTCCTCCAAAAATGTGGCTGCTCCCTCCTGTTCCCTCCTGGTTAATTTGTTCCTGCCTCATTAAGGCTGGGAATTAAATAAATTAATGGATGCTGTGGAGCAGCTCCTGGGACTTCAAACGGGATGGGTGGGAAGAGGCTTTATCCGGAAGGAGAGAGCTGAGGATTCCTGCAGGCAAAGCTGGAGGAGAGCTCTGGGAGAAGCCAAGAGGAGGAAATGAGTTGGAAATGGGAGCTGCAGCCTCTGGGCCAACCCTTCTCTCATGGAAGGACGAGCCCCATCAATTCCCACCCCCCAAAAAATTTCAGTGGCATCCCAGGATCTGGAGGATCATCAGGATGGGAGAGCTGGGAATGCTGAGCCTGTGGAGACCTCAGAGTCTTTTTCAGGATCTACAGGAGATCCAGGGAAGCTGGAGAGGGATTTTTCCTCAGGAACTACAGGGACAGGAAAAGGAGGAATGGATTTACACAGAAATATGGGAAATTGAGGTTGGATATTGGGAAAAAACAGAGGGCGGGGAGGCCCTGGCCCTAGGTTATTCTGTGGATTCCTCATCCCTGCAAGTGTCCAAGGCCAGGCTGGACAGGTTGTGCAGCAACTTGGTCTGGGTTGGAGCGAGGTATTTGAGATCCCTCCCAAGCCAAACTGCCCCATGATTCTGTGGGATAATGGCAGGATTGGCCTCTGGGCTCTGTGGTTGGGAATTCCCAGCGCGGGGGACGTGCCCAGGTGGGCGTGAGCATCTGATAAGGAAGAGATAAGCCCTAATGATAGAAGTGAGAGCAGAAGGAACTGAATTATTTTTGTGTCATGGCTTCTACCAAATTGGACTTTGGGCAATCCCGTAAAATTCAGGATTTGTGGCTCGAGGCTTCCTGGTTGGTTCCCAATGAAGGAAGGGAATTCCATAAACATTCTGGGATTAGCCCTGACTGTGGCGGTTGCAACGCCCAGCTCCCGGATTTGATCCCAGCGGGGGCCATTCCCTGAAGAGTTGGACTTGATGACCAACTCCAGAATCCAGGAATCCTGAACTTAGGCAGCTTTCCCTGACATTCCTTTCCTCAGCCGGACACAAAACCAGCAAGACCTCACACCACGTTGAGCAGGGGTCTATATCCTAATTTTTTTTTTGTCTCTTTCCCAGCTTTTTCCCAGCTTTTTCCCACTACCCCACCACCTCTCCAGGATGTCCTACTACTACGAGCAGCGCAAGCAGCCCTGCCTGCCCCCTTCCATCTGCCTGCAGAAATGCGTCAAGTGCCCTGAGCCCTGCGCCACCAAGTGCGTCGAGGTCTGCCAGGCCCCCTGCGCCACCAGCTGCGCCACCCAGTGCGTGGAGGTCTGTGCCACCCCATGTGCCACCCAGTGTGCCACCACCTGTGTCCCGCAGTGCGTGGACGTTTGTGCCACCCAGTGTGCCACCAGCTGCGCCCCGCAGTGCGCGGACGTTTGCGTCCCGCAGTGCGTGGATGTCTGTGCCACCCCATGTGCCACCCAGTGTGCCACCAGCTGTGCCCCACAGTGTGTAGAGGTCTGTGCCACCCCGTGTGCCACCCAGTGTGCCACCAGCTGTGCCCCGCAGTGTGTGGACGTCTGCGCCACCCAATGTGCCACCACCTGCGTCCCCCAGTGCGTGGACGTCTGCCCCACCCAGTGCCCCGCCCAGTGCGCTGAGCCCTGTGTCACCAAGTGCGTGGAGCAGTGCCAGGCTGAGGTTTGCAGCACCAAGTGCGTGGAGAAGTGCGAGACCGTGTGCCTGGAGCCCTGCTCACGCCCCTGCTGATCCCGAGCCGCTGAGGAGCCGCAGCCGCGCGGTTCCGGGATGGAAAACACGGCGCAGACCCATTGGCGACGCAACAAGGCCTCTCCTGCTCTGATCGTTTTATTCGTCTTGGAAAACGTTTCCTCTCTGAGTGTTCCCTGTGTTTTCACTTCTACTCCTGCCATGCCGGCATTTTTCCTTGATAAATTCCCGATATTTTAGCGTTGAGAGTCTTGAGCAGTGCTGGCAGCAGCTGGTGGTGGAAGATATCAACGCTTTTCCCCCGTCCTCTTCTCCTCTTGTCTCTTCTCAGTCTTGTAAATTCTCTGTGCAGCATTAAAAAAATGACCATTGATGGCACCAGTTGTCTTTTGTGTTTCTTCTCCCCATTTCCACATCCTCAGACCCCAAAATATCTCCCTTGATTTCCATTTTCAAAGGTGGTTGGGGAGGGTTTTGTGCCTGAAGTAAAAAAAAAAAAAAAGGTTTAATAGGGAGAAATTCTTTCTAATCCTACAAGGAAAACGTTGTCTGGTCAATTCTTTTCTGGGAGATGCTTGAAATTATTGATAGAAATTTGATTTTCAGCCAGAATCTTGGTCTTCACAGCTTGGGATTTTGGAGGCAAATCTTAGAAACCATCAAAAGGTGAATTTAAGTGGAAGAAAGCCTTACATTCATAAAGAAGGAACTGAACACCTGGAAGGTGCAATTTTAAATAAATATAAACACACTTTTATTCTGGAGAAGTTAAAGCTGAAGGTGACCCTGTTGTCTGGTGGGTGTCAAACCCATTAAAAAACCCCCAAATTTCAGAGATAAACCTCCCACTGTGTCCTGGGTTGTGCCTGTGGCTTTCTTCACCTCCGGCTCCGTGATGGCCACACCATTTCCACGTCTGGGAATGCTGAAATCGCTCCCCACCTACCCCCTCATTACGGGAAGGGTGGGGAATATCTCATCTGGAGAATAAAAGAGAGATATTTTTATTCAGGGGTGTGCCAACACCGTTTCCAAATCGTGTTTTTAATGTGCAGGTGGGGAGGCGAGGAGCAGGTTCCTGTCTGTGGCCCCTGCTTGGTGACAGCAAAAGGTGACACCGAAAAGGTGACACCCTCAGACATGGGAGGTAAAAAAACACAGTTGGGGAAGGCAAAGCGGGAGCAAGAATTCCCAAAAAAAAAAAAAAATGGATGGGGAAAGGAGGAATCAGCACCTCGAATTTCTCTGCGGAATTTCAGGTCCAGGCTCGGCCTCAGGAGTGCCTTGGAGGTGCCACTTCCGTGACATCTTGGGGACATGGAAAAGGTTTTAGGGATCAGGGCAAACCACCCCATACGTGCAGCAGGAATTCCCAGGAAAATGAGGAATTTGCACCTCAAATTCCTCCTGAGGAAGCCAAATCTGTGAGGATCCAAGATCTGCCTTGGAGGTGCCACTTTTGTGACATCGTAAGGGCACGGAAAAGGTTTTAGTTGGGAATCATGAGGAAAAAAACCAACCTAGACACACTTGGATGGGAGATTCCCAGGAAATGAGGAGTTTGAGCCTCAAATTCTTCCAAACCTTTGGGGATCCAGGCTTTGGGAATGAAACTTTTGTGTCCTCCTGGAGTCATGGGAAAGGTTTAAATTAGGAATTATGGGAAAGGTTTAAATCTGGAATCATGGGAAATGTTTAAATCAGGAATTATGGCCAAGGTTTAAATCAGGAATTATGGGAAAAGGTTTAAATCAGGAATCACAGGAAATGTTTAAACAATGAATTAGGGAAAATTTTAAATCAGGAATTATGGGAAAGATTTAAATCAGTAATTATGAAAAAAGGTTGAAATCAGGAATTATGTAAAAAAGTTTAAATCAAGAATCATGTGGAGCTCCTCTGATCCGTGAGTCACCTGATTCTGGAGCATTTTCATCCCCATCCATCACCTGTCAGTCACTGGAATTTTTCCATTTTTCCCTGGGAGCACGGGAGCGCCTGGAAAACCCAGAGGAAGTGGCCTGAGGGACCGGCTGTCCCTGTGGCCAAGCCTTGACACATCAGCTGTGGTCAGAGATGGGAATTGCTGGAATTCCCGGGATATTTGCAATAAACCAGGGATATTTCGTCAGGAAGTGAAGGAGCCTGGAAAATCTTCCTCATTTCTTGGGGGAAAAAAAAAAAAAAGCCATGTAGATTTAATTCCTGATTTTGGGGATGGGAATTAGAGAAAGGAAAGAGCAAAATCCTGTTCCAAACTGGGATTTTGAAGAGATTCCCAATCACAACAGGATTTTTGGAGATCGCTCCAGCTGCTCCCCAGCCAAAATGATCCCTAAAACTCATTCCTGAGTGGATGTGAGTCCCGATTTTGTGGGATCTCTGCCAGGGATAAGGACAGGGCGAATTATTAATGAATTATTAACGAATTATTAACAAATCACCCTGTGATGAGCAGCCCTGGGTGTGCCCTCGGTGAAAAAACAACCAATCCCCCGCAGCCGGGAGAGGAGGGAAATCTCTGCCAGACTTTGACTGAGGTCCAGGAGGTGGGAGCGGAGCCGGTTCCGGTTGTGAAAGATTCTGGTCACCGAGTTTAATCCGGAGTCATCGGCTCTTCCGCGGGGATATAAAAGCTGCTCCTTTGGGAAGCTCCACACCCGCAGCGGCTCCTCCTGAGCTCCCTCCTCGAGCAGGACGTGCCAGGTGAGTCCTTCCCTGCCCCTGTCGCTGCCCAGGTGAGGGGTTTCGGTGCCCCGGGGTTGGAAAAATGGGATTTTTCCCAGGGTTGGTAAAATGGGATTTTTCATTGTTTTATTTCCCAATCTGGGGTTTCTCCCCCTGCAAAATTCCACCTGCAATGGGTGGAAAATTGTATTATGAAATTTTAGCATATAAAAGCTGCTCTTTTGGGAAGCTTCACACCCACAGCAGCTCCTCCTCAAGTAGGACGCGCTAGCTGAGTCCTTCCCTGCCCAGCTGAGGGTTTTTGGTGGCCCAGAGTCAGAAAAATGGATTTTTTCGCCATTTTCTTTCCCATTCTGAGGTTGTCTCCTCCCAAAAGTTCTACCTGCAATGGGTGGAGAACCGTATTATGGAATTTTGGGGGGTTTGAGGCTTCAGCGGGTGGCTTGGGACGTTTTTGGAACAGAATTCCGTGATAATTTTTCCTGGACTGATAAGAATCCCGTGGGTAACCCAAGGCTGGCATCCATGGGCTGATGGTGGAGCAGCTTCCCGGATTTCCGGGGATCCTGGTTCTGTTTCCTTGGATAAAATCCTCAATCTGCCTGAATTTCATGGCTCCTGCTCTGGGGGTCTCAAGGAGCTGGGCAGAGACGTGGTGGTTCAAAAAATTGGTATCAACTATTGGGAATATTATCAAATATCGGGAATATTATAAAATATTGGGATTTGTATCTGATACTGGGATTGTTATCAAAAGATTTTTCCCTGTCAAAACTTCCAATCCTGAGATATTCCCAGTTTTCTTCTTTGGTTGTTTTTCTTGGAGCTTCTCCTCGAGTTCCCTCCAAATCCACTTTTTTTTCCCCCAAGCTTTTTAAATTTGAGATTCCCAGGAAAAAAATGAGCAGAGGGAAGGAAGGAAGGAGAACCCCTGGTGCTGTTTGTCTCCTCTCCAGCTCTGCAGCCTTTTCCTGGCTTTGTTAGGCTGGGCTTTGCCTCTGCTCCTCATTTTAGGCACAGATATTCCCTGATCCCTCAGGGAATGGGATGGGATAAAAAAAAACCCAAAAAACCAAATCTAACAAGAGCTGGGAAACTGAACTTCCCAAAATTTGGGCTGAACTGCAGCATCCTCCAGGACTTAACTCCAAGACCTGTCTGGTTTGGGCCTGGGATTAAGTTTAAATCCGCGGGGTCGATCTGGGAGCCCAACACCCCCCAAAAAGGTGAATTCCATCTTGAAATCCACTCGGTTCTCTCCCTGATTTTGAATTCCAGGCTCTTCCAGGATGTCCCAGCAGCAGAAGCAGCAGCAGGTGATCCCTCCCCAGTGCCAGCAGAAGTGCGGGGCCACGCCCAAGGGGGTCCAGCAAAGCCAGGCCCAGCAAAGCCAGGCCTGCAAAGGCCAGGCCCCCAAAGGCCAGGCCGTGAAGAGCCTCCCCCAGCAGCAGCAGCAGCAGTGCTCCAAGCAGAAGTAGGAGCCATCCCAAATAATCCCAAATCCTGCTTTTCCCACCTCTCCTGGCTCCCAGGAACGTCTCCGGACCTGCAGCCGCCTGCTTTGCTCGCCAGCAGAAATTACCTCATAACGAGATGCGCTTAATTAGCTTGAGAAAAATAATCAACGAATCGCGGGGCTGGTTTTAATTCCGAATTTAATTTGGGATCTGGCGCAATAAAATGGTGAAATGACCTCGTGGTTGCATGGTTTTTTTTTTGGTGGTTTTCTCCCGTCTTTCCTTCTCTTTCTATTTTCCCCCCAAAAAATCAACTTTAAGCACAAACAAACCCCGTTTTCTGCAAGCTCAGCCTCCGCTTCATGTTTATCAGGAGAAGCTGTTGAAAACCCCCAAAACTTGGTATAAAAATTGCTACAACTTGATTAAAAAAGTTCCCAAAACTTGGTAAAAAAACCCCCAAAACCTGGAATAAAATCCTCAAAACTTGATTAAAAAATTCCCACAATTTGGTATAAAAATTCCTAAAACTTGGGGTAAAAATTCCCCAAACTCACTACAAAACTTCCAAAACTTGGTATAAAAATTCCCACAATTTGATAAGAAAAAATTCCCAAAAGTTAGTATAAAAAAAACCAAAACTGGGTGCAAGGCTCCCAAAACTTGGTACAAAAGTCCCCAAACCTTGGTATAAAAATTCCCACAACTTGCTATAAAAATCCCCAAAACTTGGGGATTTGGTACACCCCCTCCCCGCCCCCAATTTCATACAAAAATCCCCACGACCAGGAACAAAAAAAATTCACAAAACTCGCTACTCAAAGTCGCTTTTATTGTGGAATTATCACAGTGAAATCAATCCTGGATCCAAGAGCAGCCGAAGATAATTCCGAGACCAAGTCCCAAACACCGACGGGTGGCGAAACATTCCCGGCTGGAATTCCTCCTTTATCCCGTCTGCGCCACGCCCGCGGTTAATCCCTTCCCAAACATGTCTGGAGTGGAGTTAATTATCCATAAATTGGGATAATTATGGAATATTCTCGGCCTGAGCTGTTCTTTGACACCTCCGAGGAAATTCAAGGGGAGAGAGAGAGCGCTTGGACCTACCCTAAAAATCTTCCTTTTCCCCCTCTCAATCCCAAAGGATCCTTTTTAATCCCACCAAAATCACATCTATCCTAAAAATCTTCCTTTTCCCCCTCGGTTCCAAAGGATTCTTTTTAATCCCACCAAATAGTCAGCACTAATTCCCGATTTGGGAAATTTTGAGCTTTTTTTGGCAGGAGATTCCTCACAAATCTGATTATTTATAAGGGAAAAACTTCCCAGATTCCAGGCGGGAGCTGGAATCAGGAGAGAAAGGCAGGAAAAAGAGGATGAGCTCTTCCCTGGATTTTGGATCGTGAACCTCCCCTTGTTCCTTGATTTTCTTGGGGAGGCTTTCTTGGCATTCCAAATCCGTGGGACTGGGGAAGAAAGGGCAGGAATTTGGGAACTGCAACCCTGCTGGAAGCCATTCCCGACAGGAATTCCCTACTGTTAGTAAAGGACAACGCGTTAGCGGGAGGGAAGGCTGGAAGGAATTCCTGAAAAAAAAGCTCTGCAGGGGTTAAAAAAAAAAAAAGAAAAAAGAAAAAAATGTTTGGAAAAAAACCCCAAACCCTCTGGATTCAGGGAGAAAATCTCCTGGATCGGGATTTTCCCTCTACTTCTGCCAGAGGCCGGGCTGTTCCAGCTGCTGCTCCAGGGGAGGGAATTTCTCGGGAAGGGAGCGCTGCTCCGGGACCTCCTGGAATTCCTGCTTTTCCTGGGAACAAGGGGTGGGAACCGGGATTTCCTGGATTTCCTGCTTTTCCTGGGAACACGGGACGGGGTCTGGGAGTGGGACCGGAATCTGGGTGTCCTGGAATTCCTGCTTTTCTGGGATGGACACCGGGATTTCCTTGCATTCCTGTTTTTCTGGGATGGACACGGGGATTTCCTTGCATTCCTGCTTTTCTGGGATGGACACCGGGATTTCCTTGCATTCCTGTTTTTCTGGGATGGACACCGGGATTTCCTTGCATTCCTGTTTTTCCTGGGAATGCGGGACGGGTTCAGGGCACGAAACCGGGATTGGCACCGGAGTTTCCTGGCACTCCTGCTTTTCCTGGGCACATGGAATGGGTTCAGGGCATGAAACTGGGATGGGGACAGGGGTGTCCTTGCATTCCTGCTTTTCTGGGATGGACACCGGGATTTCTTTGCATTCCTGTTTTTCCTGGGCACACGGGACAGGATCAGGGATGGACACCGGGATTTCCTGGCACTGCTGTTTTTCTGGGATCTCCTGGAATTCCTGTTTTTCTGGGATGGACACCGGGATTTCCCGGCACTGCTGCTTTTCCTGGGCACACGGGACAGGGTCAGGGATGGACACCGGGATTTCCTTGCACTCCTGTTTTTCTGGGATGGACACCGGGATTTCCTTGCACTCCTGTTTTTCTGGGATGGACACCGGGACTTCCTTGCATTCCTGTTTTTCTGGGATGGACACCGGGATTTCCCGGCACTGCTGCTTCTCCTGGACCTCAGGAGCAGCCACGGGAACCGGGATCTCCTCCTGCTCCTCCAGCGCTGCCGCCGTCGGTTCCGGGCAGGATTTCTCTTCGGATTTCGGGAATTTCGGAGGGAATTCGCTCTGCTGCTGCTGCTGCTGGGGCGGGCACTGCGGCACCGGAGCTTCTCCTTCTCCCGGCGCTGGAATCGCTTGTTCGGGGCATTTTGGCACCGCCGGGAGCGTCTCGGGGCACGGGGCGGGCACCGGAATTTGGGGATGCTGCGACAGCTCCGAGCTCTGTTTTGGGGTGGTTTTACCCAAACCGGGTGGGAGCGTGAGCTCCTGCTTGATTTGCATCTGGTTCAGAGACATCTCTGCGGGAAAACAGGATCACCTGGGGGGAAAAACGGGAATTTCTTGTGTTACCGGCGCGAGGGTGACACAACTATTAAAAAAAAACAAACAAAAAACCAAAAAACCAAAAAAACCCCCAAAACAAAAAAACCGAGTTTTCCTCCTCTACCCTTGGCTTCCCCAGGTTTCTTCCTAAGGGATCGTGATTTATTCCTCCTTTTCCACCCTCCCTCTCCCAGCTCCGGCCCTGATCCCTCCATTCTGTTTTGGACCGATAAACCCGAAATAATTCCTGATTTTTTGCCCCTCGATTTTCAGCTTTTCCTTGGAATTCGCAGCGCCAGGGGAGGTTTCTCGAGGCTCTGGCGAGCTGAGGGTTAAATTCACAGGAGGCAGCTCCTCCTCTCGCTCCGGTGACGATGCCGAGGATTTGGGGTCACCCTGGCTCGGTCCTTGGAAGGGAATTCTCAGGGATAAAGAGTCCCCGAGGTCCAGGATTGTCACCTCTGTCCCCTCCTGAGTCACGGCGGATTTCTCCTCCCGGGGCCACCGCGCGTCCCCGACAATTTGGGGACAATTTTGTGGCTCCACCTGGACCTCGGGAATCTCTGCGCTGCCGCTTTTCTAAACCCAAGGGCAGGAGTGAAAGGTGAGAATTCCAAAAGTGGGCTTGGATGGGATTTGAACTCCTGGCCGAGGCTGAGAGGGGGAAAATTCCTCCTCCCTTCCCTGGGGGGTTCCCAGCTCCTCTCACAGCCAATTCCTTCCTCTCTTTCCCCCTCTTTTTTTTTTTTTCTTTAATCTGATAAGACATTAATCAGTTAATTAATTAATTAAGACCTTGCTCCTGACTTAGATGAGAGCGGCACATGGGGAAAATATTTTCATTCCTGGAGCGCCCTCGTGCTCCCAAATTTGCCTTTTCCCGAGGAACTCCTGGATGAAATGGAAGTTTTGAGAATATTTTGTTTCTAAAATCACATTAAAATCGATTTGGCAGGAGAGGGTTTGGTGCCCTTCCCTGGAGGGAGGAGACTCATCCTTAAACCAACGGAATTCCATCTGATCCGTGCCTCTAATTTAGGGTTTAATTACCCTCAGATTTAGACTCGGTCTTAATTTGCCTTCCACAGCCATTTCCAGGCTGCCTCAATGCCCACAAATTCCCTTCTTTCCAGGAACCCTCTGGGTATCCCAAAGCTCCAAATCCAAGCTTTCCTGGAGGGCTGTGCCTGCAGTGGAGGCCAGGAGCAGAACCCCAAATATCCCCCAAAAATACTGGGATTCTCAATCCCAAATATCCCCCCCAAAAAATCAGGATCCTCAATCTCAAACTTCCCCAAAATTCTCAGTATTCTCTGTCCCAAATATCCCCCAAAAATCTCAGAATTCTCAGTCCCA
>JANRMJ010000065.1:2539869-2553544 GCA_025584955.1 Alethe diademata
ACAAGGCTCGGAGTTTTCCAAAACACCCAGGTTTGGGCTGGGAAGGTGAACGGGAATTTCTGACGGAATTGGGATAAAAATTCCCTCGGAATCCCAGGACTGGAGAGGGAGCAGACTGGGTCTGAATTCCCTGTTCCAGCAGGGTGATCCCAGAGCATGGGATGCTTCCGGAATATTCCAGAAATTTTCCAGAGCACAGTGAAGAAATTCCTAAAATTCAAGTGGAAAAAAAGTGAAGGAATTCCTAAAATTCCAGTGGAAAAGGCGCTGCTGTTCCAGGAGAGCCCCTCTCCCTTCGGAATGTGACTAGAATTCCCAGATTTTTAACCCAGCAAAGACCCCTAACAGGAATTCCTCAAGAATTCCCAGTTTGGTGACGCCCAAATGTCCCACACAAAGCTTTTATTCTTTGATGAAGATAAAAACCACAACTAGAAACGAAAAATCTTTGAAATAGTGGAAGTGATTTGATAATGTTTCATTAAAAAGTTAATTAATTAAATTCTTTATGCTGAAAATGTGAACTGAAAATAAACTTTATTTACAGAAATATACAAATATTTACATACATAAACTTAAATAAACATTCTTGTCTGACCTCGGATTAAAATCTTGGGTTTCTGCCTCTTAGTGATTTTTTGTTTAAAATTTTAATTTTTTCTAAAAATTTAAATATTTATTTATTCCTATTTAATTAAAATGTATTATTATTATTATATTTTATTAGTAGTATTATAAGTAGTTGTTATTATTATATTTATTTAACATGATATATTTATTTAATGTGAAAGATTTTTTAATAGAATGTTTTGGGTTTCCAGGACCTGTTGGATCCATGGAAAATTGGGATAAAATCCTGGAATGCTTTGGGTTTCAAGAACGTATTGGATCCACAGAAAACTGGGATAAAATCATGGAATAATTTGTGTTGGTTGGATGTCAAAACTGTTCCATTCCATGGGCAGGGACCTTTCCCTATCCCAGGTGGCTCCAGGCTGGAATTGGGCATTTCCAGGGATGGGAAATCCATGGAATCACCTGAGCCAGGAAAGGATTTATCCCAAATATCCCATCCAAACCAGCCCAGGGAATCCTGGAATGGTTTGGGCTGGAAGGACCTGAAAGATCCTGGAAGATCCAAGGGACACCTCCCACTCTGCCAGGCAGATCCAGCCTGGCCTGGACACTTCCAGGGATGGGAAATCCATGGAATTTCCTGGGCCAGGCCCTCCCAGGGAACAATTCTGGCCAAAATCCCACCCAAATTCCCTCTCTGATCCCATTCCCTGTGTCGTGTCCCTGCAGTTCCTGAGGAAAATTCTCTCTCCAGCTTCCCTGCAGATCCTGGGAGGGGCTCTGGGGTCTTCACATTCCCAACATTCCCAGCCCCTCCATGACCTTTGTTGTCCCATCTCTGTGTATTTTTCCCCACGGAATCTTCCAGACAATCCTCCCGGGAGGGGGAGGATCCCGGGTTTTTGGGGTCACCGGGATTTGGGGATGTTTTGGGATGGCCCTGACTCAGCCGTGCCTCAGTTTCTCCAGTATTTAATTGGGAATAATGACATCCCCCCCGAAATATCCCAGGAGCCTCATGGAGATGAAAGGGCCTCGCAAATGTTAATTAAGGACATTTGGGTGCTAATTAAGGGCATTTTTAATGCCAGGTCATGAAGTTATCCCCGCACTGGGCACACACAACCAGGAATTAGCAGCTCTCCTTGATCCCGAGCTTCCCAAGGAATTCCCATAAAACACAGCTTAATCCACACTCCAATGCCTGTTTATTCCCAAAAATTTAGGTCAGGGAATTTAAAGAGTTTAAAAATTCCTTGTTGTTGTTGTTCGTGGGAGGGAGAATCCATAAAAGTGAGAGGAATCCGGGGCTGGAGTTGGGATTTGTCTTTGGGCTCCTCCCTGGAGCCCTCGGAATGTTGGGATCCACCTGGAAAACCGACGCCGTGTCCCTGTTATTTATTTCCTCTGGAGCCGGGGGAAGCTGGGGAATTAAATGGAAATCATAGGGCGGCCTCTAGGCTCCTGGGAAAGCGGGAAATAAGCCTGGAAATTTGGGTCATGGGTCAAAATGTGGAGCTTGATATTCCAAATATTCCAAAATTCTAAAATTCCAATATTCCAAAAATTCCAATATTCAAATACTCCAATATTCAAATACTTCAATATTCAAATGTCTAAATATTCCAATATTCCAAAACTCCAAGATTCAAATGTCCAAATATCCACATATTCCGATATTCAAATATTTCAAAATTCCAATATTCCAATGCTCCAATATTCCAATACCCAAACATCTCGATATTCCTAAATTCAAGTGCTCCAAATATTCCACTATTTCAATATTTCAATACTCCAAATATTCCAAATATTCCAAATATTCCAGTCACAAAATTCTCTTGGCTGACCAATGGAATGGTGACATTCCCAAGACTCCAGGAGCAGGGTGGGATTTTGGGAATTCTGAGCAGGGCCTGGAGTTGGATTTGATCCCTTCCAAGGAGGACATTTCCATGATAATTCCATGACAATTCCATTACAATTCCATGATAATTCCCCTCTTTTTCGAGCACCTCACCTGAATCCCTGGAACTCAAAAGTGCTGGATTCACATTAAAGGGACAAAAACGAAAATAAAAATTTCCAGGGACAAAAACCCTCAAAAAAACCCCCAAAACTCCAAATTCCCTCCAAATTGCCCTTCCCTCGTGCAGAAGCGACTCTCCCAAAGTCACCATTCCCAATTTTCCCTGCAATTTTTTCGTGGCATAAACAGGGAACAGGAAATCATTCCAAATTTTCCCTGAGTTGTTTTTATTTTGTGGGATAAACAGGCAACAGAGGAAGGCATGGAGCAGGAAATGGGAATTTTGGGCGGTTTTTTTGGGATGAGCCAAAAAAGGGCAGCACCGGCCCCTTTGTGACAGCGAATTTTTGGGAGCTATCCCAAGGGCTCCTAATGATCCCTCCGCTCTCCTCTGGATTACCGAGAAGGAACCTGCGTGTCCCATAATTATGGGATGCCCAGAGTCCTTCCTGGATGGATTTTCAAAGGGATTCCTGCCCGCAGCTCCCATGGGAATGAGGAATTCTTTCTTCATTCCCTTGGCTGGCCTCCACCGCCATTTATTTTAAATTTTTTGGGGGGCTTCACTGCCATTTATGTTATTTTTTGGGGTGGAAAGGGCTGTTTGGACCGGAATTTTGGGAAGATCCCTGAGCATCCCTGGTTTTCCAAGATTTTTTGGTTTTTTGGTTTTTTGTTTTGTTTTGGTTTGGTTTGGTTGGTTTGGGTTGTTTTTGTTGTTTTTTTTTTTTTTTTTTTGCTGGTCCAACCTTTTGGATCCCGGCGATCCAGGACATCCCTGGGAGCCGGAGCCGCACGTGGCCGGGACTTGGGGTGCAATTAAAGCATCACCCCGGCCAAACCCAACCTCCCCAATTCCCTGGGGCATTCCCGGGCTCCATAAAAACCCGGCCCAGGCCGGGCTTTTCCCGGACACTTCTCTGCGGCTCTTCTCCCTCATGACCCTGGTAAGTCCAAAGGAGCTCCCAAAATCCCGCTTTTTATTCCCGAATTCTCCTCCAGCTCTTTTTTTTTGGGGGGGGGAATGCGCGGCTCTTCCAGCTGGAGCTGCACTGAGGAAAAACAGGGAAGGGATTCCATGAAGGTGCTGAGGAGATTTTTAATGACTTAAAACCCGAATTCCTGATTTTAGGAGTTTTTAAATCTCTCCTGTCGCGAGGCAGGAGTGGGATTTTTTGGGGGGTTTTCCTATTATTTTTTCCCGGTAGGATTTGGGCAGGATCCCGGCGGGAATGGGGTGTGGGATTGGAAGAACCCACACAGCTCCTCCAAAGGAAGCGCAGGATTTCGCTGCTGGTTTCACGGAATTTTAAACAAATAAATCTTTTTCCCCGACCACAGCGAGGATCTGACGGAATTCCAGGCGGGAAAAATCCCCGATTCCTAAAAACTCCCGGCTAAACCCCCTAAAAGTGAGTGGGAGGAGCAAATAATCCCCCTAATTAAGAGGCGTGTTGTACTAATGAGCTTCATCATAATTGCTGCCATTGTTTTCCCGGCGCTGTTTTTATTGGACAGTGATTGTTTTGATTGTGGCGATAACGAGTTTTCCTAAATGAGCTGGGCACGTGACTCTGTCCTGCTTTAGGATTTGAGAGGATGAAACTTTAAATCCTGGAATAATCAGAATTCGGAGTGGTCAGAAAATGCAGAATTTTAATTTTTTGTTCCACTACCTACTATGTAAATTTATTTATTTATTTATTATTCATGGTTTACTCTCCTCAAAAAAAAAATATTGGCATTAAACCATTTTTGCCCAAAATAACCCTGTTTAAACCTGGGAAAACTCCTTAAAACTGAAGTTTTTCTGGAATGGGATGTTTTTCCCTGCGATTTCCAAGGAAAAGGAGACTTTTCCAGAGGAGAAAAGTGAGGCTGATTTACTGGGTGCAATTCTCCCAAAAATCAGCGAAGCTGGAGCCATTCCCAACCCCATGTCACCTGCTCAGGGTGACACCGCCCTGGCAGGGGGTCCCTTCCAACCCCAAGTCTGGAATTCTGTGATATTTAATCCTTTTATCCGGCTGCGATTTTGCCTTGATTTTTGCCTTCCCTCCACCAAATATTTGGACACGATCCTTCTGCATTTCCCCCCCCCAAAAAAACCAAACGGGGATTTGCCCTGACAGGGAGCCAGAGCTGTCCCTGCCCCATTCCAGACCCCAAATCCTTGTGGGATTAAAGCTCCAGAGAGCCCCAAACCCCTCGGCGTGGCTTGGTGGCCACACCCGGCTATTACCGGGTGGCCAAACCCGTAATTTTGGGCTCCTCTTTCATCTCCCAGGGAGCTCAGCTTGAAAGGGCGACCCGGGGAGGAGCTCGGGGAGTCACCCAGAGGGTGAGGCGCCACGGTTCGAGGGATGGCACGAACCCCAGGCTGAAATTCCGCATTTTTTTTTTTTCAGCCTTTCTAGAGCAGAATCCGGAAATTCGGACGGAATTTGCTCTCCCCTCCCAGACACACCCCGGGTTGAGTCACGGGCAGCGAGGAGAGGGGGGCGTGGAGGGCGAGTTTGGGCGCTGAATCACCCCCAAAAAAAAAAAAAAAATCCCAAAAACCAAAACAAAAATCGCGGAAATCGCTGTTTTTTCGCTGTTTTTTCTCTGTTTTCGCAGGTTTGAGCCCCCCCACCGCTCCACCATGCACTACCCCGGCGAGCGCTGCTCGCCGCTCCTCCTGCCGGGCCCCAAATTCATCCCCGAGCTGCTCCCACCGTGCCAGGCTCACCCCGAGCCCTTCGCCAACACCTGCCACCCCCTGAGCATCACCAAGAGCCCGGTGCCGCGCTGGCAGAGCTGTCCCCAAGGTGCCACCGCGCTGTCGCTGCTGCCATGCCAGCCGCTGGTGCAGAAATGCCTCCTGCTCTGCCCCGAGCCCTGCGAGACCACGCGGCTGCTGCCCCGCGCCGAGCCCGGCCCGCGGTGCCCCGCTGGCCACCAAGCCGTGCCGGCCACCGAGAGCCGCCCCCGTGGCGACAAGAAGCGCGTGGCCAGGAGCCTCCCGCCCTGCGCCCCGCGCTGCCCCGAGCCCGCCCGGCTGCGCTTCCCCCCGTGCGGCATCCGCTACTCGTCCTCGGCGTCCTGCCGGGGCGAGTGCCGCTCGCACAAGGTGGCCAAGTGCGCCTGGCGCTGCCCTGAGCTGACCAGCGGCTACTCGCTGCCCCTCCGGGGGGTCACCGAGTGTCCCCCGCAGCAGAGCGTGGCTCATTCCTTCCTGCAGGAGTACCTGGCCCCGCACAGGTGCTCCAAGGGGTACCCGACGCAGGAATTTGTCACCTGCTCGTGCGCGGAGCAGCGCCTGAGCTGCGCCACCAAGGCCACCAAGGAGTGTCCCCCGCTCAGGGAGGTGGCCAGGGGCACCAAGGAGTGTCCCCAGCTCAGGGAGGTGACCAAGGGCACCAAGGAGTGTCCCCAGCTCAGGGAGGTGGCCAAGGGCTCGCCGGCTCTCGAGGGGATCAAGGGCAGGAGCTGCTCCGCGCAGCACCTGAGCAAGTCCCGCTGTGGCCAGCACCGCTCCCGCGGGGCCCCGCGCCCCTCCCGCCTGGTCCCGGCTCCGGCCAAGCGCTCCGGACACCCCAAAAAAAGTCGCAGCGCGTCCAGGTGGCTCTGGTGAGGGAGGGGAGGGACAGCCGGGAATCCTAAGGGGGATGGGGACCAGGAATGGGGTGATTGCCCCCTCCTTGGAGCAGAAATCTGGGGTGATCCCCCCTCCTTTGAGCCGAAGTTTGGGGTGATTTCCCCCTCCTTGGGGCCCAAGGTTGGGGTGATTCCCTGCTCCGTGAAATCGAAGTTTGGGGTCATTTCCCCCTCCATGAAGCTCAGGATTGGGGTGATTTCCCCATCCTTGGAGCAGAGATTTGGGGTCATCCTCCCCTCCATGGAGTCGAAATTTGGGGTGATTCCCCGCTCCATGGAGCCCAGGTTTGGGGGTGATTCTCTGCTCCATGGAGCCGAAATTTGGGGGGATTTCCCCCTCCATGGAGCCGAAATTTGAGGTGATCTCCCTCTCTATGGAGCCCAAGGTTGGGGTGATTTCCCCCTCATTCGAGCTGAAGTTTGGGGTGATTTCCCCCTCCATTCCCGGTCCTGCCCCCCAAGCCTGATTCTACCCCATATCGTGCCCCTGTTAAGCTCACAGAGCCAATCCCCCGTTTCATTCCACCCCAAATTCGGATTTTTCAGCGCCGGGAAGGTGTCGGGGAGAGGTTGAGGAGCTCTGAGCCACTTGGAACCTCAACCCAACGCCTTCGTGACAACGTTTGCGCCCTGTTTTTTTTCTTGTGGGATCACTTCTATTCCAGTTGTGCCACTTGCATTAAACTCAGGTTGCAGCTGATTCCTGCTCTCTGCCTGATTTGTTTTCCATCTTTTAGAACAGTTTCTAAATCCTACTCATGGGGAAAAAAAAAACCCAAAAAAACAACCGAACAACCGTTTCCCTGTTGTTACCCCACTCTTTTTGTGTACAATAAAGGAAATAATTTTATGGCTGGGTTCACTACCACGGATTTACTGTGGGGAGGGGAGATGTTCCTCACAGGAATTCCTTCCCAATATCCAACCTAAACTTCCCCCCATCAATCTGAACCCATTCCTCTTTTCCTGACACTCCAGACCTTGGGAAAAAAAATATGAAAATCTCTCCATATGTTCCCTGCAGCTCCTGCCAAGTCACAGTGGGGTCACCCCAAAGCTTCTCCAGGCTAAATATTCCCAATTCCCTTCGCTTTTCCTCCCAGCGAGAAGAGGAAAAAAAAAAGGGGAAGAGGGGATGGATCAGCAGGAAAATAATTAATTGTAAAAATCTGATTCTGTGGATTTGCTGCTGATAATGGGGCTGTGTTGAGAGGACGAAATAAAAACCCGGTGTCTCAAAGCAGCCGCGAAATTTTGTTGTAATTCACGCGTGTCCACACGAGGACGATCCTCGGGCTCTCCCGCTCCCCTTTCCCTCCCTCATCCCGAGGTTTTCCGGGTGGGATTTGCCCTTGGAAAAGTCACGAGACCTGGAAAAAGGAACCTCCAAAAGCGGTGCTGCCGCCTGGTGGCCAGAGTGGAGAACTGCTCCAGGAATTCCATCCCCATCCCAAAAAAACCCATTCCCAAAGGAGTTCCCGCTTCCGGAATTCCAAGGGGAATTTTCCTGGATTTTTCCTCCCACGGGGAGAACCAGGAGGTTAAAGTGAGTTCCTGCTCCGGGAGAGGTTGGATGCTCTGCAGGTTAAGCAGCATCGGAATAAAAATTCCAATTTTTCCAGAGATTTTGGCTGTTTTTAAGGAGGAAGGCTCCGAGCAGGGATTGGTTCAGGAGCCTCCAAGAGATCCACGATAATTTGGAATTATCAAAAGACATGAAATAGGATTTCCACCGCATTCCCAGAAATCTTCAATAACAGAGCTCGATGGGATCAGCCTAGATTGGGAAGGAGGAATCCAAACCCGGATTATTTTTTTTTTTTTTTTTTAAACTCTGTGAGAGCCTGGAATTTTTGGACAGGATGAGAGAAATAATCCCAATAATGAGATTCCCACACAACGATGGGATATCAAAACACATCAGGAATATTTCTGGAGGATTTATGCATGCAAAGTAATATAAATATATAAATATAAATAACAAATTCGTGATATAAATAACAAATTATCCCAGAAAAACCGCTCGGGGCTCGGAGCAGCTCTGGAATATTCCCCCTGGATGGAAGTGCCTCTTCCACAAATCAACAGGATGTTGTTCTCCAGCCCACCTCTGGGTAATTTGCATGATCATGAAGCAAAACAATCAATTTCTCCTCAAAAATCACCCCAAAATTGGCTCCAAAGCAGCTCCAGCTCTGCGGGAATTTCCAGGAGCAGCGATTGATTCCCAGAATTTCCACTGGAACAGATTTTCCAGGGAATGTTGGGATCTCCCCCAGCGGGGATATTCCAGAGCCATCTTGAAGATCCAGGTTTGATTCTTCCCGCCTGAAGAATCCCCAAATTTCCCAGTGAATCTCATAAAATACCCAGTGAATCCCATAAAATACCCAATGAATCCCATAAAACACCCAATGAATTCCGTGAAATACCAATTTCAGAATTCTGGCATTCTCCCAGCTCTGAGTTTCCACCCAAATCAGCAAAGCTCCAGGATATCCATCAATTTTCCCTGCTTCCATGGAATTAAATTTTTCTTTTCCTCATATTTAAGCCTCCCTCGAGGCATTTTTAGCCCAAGGAAAAATTGGGATGCGGCTTGGAGGGAGCTGGGATAGCGAGAAGCGTTCCCTGTCCCTGGAAAAGTGTTGGAATGGGCTGAGATTGAACACAAACCACACCAGGGTTGGAAAATCCAGGCAGAAACGGCAAAATCCCCTCCGGAATTCCTTTTTCCTGCAAAATCCCACCAGGAATTCCCATGGAAAAGGGAATAATGCGGGTAAACAAGCCCAAAATAATTAACAGCAATTAAAATTATTACACATGAGGGGAAGGCAATTAAAACCTCGCGCCCAAGGGCTGCCTCAGCTTCCGGGAAATTCGGGGGTTCTTATAAAACTCCAGGGATTTGGGGCTGCCCCAGACATTCCCAGCGATTCTTTCCTGGAATTTCGGTAAGTTCCTCTCCCTCCCGTTCCGGAATTTGGGGGAAGGGAAATAAGTAATTTGGGTTTCATGGGAATTCCATGGCTCCACAAATTTCCCAGGGAGATTCCCTGCTGGGAATGGTGTTGTTGGATATCTGGGGTGAGTCCAGCCTTAAAAATGGAATTCTTGTTAAAATCCCCCCCAAAAAATCCTGCTGGAATGTCGGTATTATCAATTAACCGCCAATAGCAATAAAAGTCGCTTTAATTTTGATTCCAGTGGGATTTGGATGAGTTTGTCATAAAAGTCATGGAATGTTTTGGGATTTTAAAAGTCAGGATGTTCAGCAACAATTTATCTGTATTTTTCCATTTTAAAAATTGGAGAAAACCAGGGATTTTCTCTTTTTCCACCCCCCAAAATTTATTATTCTTAAATCAAATTTATTTTCTATGGGATAAAAAAGAGAAAACCTTATTTCCTCCTTATTTTCCTACCCAAATTATCCAAACTGAGCTCATTTTCCCTAAAAAGTTGTTTCTCCCTAATTTCCAATTGGCCAGGGAATTCTTGGGAGCAAAACCCCATTTTTGGGAAGAAGAAACTCCAATTCCATTGTTTTTCCACCCAAAAACCTGGGGAATTTTCCAAAAAGAGAATTTGATCTCCATGGGAATTCCCATGAGACAAATAATGGGCTCCTCCTGGGCTTTTCCAGCAGAATCCTTGGAGAAAAAACAGGAATTTGATGATTTAACGCAACACCTACCTCCGAAGGAGCCTCTGGAGAGAGCCTGGATTCCTCCAGGGATAAAAATTTAAGGAATTTTTATCAGGAATCGCCCGCATCCCACAGGTAAATCCTGAGATATATCCTGGAGTTAATATCCTGGAATTAATTCCACAAGAATGCGGATTCAGGCTCCAGGGGTTAAAAAATCCAGGCACCAAAATTCCCAGTGGAGTTCTGGAACTGATCTGGAGGAAGGATTTTTCTGGAATTCCACGGATTTTGGAGTTGTCAGGATGAAGGAAGCGCTCCGGGACTGATCCCAGGCTCTGGAATTAATAATTAATCAGGGTAATTACCCTCTGCTGCATGTAATTATTCCAATGAGGGCTGGGCACACAGAGATAAACAAATCAGGCAGGGTTGGGATGGAAAATCCTGGAATTCTGGCATAGATAAAGACAGGGTGCAGTTTTTTGGGAAGGTTGAGGTGGGTGGGGAAAAGGGGAAATGGACCTGGGAGTTCAATTTCAAAGTAAGATTTATAAAAACTTTTTAATTTTTTTTAAACTGAAATTAAAAATGAAATGATAATTTTAAAGCTAAAAATTAAAATTAAAAAAATTTAAATAAAAATTTAAATCTAATTTTTAAAAAATAAAATTGGAAAATGGATGAAATTTTAAATATAACAATGAAAATAAAGTAGAATTTAAAAAATAAGATTAAGAAATGAAATGAAAATTAAAAATAACAATGAAAATTAAATAGAATTTTTAAAAATAAGATTGAAAACGAAATTTGAAAAACACTATGAAAATTACATAGATTAAAAAAAAAACCCTAAAAAACAAATTTTAAAATAGAAAATAGAAAATATTTAATTCAGCATCTGCTCCAGCTGCAGGTTCTGCATCACATTCCCAGATGTGCTCCGAAATCCCGGCGGCCTCCGGCTCCAGCCGCCCCTGCGTCGTTTCCTGCGGCGCTTCCCGCGTCATCATCTTCCCTCCTCCTGTGCTCATCACCTTCCCGGGGCCCATCCTCAGCACCTGCCCGCAGGAGACCGTGCTGGGATCCTCGGGAATGGTGCCAGGATCCTCGGGAATGCCGGAGGGAACAGCAGGAATCTCCCTGAGGTCCCACGGGGCTCAAATCCCGCGTAACGCGGAGTTTGTCCCAAAATTCACCTCTAGGCCCGTCCTCGGAGTGGAACCGCAGGAGGCCATGCTGGGATTCTCAGGGATGGTGTCGGGATCTTTGGGAATGCTGGATGGAGCACCGGGAACTTTCCGAAGCTTCCTGAGATCTTATGGAGCGCAATTCCCGCGTTCCAGCAGTTTCATCCCAAAATCCGGCCCCCGGCGAGCGTCGCGCTGCTCCTACATCTTTAATTCCCGTTGGATCCATCCCTGCCGGAGAAGCAGCTGCGGGACCCAGCAGCCGGCCGGGAACGGGAGCGAGGAGAGAATTCCAGACCCGGAAAAGCCAGGAACGGAAAACATGGATGCGGCGAAAGAGGAAAAAGAGGAATTGGAAGTGTGAAGCGGATCTGAACCTGATCCAAAGGCTCCTCCAAAGCAGATTTGGGAATTTAAGTTCAGCTTAAATTGAGGTTTTTTTCCCCCTTCAGATATTCCCAAGTGGTGGAACAAATCCATTAAATTCCATTTTCTCCAAATTCTGGGATAACTTGATGCTTGGAATTTGGTTTGTGGGAGCAATTCGTTGTATTTTTCTGTGGTTTTACAGAGAAATCAAGATTGAGGAACACCCCAAATGTGGTCAGACCTGACAAAACCTTTCCCTGCCAGGCCTAATTAAGCCAGGCTTAGGTTTTATGGGAATTACTCACCAGGAAATTCCCTTTTCCTTGGGATAAATACAAACAGGATCCAGTCACCGCTTCCCGCCTTTCACTTTCACCGCAGGAAAGCCAGGAAAGGGAATAAACCAATCTCCTTATATTCAATTTTAATAAAAAGGGAAAAAAATAGTTGTGGAAATTAATTTTTTAATATAAAAATTAACCCAGCAGGAAAGTTTGGCACAGAAAAGTGGATTTTCCATCTTGGAAGTGTCCAAAGCCAGGTTGGATGGGCTTGGAATAACCTGGGGTAGTGGGAGGTGTCCCTTGCCATGGATCTGGATGATCCCACCTAAACCATTCCAAAATTCCAGGATAAAAGTGAAGAATCTTCACCTGGACCTGTGTCCTTTACCCCATAATTTACTTTTATTTTTATTTTATTTTATTTCATTTTATTTTGTTTTATTATTTTATTCTCCTTCTTTCCCTTCCCATTAAAATTATTCTGCATCATCACAGTGGTTTCCTGGTTTTCTTTTCCAGGGAAATTCTAAATGGGAAATCTGGATAAATTCCAAATCCCTGAGGGATTTTTTTAGGGGCTGGGGAGGTTTGAGCTCTGCCATTGAACAATTGGAATTTTGGAATTCCTCACCAGCCTCAGGCTGGGCTCCTCCTTCTGGGACAAGCTCCAATACAGGGGTTCCCTTCAGAGGGAAAAGCGATTGTGGAAAATTTGTCAGGGACATGAAACCATCCAGAAGGAAGACTTCCAACCTCTGAGGATGCTTTGTCCATTTTTTTTTAAATTTCACTTTCTCTGTGCCCATCCACCTCACCTGGGCATCAAAACGGGAACTTTTTCCAAGCTCCCAAATCCCCACGATCCTCTTCCAGCTGGAACAACCCCCTCCAACATTCCCAGCCTGTCCACGTTGAAATTGTTCCCTTTGCATTTCGGGAGCTCCCATAAATCCCTTTTTGTCCATCCCATTTGCATGTGCCCCACTTTCCCCGTGCCGTTCCCGATGTAACGATCCCAACGGTGATGCAACGATCCCGATATCTTGTAGGATCAGCCTCTCAGATCCCGAGTTTCTTGTTTGGCTCTTGGAGGAAAAGATTGGGAAAAAACTCCGGCAACGAGGTCACGGGCGGGGCGGACCCAAAGACCTCGGGATTGACTCATGGGCTCTGCCCCATCCAGCTCCAGGAGTTGGAAAATCTCCAGTTTCCAGGCTCAGGAAGAGGAGGAATGGGAATTATACCTTTTTTAGGTTTTTGTTTTCTGTTTTTTGGTTTTTTGTTTGTTTGTTTTTGTTTTTGTTTTTGTTTTTTGTTTTTTTTTAAAGATAGCAGAATTATTGAGGTTGGAAAAGATCTCTGAGCTTGAGTCCAAGCTGTGCCCAATCCCAGACCAACGTCCAGGGATTCCTTGGACACCTCCAGGAGTGGCCACTCCAAACCTCCCTGAGCCCATTCTAATGTTTTTTTCCCTTTTCTAGGCGGGATTTTCCCAAATTTCCCACCCTGAACCTCCCCTGGCACAGCTTGAGGCCGTTCCCTGGGATCAGATCCCAAATCCCCCTGGCAGGTCCCAAAATTCCCACTGGAGTCTCGTCATGGAACCTTTTTGGAGAAGAACTGCCAGCTTTTCCAGCAAGAACTCAGCTGGATCCTTTTTGGATCAATCTGATCCCTTTTCAATCAATCTGATCCCTTTTGAATCAATCCGATCCCTTTTGGATCAATCCGATCCCTTTTGGATCAATCACATCCCTTTTGGATCCAGCTGATCCAAATTTTTTTCTCGACCTGAACCCCACAGATCTTGTTTGGGTTCATTCCATATTTTCTTTTTCCCCATCTGTCCTTCAAACAACCCACAACATTCTCCACTCATCTGCCTAAGATTATTATTATTATTATTATTATTATTATTATTATTATTATTATTATTATT
>JANRMJ010000065.1:2575054-2592394 GCA_025584955.1 Alethe diademata
ATTCCCAAGGGATGGAGGGCCAGGATGAGGGGGAATGGGTTCAGACTGACAGGGAAGGGGTTTAGATGGGATTTTGGGAAAGAATTTTTCCCTGTGATTGTAGGACAGGGGTTATTCCATGCATTGCCCATCCCTGGCAGTGTCCAAGGCCAGCCTGGACAGGAATTTGAGCAACCTGAGGTGGTGGGAATGTGCCTGCCCATGGCAGGGGGTGCGATGAGGGAATTTTTAAGGTCTTTTCCCACCCAAACCTTCTCATTTCTGTCATTCCTTTAAAATCCTCTCTCAGGGGCCCATCCCACTTTCCTAGCTCCGGAATTTTGTGTCAAACTCCGCTGAGGAGCCCTGGATCAGGTTGACACCACAATCCCAGCACCTGCCACCCCCAACATTTCCTGGACTCCTTTCTGCTCATACACAACATTTTTGTTTAATTTTAGTCACGACCTCCATGCTCTCCTTTCCCTCCTGGAAGCAGAGCAATTCCAGAGGCTCCCCTGGGCAAAAGCACTCATTGGGAATGTTGTGAGGAAATGCTTGGGGATGGTTTTGCAAACACCCACTCATGTTTTACCCATGCAAAGCACCGTGGCTCTCTGAAGTTAATGACAGGCTGCAAATATTAAACCAGGATTGAATCATAGCGTCCCTTCCAAATAAATGTGTCAGAGCCTCCCACGTGATTTCCCTGACTCAGGATGCGAGAAACACCTCGGGAATTCGGATCCCTCTGGTTCTTTGGGATTAAAAGCCAGCCCCGGTGTTTGTTATCCTAATGATACCATTTCAATCCACTTGGCCTAACACTCACCTTCCCAAATCAGGGCATATTTGGGGATTTAAATTTGGGGATCCGGCTTCTCTCACCTCGAGGGCTGAGCTCCCAGCATGCCATGAATTTCTGCTTCACCCCAGCACAAACTGGGGCTGTAACTCTTTGTCCTCTGGAGCCAAAGTTGTCCTAAGTGACCTTAAATAAATCATTTTTTCCCTGGTTTTCTGTATTAAACCGGGAATTATTTTCTTTGGTGGCTTCTCCCCTCACTCTGAGTTTCCCACACTCCTCTCCACTCCAACATTTTTCTGGTGACCAAAACCACCAGGAAAGGAACTGGAATGATTTATTCCATACCAGGATGCCTCTGACCATCCCACTTTTCCCAAAAGGGACTTTCCCGCTTCTGATTTCTTCCCGGGCACGGGTTTCGTGGCAGAGGAGGAGTTTTGTGCTAAACCAGGGCTCCAGCAGCCGCACCAACTCCCGACGCTGTTTTATATCCCAGAATCCCAGGATTGTTGGGGTTGGAAGTGACCTGTCCCAGGGCAGGTGACACAGGGACACATCCACGTGAGTTTGGGATGACTCCAGAGAGAGACAATCCCAATTCTGCCTTCCCTGGGCAGCAGATCCATGGAAGGAAGTTCTCCCTCACGCTGAGGTGGAACTCCTGGAGGTTTGGAACTTGGGATGAGTCGGATCCTGGACTCGGACACCAAATGAGGAGCCAGGACCCCGCGGGCTCAGCCGGGAGTGGCTCCAGGAGCCGACTCGGCCACTCCAGTCCAACCATTCCCATAAACACGTCCCAGCAAGTTTGGAAGCAGCCGGGAACACTCACGGCTAATGCTGGGTTAGGCTCTGCTGCATTCTTAGAGCACAGGAAAACAAATCTCAGGATTAAGGAGCTGCAAGGATGAACCTTGCAAAGCTCAGGAGCTCCCACAAAACCAAACTCAGCCCAAGTTTTAACACTGGCAGAGCCGCAGGAATAAATTTAAGCCTCAAAACTCTGAAATGAGAAGAATCCGGCACCAAACAACGGCAGTCATGTGCTGGTGAGAAAAGGGTAATCAACACAAACACTGAGCAAAGCAAAGCAATTACTGTAATTACCCCTCAAATTTGGTTTGGGGAGTAATGGGACCTAATGCCCAAATATGACGTTATTTTCTTGCATCAGCCTGGTGGTCCAGCCGGGGATATAAAAACCATTCCTGACTCAGGGAGCTTCCAGCGGGTCCTGTTGGCTTCTCCTCGGTGAACTGAGTAAGTTGGATTCTGATATAACTTCTTCCTTAAATAATAAAATAAAATCAGTCTGGTTTTAAGAATGTTTACATTTAACTCAGTGCTGAATTTTGGATTCGTATTCTGCCGTTCTGGAAAACAATTGCATTTATTTTCATGGAATAATCAAAATAATTTTGATTATTCATTCAGAAGCCCTGCAGGATCAGAGTTTAAAAGCGTATTTGCAATCTAGATAATATTAAAAACATTTAATTCCATTGCTTTATGGAAATTTAATGGATACAACCTTTAGGTAACCTTAAAATACCTCAGCCAGCAGCTTCCACCTGCGGGGGTGGTTCTGACCTTGCGGCTTCCAGTTTTTATCTGATTTTGGGCAGAGATGGTGTGGGAATTTAAACTGGAGTTTTAGAAATATTGAGATGGGCAGAGCTGCTGTCGCCTCTGGATGAGGACACCACATCCTTCTGGATGTGGTCCTACAAAATTCCTGGATTTCCTATGCAGGAAATATGGGAATGACTGAAAAAATGTCAAATCGGGAAGCTGCTTTGGGTGGTTTTGTTCCTTTTATGCCAAGCTTTGGTTTCATGCAAAACGAGAAGATTTGAATCTGCTTGGGGTGTTTTGCACTTTGTGTTTATTTCTGGTTTTAAGTTATTCTCTTCCTCTTGTTCGGTCTCTGATCAGGGTCAAGTCAAGGACAGGGAATACAGAGTTGCAGCAGATTTGAAGGGTGGGAAACCTCAGGAGAGCACTTGGATTAGGGTTTGAAGTTTGGGTGAATAATGCACATTTGGGCATCGTGTTTAGAACGAGGAAAGAAAACAAAAATGGCTTGAGTCAAACTCAGCCCCACCCAGGCTTCTCCAATATGCAGCTAAAAAAAATACATAATCACCTGGGCTGAACCCAAAATATTCCATTTAATCTGCAAAAACAGATTAAGCAGCTCCTTCACTCGGTGCTTTGAGGTGGAATATGGGTAAGGTAGAAATGACAACTTGAAATGGACTTTTGTGCTGTTTTCCAAATCCCCACCCTTAAATGTATTTCAAAACCAGAAAGAAGAATTCAGCCTGGTCTTAGGAACAGTTTTAATCCCTCTGAAATTTAAATCTGGGACAGCTCTCGGGTATTTGTTGTGCTTCAGTTTTTCCTCATGATCTTGCAAAAGGTTTTTATTGAATTTTCCAAGTGAATTTTGTGCTCAATATCTGTGGCAAAGGCACGTGTTATGAGCCAACCACACTAAACCCATAATTATTGGTGTCCTTATGGATCAATTCCACCGTAGGGATGATATTCCTTGGATTTTTATCTTCTTAGACCAAGCTTTGCCCAGATTTGGTCCAGCAAAACTTCTTGTGTTGTCCACTCCTACAGTGGTTTGCGTGTTGCCCTCATTCTACTGAGCTCCACCTCTGGAGACCAAATTGCACAGGAGAAAAGAGATATTAATTAAACAACAGCCCCAAAGGGGTCATTTGGTGTCCCCAAAGAGGTGTTTTGGTGTACCCAAAGAGGTGTTTCGGTGTCCCAAAAGGGTGATTTGGTGTCCCCAGAGAGGTGTTATGGTGTCCCCAGTAGGGTGATTTGGTGTCCCCAAAAGGGTGATTTGATGTCTCCAAAAGATGTAGTTTGGTGTCCCTAAAAGAGGTATTCTGGTGTCCCCAAAGAGGCATTTTGGTGTCCCCATGGAGGTGTTTTGGGGTCCCCAGGGTGGTGATTTTCCTGTCCCCAAGGAGGTGTTTGGGTTCCCAGGGCTCTGCAAGGTCACCAAGAAGACCCAAGCAAAGCAGAGCAGGGCAGTTTTCGACCCATCCACCACCTCGAGCCTTTCCAGGGTTTGATCCCATCCTGCCGGCTCCTTGGATTGACATTTGTCCCCTCCTTGCAGGTCCAGCCCAGCCGCAAGATGTCCTGCGAGAAAACCGTGTGCTGCGAGCCCTGCCCCGACCCTCGCGCCGCCGCCTGCAACGAGCCCTGCGTGGTGGCCTGTCCCGACTCGCGGGTCATCATCTTCCCGCCACCCGTGGTCGTCACCTTCCCGGGGCCCATCCTCACCACGTACCCGCAGGAGACCGTGGTGGGCTCCACTGAGTCGGCCGAGCTTGCCGGGGCGCTGGAGGCGGGCGTGGCCATCGGGACGGGCCAGAAGGGCCTGGATTGCCTGGAGTCCTGCTGCGTGCCGCAGTTCGTGGCCAAATGTGACCCCCCGTGTGTCACCCAGTGCGCCCCGCCCTGCGTCGCTCCGTGCGCTGCCCCATGCGCTGCCCCGTGTGCCACCAAATGTGTCCAGCCCTGTGCCCCGCCCTGTGCCCCACCCTGTCCTCCACCCTGTGCCCCGCCCTGTGCCCCGCCCTGTGCCCCGCCCTGTGCCACGCCCTGCGCCACCAAGTGCGCCCCACCGTGCCCGGCGCCCTGCGCCACCCCGTGTGCCACCAAGTGCGTGACCAAGTGCGTCCCCACCTGCACCACGCCCTGCGCCACGCCCTGTGCCACGCCCTGCGCCACGCCCTGTGCCACCAAGTGCGTCCCCGAGCGCTCCTACACCTTCTCCACCCGCTGGAAGCACCCGTGCCAGAGGGGCCTCTGCAAGAAGATCTGAGCGGTTTTTGAGGAAATAAACCACGGAAAGGAACGAGGGAAGAAGCGAAGGAATACGGAATGTGACCCGAAGGCTACCGGAGAGGGAAGCGCCGCTGGAAACCAGGACCCTGCGATTTAAGTCTAGGATAGAGCTTTAGTTTAGTTCAGGCTTTTCTTTCTTCTTGGGGCTTTGCATCTTCTTGTCTGTGCTTTGGGCTTTCTCTGCCCAGTTTCGACACCGAGCGTGGATCGGAACCGAGGGATTTTGGGAACGGTAGGGATTGGAAGGTCTCGGCAAGTGTGAGAGGAGGGGGTGTCGGGCTGGAACGGGTCAGGCTGGAGCAAGTGATCGCGATTTTGGGTGATTTTGGGTGATTTTGGGCTTTTCTCGGAGTCTGCTCCTCTTTGTCTGCATTATTCTCTCTGCAAATGTTCGACTCCACTTTGCATTCCCATTAAAATGCTGCTGCATCAAACCTGTCCCGAATTCCCTTTTTCCTCTGCTCCTTGGGCTCTCTTGGGGACACTCAGCCTTGGATAGAGGGACAGGTGATCTCCAGGCTCTTCCCAGATCACTCCAAACTTGACTGAAGGTAAAATTTAGGTTTAAATTTCCGGGATAAGGGATTTTATTCCTAGAGAAACCTGGCTCTGCATTTTCTGGGGAAAAAATATTTTATTCCTAAAATAATCCCTGGCTCTGCGTTTTCTGGGATAAAAACTTTTATTCCTGAAAAACCTGGCTCTGCATTTTCCAGGATAAAACCTTCAGATTGTAACAGAAAGGGAATTTTTAGTGTCCTGTTCATACCCAGCCCTGTTTGGGGATTTTCTTCCCTCTAAACAAAGGGAACTGAGCCAAACCCAAGCTTTTCTCCACATTTCTGCATCCAAACTTTCCTGAACTGCTTTTCCAAGGACTCCACCTCTCCGCAGTGACAGGGAGGAACCTGGAGCTCCCAAATTCCAGGAGCCAGTGCCAGCAGAGGATCCCTCCAGGCAGTTTGGGATGCCAGGCGTGTCCTGCTCATCCCATTCCGAGCCATCCCAGGCGCTGTTTTTGTGCTAAAGATCATGTTCGGTTCATTCTTCCCTAATGGCCACGTTGGAGTTGCGCTGGAATTCTGGGTCATTCCCGCAATTACCGCCACCCCAAAATATCCTAGTACAACAAATAGAGCAGGGACGCTCCCCAAAACACTCCCAGGCTGGATTACGCCTGGACCTGGAATGGTAATTTAATGTTAATCAGCTCTTATTTGGGTTATATGCCCGAAGACTGGAATAATCAATTTGTGGTGAGGAAAAAAAAAAAGGGGGGGGGAGGGAAAGAAGTAATAATTTTCATAATTTCATCATTTCACATGTTTTTATTTCTTTATCTATTCAGAATAATTTTTTTTTTCTTTTAGTAAATTGATGATTTTCGCCCTGAAGTTGCTTTTATAAATATTAAATGTTTGAGAAGTCTGGGATTTTTGGATCCATTTTGGCCTTTGGGTTTGTACAACTGCCATGATTTTGTGCTGAGGAGGAAAAGCCCTCAGGGAAGGCAATTCCTGCCGGGATCGGGCAGGTTTTGTCCCTTTAGGGTGTCCCATCCAACAATTACCGGGATTTGCAGGATCATGAGCCCATAAAATGCTAATCCCAAACCTGCTGCCAATTCCTTGGAATTCTCTCATTCCTGCCTCGATATTTTCCCTGATTTATCCTCTCTGTGCACCCCAGGCTCCCAGAATTCAGTTTTCCTTCCTCCAGGAAGATTTTGAGTGCAGAGTCAGGGAAAATAAAACGGAATTTTCTTCTCAGGGCAGGCAGTTAGATTTCCTCTGTATCCCACAAAAAAAAAAAAAAAAAAAAATTTAGGGTCGCCACATTTTTTGGGGTTTCCCCCTCTCTCTGTGGGTTTTGAACCAGTCAGGCAGGTTTGAGGTCCCTGAGTCAGCCCCAAAAATCCTTCCAGAGATCTTGGCATGGTCGGGTCACTTCTCCTTGAATTCCTCACGGGAATTTGGGGTATCGCCACACCCCTGGCACCTCCAATCCTGAATCATTGTTTGCCCTTCTTCATCGTCATCCCAAAACCTTCCTTCTCCTCCTCCATGGAGGCTGGCAATGATCCCTGGATTTCTCTGACTCTTTCCCTGGAAATCGCGTTTCCTCTGTGATCGTGCCAGCTCGAGCTGCTGCCAAAACAATTGAGTTCTAATTTTAATTTTAATTTTAATTTTAATTTTAATTTTAATTTTAATTTTAATTTTAGTTTTAATTTTATTTCTTCCTTCTCCGTCTCGGTGCTCTCTTATCTCAAGAAGACGCCAAACCCTTGTTTCTCACACCCAACCCCTCATTTGTCCGACACCCCACAGGAATTGGGTAATTTTTGGTGCCGATTTCCTCACGGGGATTATTAAAAGGTCTGAGGTGAAATCCCAGCCCCGGCTGTTGATTCAGTGGGGAAGGAGATGCAGGGAGGAGCCCAAGGTCGGGCTGCTTTCATCTCCTGCCCTGGTTCTGAGTCAGGAACTCTTGATTTGGAGAAACAAAAACAGAAGACGGAGAGGCTGATCCACGTGAGGGTATTAAATTGTGGGATTTCGATACAATTTGGTAAAAAAACAAACAAACAAACAAAAAAAAAACCCACCAAAAAACCAAAACAAAACAAAAAAACCCCAAAAAACCCCAAAACCAAAACAACACAATCGATACGAAAGCTCGTAGCGAAATAAATCTTCAGTCTGGGATTCGTGCCAAAGGTGGGAATCGCCCTCCTTGTCTGACATCCCAAAATCTCCGGGATTTAAAGCCACACCAGGTGGAGTTTTGGGAGAAACAATGGCCCCAAATTACCTGGATTGAGAGACAAAAGCAAAACAAAAATGGCATCTGAGGGACAATGAGGACAAAGCAGGACAGGAGTGGTTCCCTTCCCTCGGGGTGGAGTGAGGAGCTTTAAAAAGCTCCTTCACCGAGATTTGCAATCATTTATCTGCGATTCTTATCCCATCTCCTGCTGTGCGACGACGTAAGTCAGGATTGGGGGGCTCGGGGAGGGTTTGAGCTTGAAAATTGTCCGATTTAGCTCCAAAAAATTCCCAGGGAGCGCTGGGAGATGGTTGGAAAAGGGACAAACCCAACTGTTCCCAAATTCCTTTTTTCCTGCTCATGGAAGGCACCAGAGCAGGATTTCTCTTCCCTCCGGAATTTTGGGATTTGCAGCTCTGATTTGATTTCAGGTCGCCGTCCATCCCCAAAAAATGTCTTCAGGAGCGATGATGAGCTGCTCGTCCCCGTGCGACGTGTCCTGTCCCCAGCCCTACGCGGACGCCTGGAGCCAGCCCTGTGTCACCTCCTGCGGGGACTCGCGGGCCGTGGTCTACCCTCCTCCCGTGGTCATCACCTTCCCGGGGCCCATCCTCAGCTCCTTCCCCCAGGAGAGCATCGTGGGATCCTCATTCCCACTGGGAATGGGAAATTCTTTCGGATCCGGAGGTGTCCTGAGCTCCTGTGAGCCAGGAGCCTCTTCTGGTGGCCGGAATTTCTCCTCCTCTTCCTGCTATTCCCGAAATTCCTACCCCTGCTATTCCCGAAATTCCTACCCCTGCTATTCCAGAAATTCCTCCTCCTATTCCCGAATTTCCTACCCCTGCTATTCCCGCCCTGCCAAGCCAGGCAGAGATTCCCTGGATGAGCAAATCCAGCAGAAAAAGGAGCAAATTCGCAAATTGTGAGTGAGGGTAGGGCTCTGAGAGGGGCTGGGGCTGCTCCTTCATCCCAGGAATGATTCCCTCTGGATGGGATCTCCGCTCACAATTCCCATCAATTCTGCTGTAAATTTGCCTTAATTCCTCTGTAATTCCCTCTGAATTCCCCCAGAATTCCCTCTTAATTTCCCTGGAATTCTCAGAGGCGCTGCTGTGGTGGGATGAATCCCATTTATCTGCACCAATAAAATCCTTTCTGCATCATAATTTGGAGTTTTCCTCTTCTGTTTGGGTGGGATGAGGTCTTGCAATAGCTCTGGAGTGGATGTTTGATTTTTCATGGAAATTTTTTCCCAAGGACTTGGCAGTTCTGTCCCACATGGGAAGGTGAAGTGGGAATTTTCTGATGAGTGAATCCATAAAAACATTCCCCGGAAGAGCCAAACCCTCCTCCCAAGATCTCTGGGATAAGGGCACGGTTTGGTTCCATGGATTTGAAAAGGTTTTGTTAAAAAAAGAGAAGAAATCCAAGAAATTTGGATGCAAACACAGGAGTTTATTGGGATAAAAGTGGGAAAACACAAGGTGCATTGATCTAAATTAATAATCCAGATAATCAATCAAAACAATTAATTTTCATCACATTTTTCCTGCTTGGGTCACATTTCAGAGGGCCTGAACACATCCCAGGTGAGGTTGCCGTCAGACATGGAGGTATCCAAAGAAAAACACACAAATGGACAAAATGCCCGATCCCAAACAATTAAACCCATCCGTGGACAAATTCCCTGGAATTCTGTGCCTGGACAGCAAGGAACAACAGGAGTGTGAGCAAAGAATTCTGGTTTTGAGGAAGGAAAAGGCAAATTTGGAGAAAATTGACATTAAACACAAGAGGGGGGAGAGGAGGAGCAACTCCCAGAGGTGCTGAGGAGATTCCAGGAGTGCTGAGGAGATTCCAGGAATGTTGAGGAGATCCCGGGGGTGCTGAGGGGTTTCCATGGATCCGAGGCATTTCCCATGAATTCTGAGCAGTTCTCATGGATCCTGAACATTTCTCATGGGTTCTGAACATTCTCCATGGTTTCTGAACATTCTCCATGGATTCTGAACATTCTCCATGGATTCTGAACATTCCCCATGGATCCTGAACATTCCCCATGGTTCTGAACATTTCCCATGGATTCTGAACATTCCCCATGGATTCTGAACATTCCCCATGGATTCTGAACATCTCCCAGGCTCCCCCAACCCCATGGAGCCGCATCCCCGGCTCAGCTCCTGCTCCAGCTCCCTCTGGTCCCCTCATATTTCCCCTCTTCTCTTTTTCCCCAATTCACCAAGGCCCGCAGCCCCCGGCGCGCTGGCTCCAGACATTCCTGGAGGAGGAGGAGAAGCATCCTCCATACACCAGGGAGCCCTGCAGGCCCATGGGGCGCTCGGTTCCCTGCGGGAACGCGGAGCCCACGATGCTCTCCTGGGGGCAGGAGCTGAGGATGGGCCCCGGGAAGGTGATGACCACGGGAGGAGGGTAGACCACGGCCCGCGAGTCCCCACAGGAGGTGACACAGGGCTGGCTCCAGGCTCCGGCCAGGGGCTGGGGACAGGACACGTCGCAGGGCGCGGAGCAGCGGGAGCTGAGCTGGCTGGAGAAGGACATCGTGCCAGGAGAGAGGTGGAACTGCTCCGGGGAGGGGAGAGAGAAGAGGAAAAGGGGTTAGAAATCAGGGCAGCAGAGCCCCTGCTCGTATTTTTCTCTTTCCTTTCCCCCTCATTCTCTCTTTCCTTCCCTCCCTCCAAAGACTTTCCAGAATCTCAGATTTTTCCTTTTTCTCTTCTCCCTGTCCCTCTGTCCTCCTACCACCCCCCTCCTTCTTTTCTTCCTTCCCTCCCTCAAAAAACTCTCCAAAATCTCAGATTTTTTTCTTTCTCTCTTCTCCCTGTCCCTCTCTCCTCCTCCCTCCTTCCCTCCTTCCCTTCTTCCCTCCTTCCCTTCTTCCCTCCTTCCCTTCTTCCCTCCTTCCCTCTTTCTCTTCTTCCTTCACTCGCTACCTAAACTCTCCAAAATCTCACATTTTTCTCTTTCTCTCTTCTCCCTGTTCCTCTCTGCTCTCTCCATCCCTCGCTCCCATGCAGCTCCTCTGGAAAAACTCAGATTTTTTTCTCTTTTTCCCCCTCTCCCTGTTCCTCTCCTTCTCTCTCCCTGCTTCCTTCCCTCCTATCCAGGCATGTCCTCTCCAAAAGCTCAGATTTTTCCTCTTTTTCCCCTTCTTCCTGTCCCTCTCTCCTCCCTCCTTTCCTCCCAGTCACCTGCTCTGGAAAAATTCAGAGTTTTTTTTCTTCTTTCACTTTTCCTTCTCCTTCTCCTTTCCTCCCTCCTTCCCAAACAGCTCCTGTCCAAAATCTCAGATTTTTCTCTGTTTTTCCCTTCTTCCTCTCCCTGTACTCCTCCTTCCCTCCCTTCCTCCCCAAGGAGCGTCTCCCACTCCGGCCACCCCCAAAGCGCCCCCCAGACTCACTCAAATCCCGAAGAGGAGAAGCCCGAGGAGCTGGAATCTCAGGAATCCGGAGCTGGGATGGCAGGAATTGGGAGCCAGGAGCCTTTTATCCCATCCCGGGATCGCCCGCGGGGGCTGAGACATCCCCGGCGTTTCCCAACCCTCGGCGGGGCGATCCCAATTGTTTTATCCGCCTCGGGACAATTATCAGTTTCTCCCAACACCCTCCGGTTTCTTCCTGGAGGACTTTTTTTTTTTTTTTTTTTGAAGCGGTTTCGCTTCCTGCAGCGTTCTGCTCATTTTGCCAAGTTGGTAAAAATGTTGGGGAATATTTTTTTTAATTTTTTTTTGTAGAATTACTGCACAGACAGGGACGGCTTCCACAGACCAGGAGGCTCCAAGCCTGCCTTGGACACTTCCAGGAATGGAGAATCCATGGAATTCCCTGGGCCAGGCTCTCACAGGGAACAATTCCCGCCCAAAATCCCACTCAAATTCCCCCTCTGTGCCCCTGACCCCATTCGCTGTGTCCTATCCCTGTAATTCCTGAGGAAAAGTCCCTCTCCAGCTTCCCTGGGGATCCTGGCAGCGGTTCTGAGGTCTCCACATTCCCAACATTCCCAACATTCCCAGCCTGGATCCACATGGGGTGGGCTCCAGTCCCCTGAACAGCTTCATGGCTTGGGAACACCAGAACCAGAACAGAATTCCCGGTGGGATCTCACCAGAGCAGAGCAGAGGGGGAGAATCAAACACCAGACCCCAAAAGGAAGAAATTTTAGGGTTTATTTGGGTTGATCCCACTGGGTTTCTCCTTTTGCCCTTTTAGGAGAGCCCAGATGTTGGCACAGGGGTGATTCCCAAGGATTTTGGGATTCACCGTTGGGATGTGGCGCCTCTGTCACTGTTCGGTGTCATGTGAAGTGAAACCAGGTGTGGTCGGGGCAGGAGCAGCTCCCGGGGTTTTGGGGTTGTGGCCCCACAATTTCTCCTTCCCTGATTTTTCCTAATCCTGGTTTTGGTTCGGGTGAATCCTCTTGACTGAAAATTCCAGGGGTTGGGAAAACTCCGGGAAACCCCGGAAAAGGCTCCCTCAGGATTTGTACCCTAAGAGTTACCAATGGACAAAATGGAATAAAATGGACATTTTGGAAAAGAATTCTGAGGGCTACTCAAAACCCACCTCTTCAGTTTATAACTCCATAAAGGGGAGGGATTTTGGAAGGGAAAAGCTCATTTCTTGAGGAAATTTGGGAATAGTTGGGTATGGAAAATGGGGAGACTCAACAGGAAATTTAATCCGTGACTGGCTGGAGAGGGAGGAATCTGGACAATAAATCTGCTGAAGTTGCAGCCAGACCTCTGCATCAGCTGGAGCTGCCTCTGGACATTCCCAGGTTTTCCTGGGATGATGCACGGATCCCCTCCCTGACCTCGCTCACCCCAAACCACAAATCATCCTCACTCAGCAGCGCTGATCCCATGGATTCCCTAAAAAGTGGACGTGGATTTCCCCTGGAAAACTCCCAGGTTACTCCACCTGGACATTTCACGAAGCTGGGAGTGTTTCCTTGTCCAGGAGGGTGGGAAGGAGCTCTTCCCATTCCCAAATTCTGTAGGAAGGCACCTGTGGACGAACATGCCTCGTATCGGAGTCACAGGAGTTGCTGTGGGTCAATAATGGGAGAAATTGCACAATTCCCTTTTCCTTGGAAAAAGCGGGGTGGGATCCGAGCTATGTCAGCACCTCATGTTGACGGATCAAGCTCTGAGCAATCCGTGAGGCAATCCCAGAAGTAGGGAAAAAAAAGCAATAATAAAAGCGGGAAAAAAAAATAAATCATTACTGTGCCTGAGTAATGCCGGGGATGTAACAACAACAGCAATAATTGCTGAGCGAAATAATCACTTTATCTGGGGCAGTGACAGGTGGAGAGAATTTTTGTTGGATCATTCATCGGCCGTGGATGTTTCAGCTCCAGCTGATTGCCCAAGAAAAGGGATAAAAACCCTCTCGTCTCTGGGCTGCTCCAGACAATCCTCCCAACTCGCTCCGAGCTCCACAGGGGTAAGGCTGAGCCTGGAATTGTTCCTGGAACTGTCGGGATCTGAACCGAGCTTTGCTTGTACCCAGAACTGTGGGGGCAGCAGGGCCAGGGCAGGGATTGGGGTTTACTGTTCATTTTGGGGTTACTGTTAATTTTGGTGTTACTCTTCATTTTGGGTTTTTTTTTTGTTAATTTTGGGATTTACTATTCATTTTGGGGTTACTGCTAATTTTGAGGGTTCATTTTGGAGTTCAATTTTCATTTTGGAGTTACTGTTAATTTTAGGGTTTTCTGTTCATTTTGAGCTTTACTGTTCATTTTGGAGGCTACTGTTCATTTTAGGGTTACTGTTCATTTTACGGTTACCGTTAATTTGAGGTTACTGCTCATTTTGGGGTTTACTGTATGTTTTGGGGTTTGCTGTTCATTTGAAGTTACTGTTCATTTTAGGTTACTGTTCATTTGGGGGTTACTGTTCCTTTTGGGGTTGCTCTTCATTTTGGGGGGTATTTTTGTGTCAAATCAACTCCACAATTAAGAGTCAGGAGAAACGGGAGACAAGGATACGAGAAGAAGGCAAAAGCCAAATTTTGAGTCTCTTGGCCATCTTTTTGTCCCATTCTCTCTCTTCCCAGCCCAAACCCCACCAAATCCGGTCTCTGAGCTTCCTGCCGCCCCGGCTTCGTGCATTCCACTTTCCCAGAAGATGTTTTCCTACGGAAGGAACTCCAGCTCTCGCTGCCTGGCTCCCTGCGGGATCTCCTGCCCCCAGCCCGTGGCCAGCACCTGGAACGAGCCCTGTGTCACCTCCTGTGGGGACTCCAGGGCTGTCATCTACCCCCCGCCCGTGGTCATGACCTTCCCGGGGCCCATCCTCAGCTCCTGCCCTCAGGAGAGCGTTGTGGGATCCTCAGCACCCTCAAACTTCCTGGGATCTGGGAACTTCCAGGGATCCGGAAATTTCCTGGGATCTGGGAGTTCCTACGGCTCCTATAATTACAGGAGGTCCTACTCATCCTACGGATCCTCTGGGAGCTGCAGACCGTGCTAAATATCCGAGGAGTGAGCAGGAAGGAGCGAAGAGCCACCACAGAGCCTCCAGCAATTCCTGCAGCAGCCTCAGCCCCGATTTTATGCAAATTCCCTTTTCTGACTCTTTATTTTTCTTTGTATTCCGGGCAACTCCTGCAAAAAGCGAGCTTGGAACGGTCCTGTCCATCATCTCTGGCTGGTTGAAATTGGGATGAGGGCGTGTCGCCTTCCCACGCCTGAAAACCCAGGAGTCACCCCTGTGGAATGGCCAGCCCTGGAGCCATTCTTTCCTTCCTTCCCTCTCGTGCTTTCCATCCCCACTGCGATATTCCCCTTCCTCCTTTCTCATTAAACCATTCTGCATCAAAATCCAGAGTTTCTCTGTGGTTTTAATCTGTCAGTTTGGGGGGGGTTTCAGCCATTCTGGCAGCTTTTGGTGCTTTTCCACACTGGGAAGGTGCCCAGGTCCTTTTGGTGGTGACACAAAGTCATTCCATGAGGGATAAAGATGTTTTGGAACCCTCCCAATTCCATCGGGATCTTCCCTCAGGGCGGGCGTGGCTGTTCCGTGTTCCCAAAGAAAGTCAAACACGGGTGACTCGGATTATTTGTGTCTCAATGCCTGCCCCGGGCTGTGGTTTAATTCCATCCTCACACAGTGATTTTATGGTTTTTTTCATTGTTTAAAAATAGCCTGTGGGGGGGAAAACTTTCCTTGGAAAACTTCCCTTGGAAATTCCCACACAAATTTTTAACCGAAAGGCAAATTTTTGCTGGAATTGTGTGAGTTCCTTGAACTTTTCCCATAAATAAATCCAATCCAATTAAATTAGAGTTGTTCAAGTGTTCCCTGCAGAGCAACCCACTCTCCCCTGGGAGGCCCTGGTGCAGCTTTTCCAGGGAATTTCTGGCTGCCCCATCCCTGGAAGTGTCCAATGCCCTGGGATAGGGGAGGGAGGCCCTGCCCACAAATCAAAGATCTTTAAGGTCCCTTCCAACCCAAACCATTTTCCAAAGGACAGTTCCTTCACCTTTAATTCCCTGATTCTCCCTGGGCTTGGAAGGGAAAGAAAGAAACACAGGGAAAAGAGCCAAAAACATCTCAAAGTTTAGGGAGTTTTCTCCTCCTTTTTCCACCTCTGTTCTGGACCAGCCTCTGTTCCTTCGACCCCTGGTTATGGAGCCAATTTGATACAAAATTCATCATTTTCTGGCCACTGCAACACCTGGATGTGTCCGACTGTGACATTTCCTGGAGTTCTCCGGCAGAATTTGAAGAAGAACTGGACAGAAAAATTCTGATGGCACCAACTCAAGCTCCTGACCCATTTGCCATGAAAACAGGGAATTCCTAGAAGCTAGAAGAGAACTCTCAGGATGAGGAAAAACTCTTCTCCTGAACCCCAGAGGTCACTGCACCCTTGTCTTACCCTGTGTTCAGTCCCAGGACGAGGGAAGTGCTGTTAATTGAGATGTTAATCAGCAGCTGACTCATTAAAGGCGTTGCAAACACAGCCTTGAGCAGAATGCCAGATCCCGATGGCAATTAAATCTCTTGTGTTTGATTTCCATACTTTATTTAATGGGTAAAATCTTTATTTAATGGTTTTCAGGTGCTCTGGGTTGGCAAAATCTTTATTTGATGGTTTTGAGATGCTCCAGGCTGGCAAATTCTCTGGAGGCCCAGGGCCAGATTCCAGTGGGATTGGCAAAGGGAGGATTTGCCGTTTTTATCATTTTGCAATTGGAGGAGCTGTACTTCAATTTTTTCAGGTGTTCTAAATGAAATTCTCCATCAGACACACTGAAGAAAAATTTCTTTTTTTAGCCCATTCCCTCCTTTTTTTATTTTGTTTTTAATTGAAACCCAAATAATTTAATAGGAATATCTGGAATCTTCGATTTTTTGCAGTGTTCAAGGGGCTTTGAGCAACCTGATCTAATGAAGGAAAACTTGAGATGCTGGACTGGATGGCCTTCGGAAACCCAAACCATTCCTTGATTCCATAATTCCTCTTTAAATAGAAAATAATAAAATATTTGTACCTGATAAATTCCCTACGTCAATTTTGCCCATGGCCTTTTCCAACCTTAATGACTCTGTAATTCTGTTATTCTAATTTTATTTTTTTTAACCTTCCAAGGATGAAAAGCTGCTCCTGAGGAGTTTTATTACAGAAAATTTTGGAAAACCAAGGAAACAGGCTGTGCTCCTCCTCAGGGAGCAGCCCGGTCCTGCCTGTGGGCAGATCAGCTGGAGAAGGGAAAATGGGGGGAAAAAGGGGGGGGAAAAGGAAACCAGGAGGCTGCAGTGTGATGCAAAGAATTTTTAATGAGCGAGAAATGTCCCTTTGCAAAGCCAGAGATCACAGAACGTGGAAAATCCATTCCTGGGGAAAATCCATTCCTGGACAAAATCCATTCCAGGACAATTTCAGAGAAAATCATTCCCAGACAATTTTGGGGTAAGTCCAACCAAAGTCCTACTCCAAGATGTCCTCAGCCGGCTTTTCCTGGTTGATGTCCGAGGATATTGGTCATTGTGGGTGAAATCCACAGGGAATGGGCTGTCCCATGC
This sequence comes from Alethe diademata, assembly GCA_025584955.1. NCBI lineage: Eukaryota > Metazoa > Chordata > Aves > Passeriformes > Muscicapidae > Alethe > Alethe diademata. The sequence continues at coordinate 2,591,545 of JANRMJ010000065.1, forward strand.
TGGAGCAAAAAACCGGGAATGCTGGAACAGGGAATGGGCTGTCCCACGCTGGTCCAATAATTCGGGAATGCTGGAACGGGGAATGGGCTGTCCCATGTAAGAGCAATAAATCAGGAATGCCAGAACAGGGAATGGGCTGTCCCATGCTGGATAAATAAATAGGGAATTCTGGAACAAGCAGCGAGAGCAAACAACGAGGAGGCGCCAAACAAGAAGTAGAATGATTGGGAATGCAAAGGGGGCTGTGGGGACTCCGACCTCTCATCCTCATGACCATGGATTGGGGCATTCCCAGGATTCCTCGGAGGCTCCAATGTGCTCAGCAGGGCCCACAGGAGCCACGGAAGAGGCGGCTGAAGCGGCGAGACATGGAGGGGACACAGGAGCCGCTGGCCAGCGCTGAGATCCCGTATCCAGAGCGAGCTCCGTATCCCGGGAAAACCCCAGAGCCACAGACACCCCCATAACCCAGGGAGCCGCCAAAGGCCGGGGCTCCGGTGGATCCCACCACGGCTTGCTGCGGGAAGGAGCTGAGGATGGGCCCGGGGAAGGTGACCACCACGGGGGGCGGCTGGATGAGGGCGGTGGAGTCCGGACACTGCCGGACACACGGCTCGTTGCAGCTCTTGGCCACGGGCTGTGGGCAGGCGATGCCGCTGGGCGTGGGGCAGAGGTCGTAGCAGGACATTTCCTAGTGGAGGTGGTTCCTGGAATACAGGGAAGGAGCTGCTGAAGAACGAGGGTCAGCGGAAGGGGAAGGAAAAGGTTTGGGGGAGTTGGAATGGGGGAAAATATTCCCCAGGGGAAAAATTGGAGTGGGAGAGGAGCAGGTTTGGTGTTGGGAGAGGAG
>JANRMJ010000065.1:2640227-2652967 GCA_025584955.1 Alethe diademata
ATGGGGGTTTCTCAGGCTATGGGGGCTCCCAGGGTTTTGAGGGCTCCCAGGGCTACGGGGGCTCCCTTGGATATGGGGGCTCCCGGGGCTATGGGGGCTCCTTTGGCCTGGAAAGCTTTGGGGGCTATGGGGGCTCCCCTAGATATGGGGGCTCCCCTAGATATGGGAGCTCCCTTGGCTACGGCCGTTCCCTGGGGTATGGAGGTGACACTGGCTACGGGGGCTCCTTTGGGGGCTATGGAGGCTCCCTCGGGGGCTATGGGGGCTCCTTTGGCAATTGCAGGCGCTCCTACAGCTCCGGCTTCTCCTCACGGGGCCTGGGCTATTCACTGCCTGGCTCCCAGAGATGGAGCAGGTCCCGCCGCGGGAGCTGTGGGGTTTTCTAAAGCCCCCCTGGCAGTGCCAGCCCTGGAGCCCAGGCCGGGCCATGGGGACACTGGGCAGGAGCCGCTGGCAGCGGCAGCTGAGTGTGCCCAGCAGCCCCAGGTGTGCCCTGAGCCCTCCATCCCCTCGGGATTGCCCTGACCCTTCCATCCCCTCGGGATTCCCTGAGTTCTCCATCCCCTCTCTGTGCCCTGATCCCTCCATCCCCTCGGGATCCCCTGACCCCTCCATCCCCTGGCTGTATCCTGCTCCTGAACCAAGCCCTGCTCCCAGACTATGAATTCTGCTTCCCCTGCTGCCCCTGGGTTCGCCTGGATTCCCTGCACTGGGCTGTTGATCTTCTCTCTGATATTAAACTCCTGTTTGTGCTGCACAAAAGCCTCTTGGTTTTCATTTGTCCTTGATTTTTTTTTTCCTCCGGGAGCAGAACTCCCCAGCGTGCTGAGGGTTCTTTACCTCACAGGATCTGCCCTGCTCCTCGTCTTTAAAACGCAGAATGGGAGTTTAATTGGGGTACTTAACTCCATGTTAGGAATGTTTGCTTAGCAAGTTACCCGAGGTTCATTATCTTCCCTGAGGTTCTGAGTAATTGTTCTTGCTCTGGTGACAAAGGTCCCTCAGTCACCACATCGTTTAGAAAGTAATTAAGACATAATTGCTGCCTTTCTAAGCTAGCAGGATAACAGAGGAAGAACGAGACCTAAGTTCTCATTTTGTTTGTTGGGTTTTAAGTGTTCAGCCTGGGTTTGTTCAGCCTGAAGAAGAGAAGCTTCGGGGTGACCTCATTTCACCTTCCAGTGTCTGAGGGAGCCGAAAAATACCGGAAGAAATTATTTCCAAAGGCAAAATATTTCCTGGAGGGTCAGGACAAGGGGGAATGTGTTCGAATTTATGGAGTGGAGGTTTAGATGAGATACTGGGAATAAATTAAATAAAGTTTTGTCTCTAAAGCAGCTTTAGCTTTCCCACCTCTTTCCCCGCATTTGTTGTTAGCAAGGAGTGATTATTTCACATTGTTCTTCCAGAAATGAGACAGAAGTAAAAGATTCCCTTAAAAAGAAAAAAAAAAAAAAAGGAAAAAAAAAGGATATTGCTCATTGTGTATATTTTTCTATGATTAATTCCTCAGTAACTAGCGTGCTATAACTTAAATGCAGATCTGCTTGGTACGCATTATTTATGCACAGGCAAATTTCCCCCAGAGGCTCCAAAGAGGAAGAGAGAGAAGGAACACTGCAAACCACAAATTGTGATGCACCAACGATTTAATGAGCAAGAAGTGGAATTAAAAAAAAAATTACAGCGTAAGGAAGCAGAAGGGCTGAATACGGATCAAAATTGGTTACCCATTTTTCAAGGCGTTGTTTTACAGCTGGACACCCAGCGACAATCGAGTGTCATTTTTCACCTCCCTGACGGCACAGAAAGGGATCAAATGGGAACGACCAAGCCCCGTGAGCTCAGGGCAAAGCTGTGGGGTCAGTAAGAGAGTGGGCACGGGCTCAGTCCTGCATCCGGATCGCGCTTTCCTTCTCCTGCTCCTTCCCTTCCCGACCCTTCCTCAGGGCCCGCAGCGGTTGGAGCGCCGGTAAGACCTCCCATAAAGCCCCCCCAAACCGGAGTACCCCAAAGCGCCGAGCCCCGAGGAGCTGCCCGAGGAGATGGGGACACCCCCGGCGCTCAGAGCATCCCCGACGGCCGCGGATGCCGAGGATCCCACGGCGGTGTTCTGGGGGAAGGAGCTGAGGATGGGCCCGGGCAGGGTGACCACCACGGGCGAGGGCTGGATGACCACGCTGGAGTCCTGGCACTGGCGCACACAGGGCTCGTTGCAGCTGTTGGCCAGCGGGGTGGGGCCGCAGGACGTGGGGGCACAGAGGTCGTAGCAGGACATGGCTGTGGGGGGTGAGTCCGGAACGCGGGGAGTTCTGGAAGACAAGGAAAGAGTTGTAATTAGTGGCGTAATGAAGCTGTTGTGGTGATGAAGAGCAGGGTGGAATGAAGGGTTGGTCTGGGCTTCACTCAAATCTCCTTTCAAGCCCAGAGCTCCCCACGCCACCAAGGGCAGCTGCGCCTCCTCCTGAGCTCTCCCTTCCCCTCCTTTTCTCCTGAAATAAATGGGGAAGTGAGGGACCAGGCAGTCAGAAAAACAAGGAAAAACTGCGCCCCAAAACAGAGACAAAAAGTAAAAAATTCCTCAGCGAGTAAAAACGAGAAGCAGAAATTTCACACTGAGGGTGGTGAGGCCTTGGCACAGGTTGCTGTGGGCAAGGGAGTTCAGGGAATCTCCCTCTGGAGATATTCAGAGCCTCCTGCCCAGGATTGTCCCTCTCCGGAGTCATTCCGAACCCGCTTGGAGCCTTTCCTGTGTCACCTGCTCCAGGTGACCCCGGGGAGATCTCCAGAGATCCCTTCCGACCCCGAATATTTTGTGATTCCGCCCCAAGAGCCAAAAGCTCTGCACAGATTCCCCGCATCCCCTCCCAGCTGCTGGGCAACGCTCAGGCAGCGCTTGGAACTTCTCAGAAGGGAAAGATTTGGGTGACAGAAATGAAGAAAATCCGGAATCAGCACAGAAAGAACCTCCACCCTTCACAGAATGTCCCTCCCTGAAGAAAAAGCTGCTTCGAGGTCTCCTCAGGGATTTTAAAGAGCACAAACCTCGGAGCGCTATGGACAAACAGCAGAAAAATAAAGCACGAAGACAGCAACAACCCAGGAAAATGGGAAGCAGATCAAGACTTACCCTTTTCTCCCAGGAGAATAAAGCAGGAATGGTTTTAGCTCCTCTGACCCGGCTGGTTTTATACCCTGGCCCAGAGAGCCCGAGGACCTGGGACAAAAAATTGTGTTTGTAGCTCATTAGCAGCCAATTGCTAATGATTCCTCATATGCAAAATACACCTGGCTGGGGATTTGCATTTCCTCTCTGTTAGTGTTTCTTGCCTGAATTTCATTTCCTCCCTGCAATGTATGCATTCCTTCGCTGAGGTTTTCTTTTATCCTCAAATCTTATGAGCCTGGTTAATTCCTGGTCGGAGGCTGATTCATCTGGGTTACTCAGGAAATTCTTTTGCATCCCAAGGAACCGTGACACAGATGGATGAAACCATCAGGAAAAGCGCAGCGAGCTTCACTGTGGGATCCCTTTCCCTCTGCATGGACGGCCCAAGTTTTTGGCATGAAATTTTCCTATTTCTGCCTCAGAATTTCACCAAGTTTCTCTCAAACAGAGAAGAGAGACACAAAAAGTAAAGGAAATAAATTTGTTATAAAGCATTTAGAGCTGATTAAACCCCACCACTCTCAAAGGCTCTGGGAAATGGATTCTTTGAGGGAACAGATTTTATTTTCTTGACTCAGCGGAGAGTGTCAAAGAGGATCAGCATCTGATCTATTCCTTTCTTATTAAACCATCACACTCCCCTGATGGCATCTGAGACATAATTTAGGAACTGAGTGTCCAAGTCCTTCATCTCAGGAGTCTCCAGGTTGGGCTTTGTCCCTACATCAAACTCCAGGACAGTGATTGAAGTCAGCTGTAGGATGCCTGGGAATTTGGGGCTCAAAGCCTTGCCCAAGCTCATCTTTGGGGTCATCAAAGACGCCAAACCCTTTTACATCTGCCACTAAATTATTACTTTCCCCTGCTGGGCCTTGCACCATTATGCAAAGTTGTTCGCCAAATTAATAGCAGTTAATTAGAGTCGTTTATAATGTTCCTGTTCCTTTTTTTTACCTCTTTGAAAGCCAATTCTGGCTTTCACTTTGCACATCTCAAAGAGCACCTCAGCATGCAGCAATTCCAGTTCCTTTTCAAAGGCAATTTCCAGATTAAAAAGTAATTGCAGATGGTGCAGGTGCGGACTGGAGGGCAGGGCTGGGCATTCCAACCTCTCCTCGTGTTTCACCTCCGAGGCAGAGACAGGCAAATCAGCCCCGAACTGTGAGTATCGTCCCCAGCATCTCCTGGGAAATAAACACGGATTGGAGACTTCTGAAGAGCAGAAATCTTCAAAGTTCACAAAACGTTTCCCTCGACCACTCAGACATGCAAATGGGAGATCAGCAAAAAGGACTCTTTGAACATGACCAGGGGTTCAAAGGGACGGCCAAGGTTCCTGCTTGGCCAAGGACTCCAGAAACTTCCCCACCAGCTCCAGTCCTTCCACCTTGGCCTTGAAATACAAATCAGAATTTGCACAATTCCAGCTGTGAGTCACTGGATGTCCCCAGCTTGGAATGATCCCCACCACGATGGGTGGAAACTCTCCTGTCCCCCAAGACTTGACTTTCCCAAAGCTCTCTTTGCACATACAGAAATGTTTAAAAATTTTTTTAAAAATTAAAAACTTGATCATCCAGAGAAGCTGTGGCTGCCCCTGGATCCCTGGAAGTGTCCAAGGGTTGGACAGAGTTTGAAGCAACCTGGGATAGTGGAAGGTGTCCCTGCCCATGGTTTAGATGACTTTTGAGGCCCTTTCCCACCCAGACCATTCCAAGATTCCCTGACTTTCCTTTATAACTGTTGACTTTACAATTGTTGACTATAAGAGCAGCTTGTGGTTTAAAAGCCAACTCATCAAAAGCTGCAGAGAAGATAAAAAGAGCCCAAATCCCACTTCTAAAGGTGATCCTAAGTCCAACTCGTCCGGCTGGCTCCATCTCTAGAAGCTGAAAGCTTTGGGATGTTGCTCATGGGAATATTACAGGGAGCCGCGATCTGAAATCTCCTGGGCGCTTATCAAGGCTGGAATTGCACACTCAGGACTCCAATTAAAACTCTGGCTGCTCCCAGGTGTGTGCCCAAAAGGTCAGAAGTCCTAAACAAATGGGATTTTGACTCATGCCCACTTTGGGAGGTGGAGTCGGCGCGATGGAGTCGGGAATATTTAATTGATGCAAACCCAGGAGATGAAAGCGGCCTCGCGGGTCGTGGGTTTCACCCGCGGCCAGGATAAACCCGTAATGAACATAAACTGTAAACAAACTCATTTCCCTGCTGGGAACCCGGCCAAATGCTAAACAAACCAAACAATTCCTGCAGGGATTTGGTAATAAAAGGTGCAGGAATGCCTTGGATCCTCCAGGCAGCCCCAAAAATCCACAAAAGCTCTCCAGAGCCTTCCTGCCTCTTCCCTTCTCCCATAAACTCAGGAGATGCTGTAGCTCTTTTTGCAGAATTCAGTGCTGAAAGGGATTTTCACTGACAACAAATAGTAAAAAAAAAAAAAAAGAAAATAAAAGAAAAAAGAAAAAACAAAAGGTGGTATTTTTTATTTCTATGGGACGAAGTTGTTGCAGGTCTTCAGAAGAAATGCGAAAAACATTTCTGTCTAACACAATATTTCCACTCATTTTCTGCAGCAGCAAATAAATCGCTTTCTAGCTGACTGCAAACCCACCCAGATTTCCCTTTTCCCCTCAGAATTGTGCTTTACTTTTTGCCACAGCAAGTTTTCACCCAAAAAGGCCATTTGGGACAGGAATGAAAGGGGGAGTGATGCTTGAGGGTCGTCTGTTACTTTATTTTGAAAAGTTTGACCTGAATTTCTAAATGCTTGGAGGAAACATCCCCCCTTTGAGGGGACTTTTTGACCAAGCTGGGAAGGGGCTTGGTTCAATTAATGAGAAGGGAATTGCAAGGGTAAGGAAATTAATTTTGTCATGAGGAATATCCACCTGAACCTGTCCAAGGCAGCTCTCAGCAGAGCCTCAGTCACAGCCCTTTGGAGCCATTGGACTTTTTGGAATTCATCACCTCTGATCGGGGAATAACTTCAGTTGAGATGGCAAAAAAACCCCATTAAATTAAACATTTAATCCAGACCAAGCTCCTCCTGTAATAGAACATCAAACTACCAGCTTTCCACTGTCTTCTGGTGTTTATTAAGAAAACCTTCTCCTTAAAATCATTAATTCTTTCATTTACCTCCTTTAATTTCATTCCAGTAATGACTGCAGTCAGCACAACCTCATCAGCATCTGTAATTACAGTTCAGCCTCATTCTGGACAGGCAGACAAAGACTCCAAGCCAGACTTTTCAGAGACATCGGGAGTTTTAGGGGCTGACAGGAGGCTGAGTCATCCAGACCCTTCAGGGGAAGTTTTCCAAACCTTCTTCCTTCAGGGAGCAAAGCTCCAGTGTCCAAATATCACCTTCATCCCAATCCAGGAGGAACAAAGCAGTGCCTGATAAAGCTCAGCTCTGCCAGACACAACGGCTTCAAACACCCAAAGAAAGGGCTAGAACTAAAAATTCTTTAAACTTCACTCCTTTAATCTCTTTGTCTCAGACTCACTTCCCTAACCCAGCAAATTCCAAGGGGAGAAACTCTTCCTGTCCTTCCATGCTTCCCCTCCCAGGCTCAGCTGCCAGGAGATGTTGCACCCCAAAAGCTCCAGGCTGTGCCCAAAGGACGCCCCAACGGCTGCTTCTCTCCCTCCACATCTCCCTGAGGAATCTCAGCTCATCTCCCTTCTTCTAAAAGACTTTTCTCAATTATTGCATCTTTAAAATTTCCCTGTTTGTATTGTAGCAGGAGGCACCCACTGCAAGGTCCCTTTCTGCCTTTGGTAAGGGGGTCTCAAGCTTGGTTTTAAAAGTTTTCCACCACTGAAATCTGACTTGTTCTCCCTTGAAATTATTTGCGTGTTGTTTTCTGGAAGTGGGGACTTCTAAAGGCACTGGGAAAGGGGCTGGGAGAGCAAAGAAGGCCAGGCAGACTCGGGGAGTGATGCAGCACGAGTTTAATGGGTTGAGGAAGGGAAGGAAGCAATGTAAAAGTCAAGAATACATTTCCATGGTCCAGTAAGGACAGAACCCGCTCATCCCTCTCACAGCAACACACTCAGCAAGTGGAAATCTCCCTTCTTCATTGATGAATGACCTGTGCTAATCCAGCCATGCAGAACAATTTCCAACAGTTAATATTTTGCCTATTATCAAATACAAAAAAAACCCAAAACAAAACAAAAAAAGCAGGACAAGACATTTGGTCAGAAATATGAAGTAAAGCACAACAAAAGGCAAGCAAAGGCCTGGTTTGGGGAGATGCCAAACTCCCACAGCTCCTTGAACTCCAGGCTGGGGGTGTCTCATGTGGCATCCAAAAACCGCAGCCGTGAGCTCAGTCCTGCTTCAGGGATGGGTCGGGATTCAGCATTCCTGGTCTTCTCCTCCTGGTTCCTCCTCCCCCCTCAGCAGGGCCCGTAGAAGCCGCTGCGGGACGGGTTGTAGCGCCGGTAGGGCCGGCTGTAGCCACTGCCCAGCCCGGAGTAGCCAAAACCCCCAAACCCCAAGGAGGAGCTCCCCGAATTGATGGGGACACCCCCGGCACTCAGAGCGTTCCCCACGGCCGCGGACGCCGAGGATCCCACGGTGGTGTTCTGGGGGAAGGAGCTGAGGATGGGCCCGGGCAGGGTGACCACCACGGGCGAGGGCTGGATGACCACGCTGGAGTCCTGGCACTGGCGCACACAGGGCTCGTTGCAGCTGTTGGCCAGCGGGGTGGGGCCGCAGGACGTGGGGGCACAGAGGTCGTAGCAGGACATGGTGGCAGCCAGAGGGAATTCTGAAATACAGGAGCTGTGTTACACCCACATTTATCAGCACTTTTCAGCAGCTTTCCAGCGGTCCGTTCAGGATTGGGAATTGGGAAGGAAATCAGATTTTTAGTGCTCTTCGTGTTCTGGCCTTAGGTGCATTCTCCGCTTGGGCTCTGGTGGGACGCGGTCACGCGATTCTGAACAGGTCCAAGAATTCACCACTGATATTTAATGCACAACCTTAAAACTTCCTTGGATCCCAAAACTGAATAAATAACCCATTTAATAAATCACCCATTTAATAAATAACCCATAGCCATTTAGCTAATGTGGCTAATTAATGATTTTTATGATGCCCCACCAACACGAAAGTCCCTCTTGGGTAAAAAAATCCTTCCTCCCTCTGAGAAAAATCTGCAACAGGATTAAGGGAAAAACTACAAAATCAAGGCAAAAGTTGGTTGTATGAAGAGAATAAAGAGGTTCAAACTCACCTTATTCACGATGGCAAAGGAGGGAAGAGAAGTGGCTGGGAGAGCTGGAGTTGCTCAGGTTTTTATACCAAGTTTTGAGTTGCCTAACAACCCGGGCCACTCTATGTGCAAGCAGTGATTTATGGGCCACGACTGATTAGAGGCTTTTTTTGCCTCAGTATTTGTGTTTTTCACTGCTTCACTTCCTTATCTTGTGGTTTGTCTATCTGACCACAAGATGCTTTCATCTTAAAATATTCCAGGCTGGGTTCGTTCCTGGGAACACTACAGTGATTAATTCAGTGGGATTCATTCAGCCTTCAAACCACTTTGGGATCTGCTTGGTGTCATTAAAAGAGATTAGGCCTCATTTGCATAATTGGGTGCCCTCCTCTGCAAGGTAAATCCTGGGGGAATCACAGGGAGTTGTAAATTTTGGAAGCCAAGCCGTGAGTATTTGGAGCTGCTTTTTCACAGAATCCCAGGACCCCTGAGGTTGGAAAAGATCTCCAGGATCATCGAGCCCAAGCTGTTCCCAATCCCAGCCTTGTCACCATTCCTTCCTCGGACACCTCCAGGCCTGGAGAGGCTCTCTAGAAAAGCAGGAAGGAATTTTTCCACGGAAGGGGCTGCCCGGGTGGGTTTGGAGTCCCCATCCCTGGAAGTGTCCCAGGAACATGGAGGTTGATCAACCATACGTTGGAGTTGATGATCCTGGAGCTCTTTTCCGACCCCAAATCCATTCAAGAGCATTCCTGGGCACAGGGATCAACCCCGAGGTTCTCGCTCTCCTGGCACATCCACTCCCGAGACATGGAAATCAGATTTAAATCAGGGCTGTCTCTGTGGGGATCCCCCAGGAACAGAAACTCGTTTGGCTTGGGCAGAGCCTCCTGAGGACTTCAAAGTTTATCAGCAGCTTTATTCGAGGGCCACCATGCAAATGTCCCATTCTGGGCACATTTCAGATCCCTGACCTAGATCTGAATTCCTGTGTTTTATTTAATTATACATTTGGAAGATTTGGGGGTGCAGGGCAATAACTGGGCTGTGAAATTGATGCCATTGTTTCTATCTGCAGGAATAAGAGCTGCTTTATTTAAAAAAAAAAAAGAAAAGTTCAAGGTTTGGTTTGAGCCATCTCATATTTCAGGAGGATTCTCCAAAAAAAATTCCTTGGCTGTTTTTCGCTGTGCGTTCCTCACTATTTCTCCAAATTTTAAGGAATTAGCAGCTATTTCAAAAAATATTTCCTTTCTAGGAGTTAGTTGAGGAATTCATTTGTGTAACACCATCCACAGGGGTTTTTTTTAAATTTTCCTCATTCTTTTTATTCCTCCTTCATCCAAGCTGTGCTTGCAAAATACAAAACACTTTCAAAATCCAGCTGTGAATTTAAAAACAGACCTGACAACATTTTCAGAGCTGTTTGGAGCCTTCCTTGTAAATAATTACAATAAATATTGTTCCAACTCCAGCCTTTATTTTACTGTACGCTCAGAACATCTTAATGGCCTGATTTTGAGATGAATAAAAGTGAGCGAATTAAGAGTTCACAGATTTTTGTCATCAAGGCCAGACGTAAATATTCAGATTATAATTAAGACTTCTTGCATAATGTGAGAACATCCTCCTAAGACACCTGTGAGTGTCTGAACATCTGAAAAAAAGCAATTTTTAATCAAAATGGAACTGGAAGGTTACTCACAGTCATCCCTGAGTAAAGTCTCCCGGCAGAGAAGTGACCCCAAAATCCATGGAGAAGTAGGGGGAAATTCCCTGCCAAGAGCAGCATCTTCAATTCATTTTGGATTGTAATTAATTAGCTCTTTATGAAGAATTAGTTCCTCAAAGGCTTGAAGCCTGTGTAAAATTCTTGCTGCTCCTGAGTTCCCTCCTCTGCTGAGTTTTGCTTTTCTCTCAGTAATTCTGGACTGAGCTTGTGGGGACTTCATGGAGACAATTGAGGTTCTCACGATAATCCAGTTCCAGAACAGGATACAATCCGAGAACAGGACACAATTCCAGAACTGGATAGAATTCCAGAGCTGGACACAATTCCAGAACTGGAAAAAATTCCAGAATTGGACACAATTCTAGAACTGAACACAATTCCAGCGCTGGGCATGAGTCCACAGCTGGGCACAATTCCAGAGCTGGACACAATTTCAGAGCTGGACACGATTCTGGGCTGAATCTCCCCAGAGCAGAGCCAAGGGGCAGAATCCCCTCCCTGGATTCCTGGGATTTCCCCAGCCTGGGTTTGGGGTTTGCCCTTGGGGTTGGCCCAGTCCCACCTGCCCAGTTCCCCCTAGACTGGGAATTGTGTGAACCTGAACGTGTTCCTGAGGTTCAAGATGTTTAATTCAGCCCTTCTGGCCATGTCTGCCTGGAATTTGGGGGTTTTGCAGTCCCCCTCGTCCCTGGCTGGAATTTGCTGCCCAGCTCAGGCAGACAAAGTTGCAGATGTATGATCTGAGGTGGTTTTTGGCACAGGGAGATGTGAAATCCTCCATTTTCACACCTGACTGGAGCTCATTCTGTTGTTAATTTTATTCAGATTCTGTCACGAACAACTTTAAAATCCCTCACATTTGAGGTTTGCTTTGGCATCTTACTCCGGGCTAACAAACTTAAATAATTTCTCTTCTGATTTCTGGTTTTGTCCAAAAATTAATGACACTCACTCCTGGATGGACCTGCAGAGAATTCCTGCACGGAGCTGGGGTAGTTTGGAATTGCCATCTGGAATTCTGCTGGGAACAGCAGAAAACAGCACCAAAAATTAATTCACACTTGAGGGGAGAAATCATTTACTCACCAGAAGCCCTGCAAAACAACACACCCAGAAAGGGAGGGTTTTGTTTGGTTTTCAGACCTGTTTTTCACCAGCTTTAAAATGCAGATTTTAATTAGGTTTCAAATTGGATGAGTGCAATTAGTGCTGCCCTGGGTGCTGACTCCACCTTCCTCACCAAACAGCGTTTGGTGCCACCAAGGCTGGTGAATGTGGGACTCTGATCCACCCCCTGGGAGCCAGGATTTGCCTGGAATAACCGGGATGAACGTCATGGACAAAGAGTTTCTTTTCCATGAGGAACCCCTCACCTCAGTTGTGCTGCCATCACATCCCAGATCCCTGATTTCCCTTTTCTTTCCTTCACTCATTGAGGAAGGAAAAGATCCTGGTGGGCTTGTTTGGAGCTGGAGAGCCAGGATTAAACACATTTCTGGAAAACTTTTCCATCCCAGGATAAATGAGGAAGAATTTCATGCTCAGAATAAACTCAGGTGAGAATTCAGCCTGTCCTTCGACTCTGGAGATCACGGAATTGTTTGGCTTGGAAGGGACATTAAAGATCATCTGGACCATGGGCAAGCACACCTCCCACCACCCCAGGTTGCTCCAAGCCCCATCCACCCTGGCCTTGGACACTTCCAGGAATAGGCAATCCATGAAATAACCTGAGCCAGGGCCTCCCCACCCTCACAGGGAACAATTCCTTCCCAAAATTCCATCTAAAACTCCTCCCTGTCAGTCTGAACCCATCCCCCCTTGTCCTCTCACTCCCTGCCCTTTCCCAAAGTCCCTCTCCACATTTTTTCTTGGCTCCCTCAGGTCCTGGAGGGTTCCAGTTAGGCCATCCCAAAGATTCTCCTCTCCAGGTAAATTCCTGCAATCTCTGCCGCCCTCTTTCACTGCGTAAAGCAGAGGAACAGCAAGAAAGTCTTGCAAAAACAAAATTAGCTTTGTGCTCAAAGTTTTCCAAAAAACAGCAGGAGACTTGGAATGTGATGCAGCACGACTTTAATGAGAGCAAAACAGCAGAATAAAAAAAGTACAAAGGGTAAGGAAATATTTCTAGAATTCAACAAGAAGTGTTATGGGTTTTCATCCTGGGATTCTTCTCTCAGAGCCGCCATGGACTGAGATGACAAAGCGACGGGAAATAATATTTCACCAGAAATATCAAAGAATAAGACAAGCAAAGGCCTGGTTTGAGGAGCTCCCACAGCTCCATGAACCTTGGGCAGGGTTATGGGTGTCTCCCACCACATCTGGAGCAGGATCGGGTGGTGCTCCAGCGTTCCCAGGGGTTTCATCCCTCATTTCCCTTAGCACGGCTCCCCGGGGCGGGAGCTGTAGCGGCGGGAGGGCCGGCTGTACCCAAATCCCCCAAATCCCCCAAATCCCCCAAATCCCCCCAGTCCTGAGGAGGAACTCCCTGAGTTGATGGGCACTCCCTCCTCGCTCAGGATGCTGCCCACGGCCGCGGACGCCGAGGATCCCACGGCGGTGTTCTGGGGGAAGGAGCTGAGGATGGGCCCGGGCA
>JANRMJ010000065.1:2686964-2698378 GCA_025584955.1 Alethe diademata
CAAAGGAAATCTGCAAATCTGCTTTTTCCACAAATCAGCCCCTGAATGATCCTTCCCCTAATGACAGAGTGAACCCTCCACAAGCGTTAATTATATCATTAATTATCTTTGTACACAAGCCTTGCGCCACGGAGCCTTGGGATTTGGACATCCAGATGTTGGGCAACAGCTGCCTTTAGAAACACGAGCATGGGGATTGGCAGCAGCGCCTTTCAGGATCCTTTTTTTTTTTTTTTTGTGGGAGTTTTGTTGCTGTTTTGTTTGTTTGTTTTTGGGGGGTTTTTGTTTGTTTGCTTAGGGTTTTTTTTTTTATTTCGCTTTTGCTTTTATTCTTGTGTTTGGTTTTTGGGGTTTTTTGTTTTTTGCTTTTGTTTTGGTTTTGTTTTGAGCTGTTTTGTATTTTTAGTGAATCAGCTCCCGCACGCCCCAGTACTGCGTGAAGAAATCGGAAGAAATTCCGAGGTGGTGGGAGCAAAAAGCTTCTCGTCCCCTCAGGGGAAACCCCTCAGGAAACCCCTGGGGTTTCACTGGTCGGGAATTTGGGATATTTGGGGTTTTTTAGGCAGGAATCTGGGATATTTCTGGGCAGGAACTCGAGATATTTGGGTGTTTTCTGGCCAAGAATCTGGGATATTTCTGATCAAGAATCTGGGATATTTGGGTGTTTTCTGGGCTGGAATCCGGGATATTTCTGGTCAGGAATCTGGGATATTCAGGTGTTCTCTGGGCTGGAATCTGGGATATTTTTGGTGTTTGGAGTGTCCTAGGCAGCCCCGTGCGCTGACTCCGGCAATGATTTGTTATTAAAATCAGATTTTACTCCTCTTTTCCTCCATCTCGCAGCTCCTGCGCTGCCTGTGGTTTTATTTAATCAGATTTTCCTAACACCAAACCACCTCCAGCACGGGAAGTGCCCCCCCGAGAGGTGCAAAAATTATTCCCTGGGCAATCTCCGAGGATTCAAGGGAATAATTTCAGGCTCTTCCCGGCCTGGATTTCCAAAGCAAAGTGCCCGGGGTGGATTCCCCGGTGTGACCCCGCTCAGGGATCAGCGCTCTCCTCTCGGGCAGGGATGGGATGGAGCTGATCCAACGCTGGGATGTGCAAAGGGAATTTTCCAGGAGGGAAATCCCAAATCCTCCCCCGACATCCCTGCCCTTCCCTCTCCGCTTCCAGAGAGCGCAGGAGCAGCACCAATTAATCACAGAATCCACTTAATCACGTTCTGATTCTTCCCTCCCTTCCTAAATCTGCAGCTTCTTCCATTCTCTTCACAAGAAGTTTTTTGTTTGTCCTCTCCTGGCAGGAATATTTACCCGTATTTAGAAGAAACAAATCCCAAATCCTCATCTTTGCCCTATTTTCGCTTTTCCTACACTGAACATCAGGAAAAAAACCCGCGATGAATCAAAGTGCGCCTTATCAGACTCCAAACATTCAAATATCAGGGATAAAATCACTTAATTAAGCACAAAATCTTCATTAACGGCGCTTCGTTGATACTCCAGCCCCCGAGCATTTGAATTTCCGTTAAATTCAGCCCCCCGGGGCAGGTTGGTGGCCGGAATTTGTCACCCCGGAGCCACCCCAGGAGGACCAGGGTGACTCCGAGCCACACCCAGAGGTTGCTAAAAATACTCAGCTCCTGCTCCCGCATCGGTTGTTTGCATTCCTGTGGTTTGTTCCCATTAAACAACTCCGCCTTTCCCTGCCCCAAACCCTCGGGAAAAAGTGGGATTGCCCCCGGGGGAAAGGGAAAATCCCAAAGACAGGTGGGAAAAATTCCAGAACCGAGTGGGAATAATTCCAAATCCGAGTGGGAATAATTCCAAAGACCAGAAGGAATAATTCCAAAATCCTGTAGGAATAAAAATCCAGGGGGAATAATTTCAAAACCATGGGGTAATAATTCCAAAGAACTTTGGGAAAAATTGCAAAGCTAAGTGGGAAAATTCCCCCATCCCAGGTGGCTTCAAGCCCTGTCCAGCCTGGTCTGGGACACTTCCAGGGATGGGAAATCCATGGAATTCCCTGGGCCAGGCACTCCCAGGGAAAAATTCCTGCCCAAAATCCCACCCAAATTCCGGCTCCGTGCCCCTGATCCCATTCCCGGTCAAAGGGAGGGAAATTCCCGCTCCAGCCTCCCTGGGGCCCCTCCCGGTGCCTTTGCCCGAGTCAGGGATTTTCATGGGGCAGAGGGAAAACCGGCGCAACTTTTGTGCTGTAAAACGAAGAATTTGGGGCAACTGAGAGAAGGAAAAATCGCAGGCGTTGTGGGGAAACTGAGGCAGGTTTTGCAATCCCACCTGGGACAAGCAGGGGGAGACGCGAAGTCACTGAAGGGACTCGGATCTGGCCCTGAGCTCCACCCAAAAACCATTAAAATTCATTATTCATTTATTTTTTAAATTAAAAATATAATAATAAATATTCAAAAATTTAAAATTAAAATTCATTCATAAAACAAAACAAAACACAAAAAACCCACCAAAAAAACCCCACAAAAAAAAACCCCCAGGGAATGCAGAGCAGATTTATGTTGTTTATATAATTGAATTTATTCAATTTTTGCTGCCCTGGCCAACCCAACATTTCAATTTTCTCGTAATTAAATATTAGTTTATCTATTTTATTTAATTATAAATTTATTTTATTTATGTAATTATTTAAATATAAATATAAATATTTATGTATAATATTTATGCATAACGTGAATCATTCACATATATTTATACAGCACCTATATAACAATTATATTTATTTCTATAATATTTACATTTCTTTCTATAATATTTACGTTTCATTATATAATATTTATATTTACTTATACAATAATTTTATTTCTATAATATTTACATTTCTTTCTATAAGATTTACATTTATTTCTAGAATATTTATATTTATTTATACAGTATTCATATTTATTTAATATATTTCTCTGTATTCTACACCTCAGCCCAGCTCTGACCAGCACTTGTTGAGGGAGATGTTTTTCTTCTCCCTCCTCCCTTTATTCCCCTTCCTTTTGTGCTCCTCCAACATTTAATTACCTGAATTTATCTTTTTGTTTACCAACATCTTTTTGTTATTTTTCCAGGATTTAAAATCTGAACAAAAAGCAGAAATCCCGACACCCACTGCTGAATTTAGGGAGTTTGGCTGCTCTGAAAAGACCAAAAAAAATCCCAGTGAACGTCAATATCCTCAAACATCGGCGTCCTGACAAAGCTGGGCCATCCTAAATTAAAAATTCCTGTTGGGACCTAAATCCTGGGAGTTTTGAACAAAAAATGGCACATGATTGTTTGGTCATTAGATCAAAAGTCAAAATAATTGAAGTTAGTTTTCAAGTGGACTATTTGGCTTTATGACAGATGAAATCTGTCGCCATTTCTTCATTTCTTCATTTTTAGTTTGTTAGCTAAAAGTGCTGTACAGCAGATAAGAATTAATAAACAAATAAGTCCAAACACGAAATTCTACCTCTCGTGCATTTTAATCCCGACTCTGCCTAAAGAAAAAAAAAGGAAAAAAAAAAGCAAACAAACAAACAAACAAACAAAAAAAGCGGGGGGGAAAAAAAGCGCGATAAAATCCCTTTTTAGCAACCAAAAAAGCCCGAGAAAAGTGACCTGGCACATTTTTTGGAGAAGAGCCTCCCTGCATCAAATGCAGCTTTTCCTGATCCTCCCGGCGCTGCAGGAATTTGGGATCAGGGAGGATTTTTGGATGAGACACCCTGGGCGTGCTCCGCGGCCCGGGCAGAGCTCCCAGAGCTCGAGAATCGCTTCCCCGGCGGATTTTGGGGATTTGTTCCCGCCTGTGGTGGTTTGGTTGCACCACTTAATTAATGGCTTGTCTTCATTTTCTTCTGCCTTTACTCAGGGTCTGGATTAAAAACCAGAAGGAGACGAATTTCTCGTTGGGACTTGGTTGTTTATTAAATCTTATCTATAGTAAAGAGAGTTTTGTAACACTTTTAGCCGCCAGGTAAAAGCGAGCACAATGGAGCTGGATCAAGTTTGTTACAAGGTCTTTTAAAGTTAAACAATTCAACAAAGAAATAATAATTATATTATTTATAATTTTGACCCAATAACCAAACTCCTGTGACCCGCAGTGCAGCACTAACTATCCAAAAACTGCTACCTGAAAATCGTGAAGAAGAAGGAACAAGAAAAGGAAGATGGGGCAATGTCTAAGAACCTCCATCTTGTCCTATACCCATTACTATATCCTAAAAACCCCAAATTCCAAACCTTTCACCATGTGAAATCACACACTTCTATTTAACCACACACCCGGGATTTTAACTCAAATTTGGGAGCCTTCTCCAAGGTCTCAATTCAAAAGCAGTGTTCTCTTGGGGATCAGTGGCAGAAAGCATAGAAAGTTCGAAACTCCCAAAATTCCCAAAATTCCCAAAATTCCCAGATTTCAGGGTTCCAACGCCTGCCCTGGTGCCGCCTGCTTTTGGGCGATGACCCCGACATCACCCAGGGTCACTCCAGGTCGGGGGTCAGTGCCTCGGGTTTGGGGATTCTGCAGATTTCGGGATTCTGGAGCTTTCAGGATTCTCCAGATTTCAGGATTCTGCAGCTTTCGGGATTCTGGAGCTTTTGGGATTCTGCAGCTTTCGAGATTCTGCAGATTTCAGGGTTCTACAGCTTTTGGGATTCTGCAGCTTTCAGGGTTCTGCAGAATTCAGGATTCTGCATCTTTCAGGATTCTCCATCTTTCAGGATTCTCCAGCTTTTTGGATTCTCTAGATTTCAGGATTCTCCACCTTTCACTGCTGCAAAATACGAGTTCCCGATAGTGCAGAATGGCGCGGCGAGTGACGCGTTAATTGCTGTTAATTACGCTCTGCCAGCGCTCCGCAGCTCCTCCCAGAATTGCTGCTGATGCGAGCTTTGTGCCGCTGATGTCAGCGGGCAGAAAATCCTTTGAAGTGAGGACAGAGAGGCCTGTGAGGCTCCCACCCCAAAATCCTCTCCTTTGATTATTCCTTCGTGGGGCAGCGCTCCTGACTCAGCTGCACCCGCGGCTCTGCGGAACCGGTTCGGGCACCAAACCCCAATTAAGCGTCATTAAAGCGGCCCCTGCCCTGCTCAGGGATGTAATTTTTGAAAACAATTTAGGATTTATGAGGCCCCGGCCATATTAAGGCGCTGTGTTGTGGGGTTTGCAGTCTGCGCTTGTTCTTTATTCCCTTTGTTACTCACGGGATGGTTTGGGCTGGAATGGGATTTAAAACTCGCCCAGCTCCGCCCCTGCCGCGGTCCCGGCTCTTTCCAGCCTGGCCTCGGATGCTTTCTTCATTTTGGGGGATTTCTCCTCAAAATCGGGGCTGAACTCCGCCGATATATTCTGGTTCTGCGGGGTTTAGGAGCGCGCTCCTGCTCCTGCTTTCTGTGCCGGGTAAAGGGTGCGAAAATCAAAGCGGGTGGTTTCCCAAGGTTTTTGAATTTATGGGCGAATGAAGGATTTTGGTCTCTTAATTCTGAAAGGAAAATATTTGGGGAAGTTTTGAGAATGGATTTTCCCAGACATTCCCCTGGGAAAGCTGTGCCGGGGCCTCCCCACCCTCACAGGGAACAATTCCTTCCCAATTTCCCACCCAAACCTCGCCTCCTTCACTCTGAATCCATCCTGGCCCCACAATTCCTGACGGACCAACTGCGGGCATTGGACACACACACAAAACCTGGGTGGAAAAGAGAAAATTTCAGCATTTCGGGGATTTTGAGAGGAGTTAATCCCGTTGTGCTCCAGGGACTAACTTTGCCAATCAGGATTCTGTTCCTGGATTGGGAATTCCCGAACGCCACAGGGATCAGCTGGGGAGGGCTGGAATAATTCAGAAGGGTGAATTTCACATTTGGGGTGAATTTCGCACTTTCTCCACGAGCTTTAGCTCTCCTCGTCTGGAACAGGACTCCTCCTCATAGACAACGTCCATCCAACCTCGTTAGGATTAAATCCTGGAGGGGAAAAAGAAAGGGGAAAAAGAAAAAAAAAGGAGGATTCCTCTGCCATGGACGAGATCCTAAAAGGCTGAACAGGACCCACATGGCCCCAACTTTTCCCAAAGAGTTTGGGATTTTGGGAGGACCTCCCTGAAATCCCAGTGCTCTGCATCCCTTTTTTCCCTCTTTTCCCTTTTCCCCCTTTTTTCCCTTTCCACTCCCCCTTCCCTCCGGAGGGAATTTTGGCGCATGGAAATTCCCGCACTGAGACGAAGTAAAACCATCCCGGGGTTTGTGACACCCGAGGAATTATTCGGATTTTATGAGGCACCTCCAGAGATCCCGCAGGTCTTTGGAGCTTATCGGGAATATTCCGGAGACATCAGAAAAATGAGATTTCAAAGAGGATCTCAAAACCTCGGCGAGTTTGTCATCCAGGGAAATCATCCCATGGTAATCACGGTAATGACATCCTAGAGGATCTGCCGTGACCTCACAAAGAATAAATTATGGAAAGTGTTTCATCAAACTCCTCGTTTTAAACTCCACAATCGGCATAATTCATGAACGGCTTCGTTTTTATTCCAAAGATAACCCTGATCTTTGCTCTTTAGATTTGCGCCAAGTCTTTCCTCTGATTTAGGAGCGCGTCTGTAAATCCCAGCAACATTATGGGAAAGAATCCCTGATTTTCCAGCCTTTAAACGAGGCACGGACAGAATTCCCAGCGCTAGGTTTTGCTTCCATAAGGAAAATCATCTTGGCTCTCCAAGACTCCCTGCGCACTCCAGTTTTTTAGCCAAGATAAGCTAAAAAAAACCCTCATTAATCCACGCTGCCTTTTCACCTCTTAATGAAACCAGAAGGGGAAAAGCAGGAAATTCGGAGATGAAAAGACCTGGCGGGTTCCCTTCTGCATTTTTTTGGGGGGAGGTTATTGCCCAATGCGGCTTTAGATAATCATAAACAGCGAGCAAAACAATTCCTGCGGCTCCAGGAGCGATCCCTGCACCGGGCTCCGCTCCCGAGTCATTAAAGATTTTTGCACAAAGGGTGGCTCAGCCGCCCCCGGGCATCCAGGGCAGGATATAAAAACCTCCCCATCCTCGCCGGGATTTTCTCACTGCCTCTCCCGACTCCTCTTCTCTCCACCTCTCTGAGTAAGTTTTGATTTTCCCCTGCTCGAAAAATTTCCTTCTGCCTTTGCGCGGATTTCTCCTCAAAATCTGGGCTGAATTATTCTGCAGAAATATTCTGGCTCTGAGGGATTTAGGAGCGCTTTCCGTGCTGGGGAAAAGGTGCAAAAATCAATGCGGGGGTTTTTTCAGGGCTTTGGAATTCACGGGACAATCGGTCTCTTAATTCTGAAAAAAAAAAAAAAATTGGGTAAGTTTGGGGAATGGATTGAAATCCGTGTTTGATTGTGCGGCGCGATCGGGGAGAGGTTTGGTGTGAGTGGCAAGATCAGGCAGGGAGAATTCACGGAAAAATTGTGGAAATTCCTGCTTGGAAGAGAACTCGGTGCAGCTCCAGACGTGTTCGCATCAGCCCGTTCTTAATTTAATTGGAGCCACATCGAGCCGCACCAAGCGATGATTACGGACTATTAACGTAACTGCACCAATAACTTTCATTTCTAACCCTTCAAACTGACCTAAAATCCTAAAGCGCTTTCACAGAGATTAAATTCAGCATTCCTGTAGGTCAATGCTGCGTTCTAACTCGAGGGAATTTGGAGGAAAATGCCCTGCATTTTTATTTTTTTTTTTAATTATCAGAAGGATAAATTTGATTTACAAGATTATAAAATCATTCTGATGCTACACCAGGCTTTTATGTGGGGATTTAACCTGAAGAAATAAACATTATTGAATAAATTTCCCCCAGGTGAAAATGTAATTTTCTTATTGGGGTTGACTATATCACTATAGAAATATTTTAATATACATTATATTATATTATATAAATATTTTAATTATATGTTTCACTTATTAAACCAGCACTTAACACTCCCACGTATTCTCAGCCTTTTGGGTTTTTTTCCCTATGTTTGAGCAGAATATTTTCCTGAAAACAGGAATCTGCAAGGAAAATAATACAAAAGTTAAGCAGGATGCTAAGATGATTATTCTGCGCTGAAATAGGTGGAAAATCCGGATTGTTTTGTTTTGTTTTGTTTTGTTTTTCCCCGTGTGGGAGGAACAGAGGCGCGGTGGGAACGAGTTCCAGCGCGTCCTCGGGAATTCCTCCAAAGGGCCGGGAGGGTTTGGGACAGGGCTGGGGCTGGGAGGCGGTGCGGAAAAAAGAGGAGGAGAAAAGGGAGAAATTTTAATTCCCAGCAGGAATTCAGAACAAATTGGGGCGGGAAAGTGAAAGGTGAGAGATAAAACCGCATCTAAATTCTCTCTGAGGATCTCCCAAAGCCAAATTTCAATAATCAGAGAGATCAATTCTTGTCTTTATATAAATTATCACAGAAAAGTTCCTAAAATGAAATGTCAGTAATCAAAAAATCAATTCTTGTCTTTATCAAAATTATCACTAACAAGATCCTAAAACGAAATGTCTATAGCCAAGAGATCAATTTTTGTCTTTATCCAAATTATCCCCGACAAGGTCCTAAAAGGAAATGTCAAAAATCAAAAAATCAATTCTTGTCTTTATCAAAATTATCTCTAATGAGGTTTTAGAGCCAAATCTCAACAAGCAAGAGATGAACTTTTGTCCTTACCCAAATTATCACTTAGAATGTCAACAGCCAAGTGCTCAGCTCTGCTCTTTTTCAGAGTTATCGCTGACGAGAAAGAAACGCCAATAAAAAGTGCTCGACTCGTGTCTTTATATAAATTATATATCTTTTTATCAATTTATATCTTTTTATCAATTTACATCTTTATATCAATTATATATCTTTATAGCAATTATCTCTAACGTGACATAAAACCAAATGTCAGTAAAGAAGGGCTCGACTCGTCATTTCTTAGAGCCAAATGTCATAAAACAGGCGATTAACTCTTGATCCTACCCGAATTTTCTCTTAGAATGTCAATAAACACACGCTCGACTCTTGTCTTTATATCAGTTATCCTTAAAAATCTCTTAGAGCCAAATATCAATAACCAAGAGCTCAATTTCTGTCCCTGTCCCAATTAACTCTTCTGATAATTTAGAGCCAAATATCAATAACCAGAAGTTGTATTTCTGTCTCTATTCCAATTAACTCTGCCGATCTCTTGCAGCCAAATATCAATAATAAAGACTTTAAGTTCTGGCTCTATTCCAATTAACTCTGGCGATCGTTTAGAGTCAAATATCAATAACCAAGAGCTGGGAGGAGTTGTTGGTTCGGGTTTGGAGCTTTATTTGTTTTTTGTTTTAACACCGCCAATGCATTGTAGGCTCCCTAACAAACATTTAGAGGCAAATATCAATAACCAAGAACTCCATTTCTATCTCTATCTAAATTAACTCTTCCAGTCATTTAGAGCCAAATACCAATAACCAAGAACTCAATTTCTGTCTCTGTCCCAATCATTTCTACCTTAGAGCCAAATATCAATAACCAAGAGCTGGGAGGAGTTTTTCTCCTGGTTTGGAGCTTTATTTATTGTAGATTTTTGGGTTTTTGTTGTTTTGTTTGTTTTTTTTTAACTCCGGGAATTCATTGCAGGCTCTCCGCAGGCCATGGCTTCCACCCAGCTGGCCTGTGCCCCCCCGTGCGAGCCCAAGTGTCCGCAGCCGCTGGCCAGCAGCAGCAACGAGCCCTGCGTGGTGGCCTGCGGCGACTCCCGGGTCATCATCTACCCCCCTCCCGTGGTCGTCACCTTCCCGGGGCCCATCCTCACCACGTACCCGCAGCAAACCGTGGTGGGAGCCTCGGAGCCCTCGGAGGTGGCCCTGGGCGAGCCCCCGGCGCCGCTGCCCGCGGAGGTCACGGCCAGGCTGGAGGACAAAGCGGCAGCGCCGGCGCTGGCCCGAGCCGAGCCTCGCTGCGCCCCCAAATATTCCTACACCTACTCCTCGCAATGGACTCATCCCTGCAATTCCTACCGCTCCGGGAAGCGCTGGAACTACTGAGCCCCGGGGTGGGGGGGGGAATTCCAGATGAAATTCCAGCTGCTGAAATGGAATTCCAGCTGCTGAAATTCGGGCTGCAGCTGCGGCAGCGGCCCCAGAGCTGCTCCGGCTCCTCAGTCCCGCCACAGCCAGGCTCGCGTTGCAATTCCTCTTTTTTTTTCCTTTATTTTAGAGCGGTTTTCCCGCAGCTTTCCAGCGCAGTCATGGCTTTCCGACGTGCTTTGGCTTTTCCCGGATTTTTTTTTACTGGCACTGAGCTTAGAGAGGTGACTTGAAATGCTCGGAATTGCACGGGAAAAGGGAAATTCCCCGTTTTTCAGGCGGCATCACTCGGGTGCTGTGATCTGCAAGAGCCTCGCTGAACCCCCGGAACGATGCTGTTTGAAACCTGTACAGTTTTGTTCCGCAATTGTAGGAAAGCTTCTTTTTCCAAATAAATTTTCTGCACAAAAATGCATTTTCTGTTTTCCTTTATCATATTAAAAAAAAAGAAATAAATAAAGTGACAGGGGGGAGGTTTGGCTGGGATATCAGAGAAATTCTTGCCCCAGAGGGAGCTGTGCACTACCCAGGCTCGCCAGGGACTGGGCACGGCCCCGGGGCTGCCAGAACTCCCTCAGGGATACTTTGGGATTCTGGGATGCCTCTGCAGGGCCAGGAATTTGGTTTAGATTATTCCTGTGGGTCCCTTCCACCTCAGGATAATTTGTAATTCCATGATAATAAATGCCTTCATTCTAAAATAACAACTTCCCTGTTATTCTATTATTTTTTTTCAAACCTACACAACTGTTTATCCTCATTTACAGATATTCCATGTTTCTACTTGGAATTCAAATGCTACAAAACCCTCAGGAATATATTTTTAATACATTAAAGTGTGCTGAACTTTTGACCCTCCCCAGGAGCCGTCTGAGCCCCAACCCCTGGCGGTGCTGCGGGGGCTCGGGTGGGGCTCAGCCCTTGGTTTCCCAAATCCAGCTCAGGGCAGAGCGAATTTCCCACCCTTTTTTCCAAGCCCAAAGCCAGACGTGGATGTGTGGGAGGAGGAATCCACGCACGGATCGCACCAGCCCGAGGCGCTCCTGGCTCGCAGCTCAAAAACCTTTTCTGGCAGAAATTCAGAGCAGCCACGAGGGGCTGTAGTGAAAAAATTCCCATCTCAGGAGGGTTAAGGTGGTCAAAGAGCAGCACCGGGATTGGGGAGACCACCAGGATGGATCCAGGCTGGGCATGAGCAACTCTGGAAGAAGAATTTGGGGTGTCCAGGCTGAGCACCCAGCGTGGACAGCAGAGGAGTGGGGATTCTGCCTGCTCAGGTGAGACCCCACCTGCAGAGCTGCCCCAGCCCAGGAGGAGCTGGAGCTG
>JANRMJ010000065.1:2718616-2728872 GCA_025584955.1 Alethe diademata
TGCCGCTGGTAGCAGAAAGTCATCTTGGGGCTGCAGGGAGGCTGGAAAAGAGGGAGGGAGAAGAAGCCAGTGAGGCGCGTCCCGACAGCGAGTAAACCCTGAGTAAACACCGAGTAAACACCGCGGGGAAGGGAGAGACAGCAAACACTGCCCGGTGCGCTCATCCATCGCTCCACCCCGAGTTTTGGGCCAGTTTTTCCCCCTAATCCTCCATCCTAAATTTAGGGCCAGTTCTCCCCCCTAATCCTCCATCCTGAGCTTCCCCACAAGGCCCTGCTGAAAAATGAGTCCAAAAATGAGCCCCGCGACCCTGAGTCAAAGCAGGGCTGGGAAATCCTCAGAGCTGCCCTAAGCCAAAAATTTGAAGGGAAAAGGGGATCCGTGCAGGACTGAGGATGTTTCAAACACTCCGATATTAAAAAAAAAAAAAAAAAAAAAAAACAGCGAGGAATGTTTTTTTGGTTTTTTTCCCCACAGGGATAACTCCAAAGTCACAACCTCAGTTCCCCTTTGGCTGCAGCATTTGTGGATTAGCACGGAAAAAAAAAAAATTAAAAAAAATATATAAAGAAAAAGGAGGGGGGACATCCTCGAATCCATCCCTTGTTCGTTCACTCGGATTTCCCAAATCGGATCCCACTTACCCTGGTCTGCAAGGAGGAGAAGGCAGGAGAAGCTGATGGTTCCTCGGCAGGGATGCGGGGTTTTTATGGAGCTCCCGGTCCCGCCCCGCACACGGGGCTCCTGTTTGGGTCAGCCCCAATTCCCAGCCCCTTTTCCCCCCCAACAAACGCATCCGTGACTGGGGAGGCTCCGCCCGCCACGTCCCTCTCATCCCAAAACCACTCAGGCCAATTAAACCTGACTGTCATCGCGCTGAATTTGCGCTTTGGGACAGCGGCGACTCCTCGGGATCAGCAAAGTCCTGTGGAATTCCCAACGCGGCAGATCTGGAAGAGCGGCCTGGCTGTGATTGTGCTTTGTTGAGATTTTTTTTTCCCCCCCTGAAACAGCCGCGAAAAGGGACGCACACCCTCTGCATTTATGAATTTCCTAATTCTGAATACACGGGAGAAAAGGAAACACAACCTCTGAATTTTATGAATTTCCTAATTCTGAATAACACGGAGGAAAAGAACACGCAATCTCTGCATTTTATTAATTTCCTAATTCTGAATAACACAGGGAAAAAGGACACACAACCTCTGCATTTTATGAATTTCCTAATTCTGAATAAGACAGGGAAAAAGGACACACAACCTCTGCATTTTATGAATTTCCTAATTCTGAATAACACGGGGGGAAGGGACGCACAACTTCTGAATTTTATGAATTTCCTAATTCTGAATGACACGGGGGGGGAAAGAACGCACAACCTCTGCATTTATGAATTTCCTAATTCTAAATAACACAGGAAGCATTGGCACATCGCTCCCAACATCTCCCATCAATTCCAAAGAGGTAAGAGCTGCTCTTTGATTTGATTATTGATTCAGCCAGAAAACTGGCCTGTAAGCATTGACATGGAATGTCCAGGGTGTATTTTTAGAGGGGGGGAATAAAAACAACAAAAAACCTCCTGGAGACCCAATTGCAAAGCTATAAATTATAAACTTTAATAAAGGCAGGAAACAGGACACCCCAATTTTTTTGGAGGTTTTTTGGAGCGGGCCTTACATAACAGCCGGGCGTAGTAACGTGGTGCTCATGCTGAAATAATAAATCTCTCTGTGCCCAAAAATATTTAATAAGTCTTAATGAAGGCTTGGATATTCCAAATGTAGAGAAAGGCCCAGAACTCCTGAGGTGCTGCCTGTCATTATCCACCCCTGGGATGGGAGTAAACAGCAAAACAGCGTTTGGAGGTGAAGGTCACCGGGGAACACCAGGCTGGGGCTCAGCATTATTCACCTTCATTAGGGCGAATGAAACACCTCGACAAAATGAAGGAGAATTTTCATTAAACCGTGTTCAGAATTCGGGGGGTTTCTCAGATTTTTTATAATTCTTGTCGTCGGGAACCCCTGAGTGAATAATTTTCTGGTCTAAGTGAGAACAAACACGGAGCAGATTTTTTGGAGCCAGCGAAATTTGCCTCGCTTGGGCTGGCTCTGCAAAAAATTGAGTTCAGGAGTGGATTTCACAAAACACGCCTGGGGATTTCAAATGTCGTGAAACAAACCTAAAGATTTCATATATTGTTAATTCTGCTTGAAATAATTCAGATGCATTTCCAGTCTTACATAGAAAAGGATCCCCGTTTATTTCTACAACTCAGGAGTTTGTCGAAGTTTGGTCAAATTACTTAATAATAATTTTTTAAAGGTCTAAATAAAAATAACATAAATATTCTGGCCTAAAAATGCGATTTTGAAATAGACCCAGACAATAAATTATTTCCAGGGATTTTTCACCTTGAAAAACAATTGAAATTCCTTCCTCCTCAGATGAACCCAGACTCATTGCAGATTCCACATATTTCTATTAGCCCATTCATCCCAAACTGGGGATTGCGAGCATCCATTAATTCTGCTCTCAATATCCTTCCTTCCTTTTTTCCTGCTATAACTCAGATTTCGCCACCCTTAATTCCTCAGATTTAATTGTCCCGGGAAGTCTGGACATGAAAGGAAAGAGCGGCACGAAGTCATCCCTGTGGCAGCCAAGAGCTGAGTAACGATCCCAAAGCAAGGAAAACAACCCCATCAGCTGCTGACGTGCTTGGGGTGCGCTGAAAATGAGTTTAAAGCAGGGGCTGGGGCTGACAAATGTATAAAAGGGAGAGAAACCCGAGCCTCGGCACTTGCGCCTTCAGTCTCAGCTCCTGCTCAGCGCGGTAAGTCGGGCTTAAGGGGCTTTGCTGCTGGGCTTTGCCCTAGCGGGATAGGGGCGGGAGGTGAACTTTGAAATTGCGTTTTAAATTTGAATTTGAATTGTGTTCTGTGCATGGCCATGCAGTTCAGGGTTTTTTGGTTAAAAATGGGGTATTAAGGCGCTGCTAAATGTGGAAATTTGGCCTATCTAGATATGCGCTGAGAGAAATGCGTTATTTGAGGGTGTTACAAGTTATTTCAGGGTTTATTATTAATCAGGGAGTTTTGGGTGGGATATTCCTACAAAGAGTGGCCTTGAACCGAGAGATTCAGGGGGTTCATCCTTCTTCTTTTCCTGCATATTCGGGGGATATTCCATGGACACGCATGGGATATTCTGTGGATATTCACAGAATATTCATGGGATAGTCCATGGATATTCACGGGATATTCCATGGATACTCACTGGATACTCCATGGATACTAACGGGATATTCCATGGATACTCCATGGATATTCACAGGATATTCCATGGATAGTCACAGGATATTCCATGGTTATTCAGTGGATACTCACTGGATACTCCATGGATATTCATGGGATATTCAGTGGATATTCACGGAGTATTCATGGGATACTCCATGGATGTTCATGGGATATTCCATGGATACTCACTGGATACTCCATGGATACTAATGGGATATTCCATGGATACGCCATGGATACTAACGGGATATTCCATGGATATTCCATGGATGCTCCCTGGATATTCAGGGGATACTCACAGGATATTCACAGGATACTCCATGGATATTCAGGGGATACTTCACAGATACTCACGGGGTATTCCGTAGACATTCACGAGATACTCCGTGGATTTTCACAGGATACTCCCGGGATATTTTATGGATATTCACGGGATATTCCAGGGATATTCAAAGGATATTCCACGGGTATTCCCAGGATATTCCATGGATTCCGCATCCCTGGGGGTGTCCGAGGCCAGCTCGGAGCAGCCTGGCCCAAGGGAAGGAGTCGCTGCCTGTGGCATGGCTGGAACAAGATGAGCTCTTAATTAGATATCAGCTTTAATTTAATTCCCTCCCAACCCAAATTCCAGCATTCCCTAATTCCCTGATCCCTCTTTTCCAGCCTCCCTGCAGCCCCAAGATGACTTTCTGCTACCAGCGGCAGTGTGAGGATTCCTGCTACTCCCCCTGCAGCTACGGGACCGTGTTCAGCTCCCGCAGCTACGACTGCGGCAGCCCCTGCGGCTACCAGGGCTACTACGGGAGGCTGAGTGGCTACCGCGACTGCTGCCCGTCCTTCAGCTCCCGCTACTGCTCCCCCTGCTCGTCCCGCTACATCCAGAGATATTCCTATGGCAGCTGCTACCCCTGCTACCAGTGCTGAGCCCAGCCCTGGCAGGAAAATCCCAAAATCCGCGCTGGAGGCTCCAGGGTGGATTTAGGTCCGGCTCAACTCCTGAGATTTCGGCATCTCTGCTGTCACTCTGATTAATTTGCTTTCTTTGCTGTTCCCTCTCAGTGTTTCAGGATGAGATTGTTGTGTGTTCTGAGGTGTAACTGCACAGAGGAGCTCTGCTCCTCTCCAACACCAGGTTTACTCCCTAGAGCTCTGCTCTGAGGTGTAGCTACTCCTCAGTGTGTGGTGGTGTGAACCTCTGGCTGCTCCTGCTCTACTACAAGCTGTAACTTCTTCTTACTCTCATTAAAAGATCTTGCATCACAGGGCTGCCTTCGGTTGTGTTTTAATGTTCTTTTTAATATTTTATTTTTAATAATTCTTTCTAATGTTATATTTGACTTTGAATTATTTACTTGACACACATAGAGAAAAAAAATTTTAAGGGGCACCAACTTCTCAGTTCTCAGCAGAATCTGAGGGGACCCAGGGCACACTGAGCACCTCAATTTTCTGTCTGCTCCAAAACTCACGTTTGCCATGTCCCAACTCTGCCCCTCGTCCACCAAAAACATTCCCTTTTTCAAAGCACGAGCTGAAAAATGTGAAGATTTAGGGGAAATTAATCAGGCGACATTTCCATCCTGAGTTCTGCCCCATGTAGGGCCCCAAGATGTTCTGACACACAGAATTCCAGACTCCCTTAAACCCCCAAAATCCCCAAATCCTCAAACTCCCAAATCCCCAAATTCCCAAATCCCCAAACCCCAAGATCTCCAAACCCCCAAATCCCCAAATCCCTAAACCCCCGAGTCCCCAAATCCCCAAAGGCCCAAAAGTTTAAAAGGAGTTAAGGGTTGCTGGAGTAGATAATAAACTTTCCTGTTTCACAGTCTGAAATAAATTGGAATTGGTTTTTATTTTAAATATTTTTTCAAAATGTTCACATTTAAATTTTGTATAGAATGTAAAAAAAGAAAAAAAAAGCTCTGAAGTCTCCTGGGCATAAGCAGGTTTTAACCCGTCCCATGAATCAGAGCCCTTCATTAAATTTTATTAAATTTATTATTCCTTGGGAATTTCACTCCATCTTTCTCTAATTCAGTGGTTCTATAAATTATATTTCCACCTAATGACCAAACTCTTTCTTGAGTTCCTCCCTGTGTTTTTAGGCATAGAAATGAATTCCTATTTCTTTAGCTCAATTTCAGATTTTCAGGGTTTGGGACACCCAAATTTTGCATTAATTCGGATCACTGCAGGAACTTTGGGAAATGTCCTGCATTTTCTGAATTTCCCAGGACAATTCCTGGCCTTTCAGTGCCTGTCAGCCCTTTGGGAGGCGCTTTGGTCACTCAGAAATGATCTGACCAATGTAAACAGCAACAAAATTAAATTTATTTGCCCACGTCACACCTTCAATTAAAATAATTGGTTTCCCCTCCATCAGGGATCATTAATCTGTTCTCAGCTCAACCTGACAACACAAAAAAAAAAAAACAACACCACAATTTTTTTGTCTTAAAAACCTTTTTGGCTCCTCCTCAGCTTCAGTGATGAAATCCAGATTTCAGAATGGACAAGGGAATTTATGGGAGCTAAAATTACAAAATTACTTTGCAGCAAATTTTTTTAATGCTGAATTTCAGCCTTCCCAGCACAAATCAAGAGGCTTTTTTACAGTTCAGCAAATACCTCCCTGTATGACCTGCCCCCGCAGTGAGGCGAGCCTCATTTGCATATTAAATGAGGATAATGACAGACATCGGGGAAGTGCTGAGCCTCATCAGAATTTATGGTATCAATGCAAGCCATGAGGAGCTCCTGGGGCAATATTTGGATTGTTTAAACCCTCCTGGTTTGTTGCTGAAAGGTTCCTCAAGCAGGGAAGGGAGGGAGGGAGCCCCGAGGCCAAGGGAGCTTTGAAAATAAAGAAATTTTCTCTATTTAAATAAATCCCTGACACAGCTCCAACTGCACCTGGCTGGGAAATGCCAGCCCAGCAGGTCAGGGAGCGATTCCTGCTCCCCTGTCCCAGGAAAAATCCCTCCCGAGGGGAATCCAGCCCTTGGTGCTCTCCAGCCCAGCCAAGGCAGGAAAATAATCTCAGAATTGTAACTCTTGGGAATTTAGGAGACCTGGATTGCATCACTACAGCTGAGAAGGACCCCAAAAGGTTTTTTTTTTTTAAGGAAAAAAATGGGGTTTTTTTTGGCTCGTTATGATGGGTATGGAAGAGTGGAATGGCTTGAGTTGGGTTGGGTTGGGTTGGGTTGGGTTGGGTTGAGTTGGGTTGAGTTGGGTTGAGTTGTGTTGAGTTGAGTTGGGTTGGGTTGAGTTGGGTTGAGTTGGGTTGAGTTGGAAGGACCTTAAAGATCTCCTGATTCCACCCCTGCCATGACAGGGACACATCCCGCTGTGCCAGGCTGCTCCAAGCCCTGTCCTTTCTTTTTTTGGACGCTCCCAGGGGGGAAGAATCCATGGAATCACCAGAGCCAGGGCATCCTCACCCTTCCAGAGAACAATTCCTGCCCAAAATCCCACCTAAATTCCCCCTCTGTGCCCCTGACCCCATTCCCTGTGTCCCGTCCCTGCAGTTCCTGAGGAAAAGTCCCTCTCCAGCTTCCCTAAAAATCCTGGGAGCGGCTCTGGGGTCTCCACATTCCCAACATTCCCAGTCTGGATCTACAGGGAAGGGGCTCCAGGCCCTTTATCAACTTCGTGGCCTCCTCTGGACTCGCTCCAACAATTCTACATCCATTTTATGTTGGGGACACCAGAGCTGGGCTCAGAATTCCCTGTGGGGTCTCACCAAGAATCCCTTTTGGGATCCCACCAGGAATCCCTTCCCTCACCCCCCCTGCCCATGGATGCCACTCAGGGCAGGGAGGGATCCTGGGCTGAGCTCATTCCCATAAAAAACCCTACAAATATCACATATTTATATACAAACCCTATAATTAAATAAGATTTATAATAAATATCAGGAATCCTGGGCTAAGCTCATGCCCATGAATCCCATATACAAACCCTATAAATAAATAGGTTTATAATAAACATCAGGCACATGAGTGGTATCACAAGACACCAACTCAAGCGCATTTTTCCCAATAATTTCATCAGGAGAAAAAAAAGCAAAACAAACCAAAACAAAAAAAAACCCAAACCCCACACCATAAAAATTAACCACATTTCTCAGATGCTGCTTTAATTGATCCCCTGCCTCGGCCTGGACCTCTCTTAGGATAAATTATAGGCAGGAGAAGAATCTGAAGGAATTAATGGAACGTCTGTCATTAATTGTGACGGAAATCCCGGAGCGCTCGGGGTGATTCTGCCCCGCTCCCCTGGTGTTTTACGTCACCCCAAAACCTGCAGTGCCCACCTCTATTGTGGGGCCACGAGGTAAAGAACCAATCCAAGCACTCCTCTGTCCAGGAATTGTGGCTGGAGCTGTTCTGTGTAGCCTCCAGTGCCATTCCCAGCCATCCTCCAGGTGCTTTCCCAGAAATCCCTTTGTCCTGGAAAGTCTGGAGATGAAAGAATCTCCCAGGCTGTAATCACGGCGCCCAGGAATTCCAAAATTGTCCTAAATGCCGAGGAAAACAATTATAGCAATTGGGCTGCTGATGTACTTCCCAAATTTGTCCCGTGACTAAGGGAAGCTCTTGGGGAACTGCTCCGGCTTCCACAACGGGAATATAAAAAAGCTCCCGAGCCCAGCGCTGCTCACACAGCTCCTCTTGGTTCGCTCTTCCTGCTGAACTCGGTGAGTCCCCATCCCATTCTCGGGGAGAATCCTTGAACTTGGGGGAAAATCCACGGGTGTTTTCTCCTGGATGATTTTATTTTGGGAGACATCGACATATGGACATTCTCATGCCTTTGGAAAGTTGAGTTAGAAGTTCTGGGTTTCCTTTCTTTTCCCCCTGTGGTGACACCTGGAATTTTCAGAGTCGTTGTGCAAGGAGGAAATGGTTTTTTTGTGGTAGGATG
Source organism: Alethe diademata (assembly GCA_025584955.1). NCBI lineage: Eukaryota > Metazoa > Chordata > Aves > Passeriformes > Muscicapidae > Alethe > Alethe diademata. The sequence goes on from JANRMJ010000065.1 coordinate 2,726,851, forward strand.
TGGCAATGGAGAATATGGAATTCCCAGGAATTCTTTGTGTCCCTCTGGAGTCCCTGGGGCAGCTCAGAGATGCAGGATTTAAATCTTTGCTGTCCAGCAAAGTGTCCTTGCTAGAACCGGCACTAACAAAGCCGGTGTTAGCCAGGAGATGGAATCTGTGCCAAGATTAAAAGCAGACAGGGAGGCTGGAGACTTTAATGAACTGTTTGAGTTGTGCTCCAGCACTTCTAAGAACTCCGGAAATCGCTGTGAGGGATTCCAGTCATCGGAATTCCAGACACTGGGACTCCTCCACACCCCTACCCTGAGATGGGAGCCTAGACACCAAAAACCCACAAATTCCTTCTTCGGGAAGATTTTTGATTTTTGTTTCTCTTGGAAAGGGTTTTCAGGATTTGGAAGGGAAGTTTGAGGTCCTCCTCCCAAGGAAGGACTGGAGGTGGCACTCAATGCTCTGGACTGGGTGACCAGGTGGGGACCGCGGGCAAGTTGGACTCAGTCTTTTCCCACCTCAGTGATCTTGGGATCCTGTGGTTCTAGAATCCTGGAATCCTGGGGTTCTGTGGTTCTGGAATCCTGGGGTTCTGGGACTCTGGGATCCTGGGTTTCTGGGAATCTGAGGTCCTGGGATCCTGAGGTTCTGGGATCCTGAGGTCCTGGAATTCTAGAATCCTGGGGTTCTGGATCCTGGGATTTTAGGGCTCTAGAACCCTGGGATTCTGGGGTTCTGCAACCATGGGATTCTTGGGTTCTGGAATCCTGGGATCCTGGGGTTCTGGGTTTCTGGGAATCTATGACATGAAAACCCCACCCAAACCTAAGGAATTCCCTCAACTTTTCCACCCAACCACACCTCCCTCACACCACGACTCTGCCCCATACAAACCCTTTCCTCCCTTTTTCACTACAAACCCTACAAACCCTTTTTCTCCCCCCTTTTTTTCCAGGCTCTCCTCCACCACCTCCACCCCAAGATGTCCTGCTGCTACTCCCCCTGCTGCTACTCCCCCTGCTGCTACACCCTGTGCTGCTCCCCCTGCTACCGCAGCTGCACCCGCACCTACAGCTGCAGCCCCATCGTCTCGCGCACCCTGAGCTGCTCCCGCCGCTCCTACAGCAACTGCTGCACGTCCCGGCGCCTCACCACGCGTTACTGCTACCCCTCGTGCTGCTCCTACTCCTGCTGCTACCCCTGCTGCTGATCCCATGGGTGGCAGAATCCCCACGGACGGATCCAGGCCCACGGATGAACGGTGCTGATGTTTGGACGAGTGAACTTCCCACCAATGGGGGCTTTGCTGTGCTCTGGAGCCCCTTGGAATTTTTTTTTTTGTTGTTCTCTCTGTCTCCTTCTTCCTGCCTTTCTCAGCTCTCCTGATATTCCATGTTTAAACCCTCCCACAGCCCCTCCAGCGACGGGAGGGACGGTCTGCAATTCATGTGAAACTTCTTAAGAGTTGCTGCAATGGGGCTGGAGGACCTCTGTGAAATGAGATTTGGTGTCATCTGCATTTCCAATGAGCACTTCCAGCGCAGTGCTGCAGCCCTGGGTGAGGGAGCGTTAGGGCTGTCTCGCCTTTGATCTGGATTTACGAGGACCTGAAGGGTGAACAACACAGCTTCAGCAAAAAGGAATGTTCTGGAGTGCCATGACTCATCTCCCGGAGCTGCTCCCAGCATCCCAAAACTATAATCTTTCTGTATCTGTGCCAGCTCTTTTTCTTATTCTATTAAATACTTTCTGCATTTCAAAAGAGCTCTGGAGACTCGGTTGTTTTCTTGCCTCTGTCCTTGGTTTGCACAGATATTCTTGAGCTGTGGAATTCTGAAGGGACTTGTCCTTGAATCCATGTCCAGCTCTGGAATCTTCATGGAAAAGGGAAATGGAGGGGCTGGAGAATGTCCAGGGATGGGAACGGGGCTGGAGCAGCTGGAAAAGGGAATGGAGAATCCTGAGGGAATTGGGGGGGCTCAGCCTGGAGAAAAGGGGGATCCAGGGGGAATTTTGGGATCTGCCAGGGG
>JANRMJ010000065.1:2783465-2802775 GCA_025584955.1 Alethe diademata
AATCCCATGGAACCACAGAATCCCTGATCTCCCAATCACAGAATCCCATGGAAGCACAGAATTCCCGATCTCCCAATCACAGAATCCCATGGAACTGCAGAATCCCATGGAATCTCACAGTCCCCAGTCTCCCAGTCATGGAATCCCGGAGCAGCAGGGTCACCTGGAGCAGGTTACACAGGGACAGGTCCAGGAGGGTTTGGGATGACTCCAGGGGGACACTCCAGGCCCTCCTTGGGCAGCTGTTCCAGGGCTCTTCCCCCCTCCATGAGAGAAATTCTCCCTCCTGTTGAGGAGACCTCGTTACATTTTTGGGGAGCTCACAGGTAGAAGCCAACCCTTCCAAAAGCGGCCTGTGCCACCAGCTGGGTTTGCTGGAGCCTCCCACGGTGGCCACAGATTTCATGGTCCTGGTTTTGGTAAATGACCATCCGAGAGGGGGCCCTCAGCTCAGGTCTGGTACCTGCAGGTGCCTCACGGGGTGGAAACAACTTTAAAGATATTTTCCAAGGACGTCCAACCAGGACTTTCTAAGAATTTTTCATTTTTCATGGCAAACACCTGAGAATTGTGGTTTTCCCAGAAGAACCCAATCCTACCAAGACTAGACAGCGAGGACCAAGCACCAGGACCTCTCCTTCCTGCCAGACTCCAGCTGGGAGGTTTTAGAAGGACAGGAACTCCTAAATTTGCCACCTTTGCCACCCATTTTGCAACCTAAAACTCATCGTGCCGTGAGGCTGAGCCAGCCGGGCCGCCCACACGGTTTTCACTCACAGCCCGCAGGGGCAGGGCGCAATTAAAGCTGTGCAAGACGAGGAAGACAATCCAGAGCCTGACAAATCAATCAAAGAAATGGGATGGAAGGAGCTTTTGAAGGTGGTGGGTAATTAGGGGTGTGGCTGTTTTGTAAATAGCTCGGTCATTTTTTCCCCCAGGGCGTTATTGCATTTTCAGGAAGGGATTTAGGAACTGTATAAAAGTCCTTGGAGGGGAGAGCAGCTCATTCACTCAGCTCCGCTCATCCTCCAGAGCCTTCGCAGCCAAGGTGAGTCTCTGCTCCATCACTAACCCTTAATTCCACCGAAAATTCCCTGCTCTGAGCCAAGCTTTGCTCTGGGTGCATTTCCTGGGGTTATTGAGAGCCAAATCCTTGGCTCTGGGGCTGTTTGGTGCTCCCAATAATTAAGGCTGCCTGTGCTGAGAAGTAGAACTTGTTATCTGTAGTTATATTTTGATTATTCTGGTGCTTTCCAGTGTCCAAAGGACAGACTGGAAATTAATAAAAGCAAATAATGGGATCTGAGGGTGAATGGGAGACAGCAGGCTGATCTTTCTTGGGGTTAAGCTGGGAATTTTAATTGCATTTTTAAGCCTGACTCCTTGACTAAGCTCCTTTGGAAAACATCCAGGAGCTGAAAGTATTAAAACTTCCTTGAAGAAATTTAGGAAAGACGAGAGAAGGCGGATTTAGTGTGAGAGGAAGGAGCAGCAGGATCCTCTTCCAGCTCAGCATCCCTGAAATCCCAGCAAGCCTCGGCAGGGAGTTGGGATGTGCACAGAGGATTTTCCTCATGCTCAGGAAATTGGGCCTGGAGGGAGCAGAGGACACGAGGAAGGAGGAAACCACGGGAATTTGTCTTTATTTTGGGCACCTGCTTTTGGAAGTGGATTTTTCCAGGGCTATGCCACCAGTCCTGGCTATGCCAGGGCCCCTCAAGGCTACGAAATTTTGGGATTTTTGCCAAGATGCCTCTTGCTGGTGCGGGATATCCCAGGATCACACAGAGCATCTGCTCCTCTGGGAGCATCCCAGGATGCAGCCAGGGAAGAGCAGGGAAATTACTCTGAAATTAGCAGAGAAATGGCTCCAAAAATAGCAGGGAAATTACTCCAAAAATAGCAGGGGAATGGCTCCAAAAATAGCAGGGAGTGGCTCAAGGAAGAACAGGGGAACAGCTCAAAAATATCAGGGAAATGGCTCCAAAAATAGCAGGGAAATGGCTCAAAAAATAACAGGGAAATGGTTCAAGGAATAACAGGGAAATGGTTCAAGGAATAACAGGGAAATGGCTCAAAAGATAGCAGGGAAAAGGCTCAAAAATAACAGTGAAATGGCTCAAAAAATAACAGTGAAATGGCCTAAGGAAGAGCAGAGAAATGGCTCAAAAATAGCAGGAAAATGTCTCAAAAATTGCAGGGAAGTGGCTTAAAGAAGAAGAGGGGAACAGCTCAAAAAATAGCAGGGAAATGGCTCAAGGAAGAGCAGGGAGCAGCTCATGGAGCCCAGCAGAAGCAGAGGCCAGGGCTGCTGTGGGGGCTCGTGGGGGTGTTCAGATGCTCCAGGCTGATCCAGTGCAGGAACAAAGCCCCAAACTGGGCAAACTGGAGGGGCAGAAAGGCAAAAAATCCTGCTGGGCCCTGCTGGGCAACCTGACCCCAACAGCAGAGATGGGAAAGAGATGGGAACGGCGCATCTAATGCCAAATTTCTCTCCTCTCCCAGCTCCCCAACCAGCCCAAAAATGTGCTCCCGTGAGAACAGAGGCTGCCACAGCTCCGAGAGCTCCTCCTGCCACGGCGGCAGCTCCTCCTGCCACGACCGCGAGCGCTCCTGCCACGGCTCCGAGGGGCTGGTGTGCCACGAGGTGACCCCGGTGCCGGACGTGACCCCCGTGGTGGTGCTGACCCCGCAGTGCCCGGTGGCCACCGGGACCGGGCAGGTGCCCGTGGCGCAGGTTCCGTGCCAGCAGCAGCAGCAGCAGATCAAGCAGCCGGTGCAGTGGCCGCCGCAGCAGCAGCAGAAGTGATGGAGCCTGGAGCTGCTCCTGTGCCCTGTCCCCGAGCTCAGACAGGCCCTGCTGGTTCCCCCCTCCCCTCCTCCTGAGAACCCCGAGTGGCATTAGTGCGGTGGAATTGGGATTGTTTTTCCGATCTCCTCGTTCCCTGCTCCCGTCTCCAGTAGCAAAGGTGTGATATTAAAGCCTAAAGTTCATCAAACCTGCTGGCGTCCTGGTGTTTTTCCACTGGTTTTCCTTATCTTTGGCATCACTCCCAAGCCTGGCTGGGCTGAGGGGAGCTGCTTCCCACAGATCCTCCCCTTGCCGTGGCATTCCAGCGGCTGGCATGGCTCAGCTCTGCAGTCCCCACACCTTGGGCACCTGCCAGGCTGATTTCCAAATCTGTCTGGGGCTGCAGGTGCAGATCAGCACGTCTGGAATCCCAGCCCTTGGCTCGGAGCCTCAGACCATCACCTTGTGCAGGGTTTGCAGTTTGTTCATGGCTGGAGAGCACAGAGCAGACTCTGGGAATCCCTGATCTCCACCAACAGGAGGATCGGAGCAGAGGAAGGAGCAGGCCATGCTCAGTGTCCCTTCTGACCCCTCTGAAAGGAGAATTTGGGGTTAGATTGGTCTTTTCTGCAAGGGAACTTTCCCTGCTTTGAAAATCCCATCACGAGTCTGTTCCCTGGAGGAAATCCCAGAGGTTGGAAAAGCTCTGCAAGACCTTTGAGTCCCAGCTGTGCCCAAACCCCACTTTGTCCCCAGCCCAGGGCACTCAGGGCTCCAGGAATTCCTTGGACACCTCCAAATCTCCCTGGGGAGCACCTGCCAAGCCCTGACCCCCCCATTTCCAGGCGGAAATTCCTCCTGATTCCAACCTGAGCCTCCTGCCAGGGAGCTGTGGGGAGCAAGGTCCCCCCTGAGTCTCCTTTTCTCCCAACTGAGCCCCTCGAGTTCTCCATTCCCTTCTCCTGCTGCCCCAGCTCTGTTTCCTTCCCTGGACACACCCCAGACTCTCTTGAGTGAGAATAAACATTCCCAGTTTCTCCCAAGGTCCAAACTGACTTAAACCATCAAATTTCTGAGCCCCCCTCGTAGATGTGAAAAGGAAAAAAAAAAAAGGAATTTCAGATGAGGAGATGCCCATGAAAATCTGCAGCTGGATTTTCTCCCCCAGATCCCAGCAGGGATCGGTGGCTCTGCGGGGTGAGAGCAGCTCTGTGTGTAACACGCCAGACATTTCATTATTCATCAGCCAAGGAACAACAAACCTACCATTAGCACTCGTTTTATTCTCACTCTTAATTAAAACAGCGAGGAGCCTCAATCCCGGGTGTGAGGAGCAAGGAATGAGCACCAGGGTTGGGAATGCGCGGCTCCAGCCTGGCACGGGGACATCGAGAGGTGCCAGCGCCAATCCCCATCCCCTGCATCCCTCCGGCAGTGCCAAACCCACCCGGGGTTCAGACCAGAGGCTCCAGGTGGGGTTCGAGTCTGACTCTGTGGGAAGGGGAGATAAAATCTCCGATGCGAATCCTTTCGGGGCCATCCAAGATTTCACCTGCGCTCCCGGCTGAGCCGGAGCCGTCCGGGTTGTGTCACCTCGTGGAAGGAGAGGTTTTGGGAAGGGCTGAGGAGCGGAGACGGGGAATCTCTGCCGAGCTGGAGCTCTGCTATCTCCCCACGCATCTGCGGAGCCAAGCAGGAAAGGCTGCAGGAAAAATCCAGCAGGAAATCGTCCCCACCTTCCCCTCCCACAGCAGCGAAGGTGCTGAGTCCCTGCAGGAAAATATTCCAGGGAAGGTCTCTCTTTCCTGCAGAGAAATATCCCAGGGAAGTTCTCTCCTTCCTGCAGGGAAATATTCCAGGTCAGTTCTCTCCTTCCTGCAGGGAAATATTCCAGGGAAGTTCTCTCCCTCCTGCAGGGAAATATTCCAGGGAAGTTCTCTCCCTCCTGCAGGGAAATATTCCAGGTCAGTTCTCTCCTTCCTGCAGAGAAATATTCCAGGGAAGGTCTCTCCCTCCTGCTCTGTTTACACCAAGCTCAGCTCGGTTTGAGGCAGAGCCAAGTCAGGAGTGCGCATACGGAGGCTGTGGATAATTGTCCTTAAATGAGTATTTATAGAAATAAATTTCTGTATAAATTGGTGAGATCACCGCAGTTAAAAATGGCAAAAATGGGGAGCGGCAGCTCTGCTGCTCAGCTCCAGCTGCTCATCCCAAATTTCATGGAGCTGGGAGCTCCCAGTGAGGATCCTGAAGGCTGGGAGTTCCTGGAGATTGGGGGATTTGGGAAATGGGGATTTGGAGATTGGGAGATTTGGAAAATGGGGATTTGGACAATGGGGGGTTTGGAGACTGGGGGCTCCTGGAGATTCGGGGATTTGAAGAATCGAGGTTTTGGAGAACGGGGAATTTGGAGGGTGGGGATTTTGGGGAATGGGGGTTTTGGAGAATAGGGGATTTGGAGAATGGGGTGTTTGGAGAATGGGGGCTTTGTCCCCTCATGACCTCAGACATTTCTGTTTCCTGCCCCCAGTTCCTGATATTTACATCTGACACCTTTTTCTTTTATTTTTATTTTTTCATTTTTCCCTCCTCACCTCCCTCAAGTGACAGCAAATCCCCTCCCACACGTGGCCAAAAATCCCTGAGGTGCTGCCTGCACCCAAACCTTGCAGGGAAGTGTCCCTGGCTTTGTTCTGTTCCCTGGGACAACGAAGCTCAGCCATGCATGGAGCAGTTTGAGGGATCCTGGTGAGTCAGAGGAGCATCACCCCAAATCCCTGGTGCCTCACACCTAATCCCCAGTGCCATCCCAGTGTTGACACATTCCTGCCCTTTATGGGACCAGAAAGATGTAATTGATGGGTCAGATGGGCATGACTTGTACCCGGGCATGGGAGGCCAAAGTTCGGCCGTGATTCACGGGCAAATCCCGGTTCTGAAGTCTCCTGCATCACACGGCTCTGTTTGTGTCCCTCTCGAGCTTCATCCCTGTCTCATCGCCCCTGAAATCATTCCAGACGTGCTGGAAGCAGGACAGCAACAGCAGCACCCGGTCCCAGATAAAATAAAAAATTCTGATTAAAATCAGACGAGAAAATAACCAGAACACCTCTGGGAGAGTGAGCAGGACTTCGAGGTGCCCAAGGAACGCCTGGATGTGGCACTCGGTGCTCTGGTGTGCTGGACAAGGTGGGGCCTGGCCAAAGATTGGGCTCCGTGGTCTTGGTGATCCTTTCCAACATGGATGATTCTGGAAATCTGGGATTCTGTTCACCTCAAACCATCCTGAACTGGGATTTCATACCACTGCCCCCACACCACGGGAAAACCTGACTGAAAGAGCACCCAGAGCCCCAGGCTGGGTCTGCTTGGATGGGTTTTGGTGGGTGGGGATCCACAGAGGTTACCCCATGGACAGGAGCTCACCCTGGGGCAGGTTTGGGGACAGAACCACTCTGGGGCAGGTTTGGGGACAGAATCTGTGGCCCCATGGACAGGAGCCCATCCTAGGGCAGGTTTGGGGACAGAATCTGTGACCCCATGGCTTTGATGGACACCTGGAGGAGAAATCCTTGCTGGGCCAGGACAGGCAGGTTGGAATTCCCAACGAGGGACAGATTTGGGCTAATGCAAATCTCTGCTGAGGATATCCGGCCCCATTGGGCAATTCCTGCCCTGAACCTGTTTTCTGCCCTAATCCACAGGGATTAGCAGCAATAAATTTTATTTCACATGGAGCTCAATCACGTGGAGCTCCTGGTCCACATGTCCCTGAGGAATTGGCACTTCTGGATTACAAAGACCAGATCCACGAGCAGATCCATCGGTGTCGGTGCTGGCGTCACTTCACGTGAAATTCCTTCCAATCTCCTTCATAGGGAGTGAAGGAATTAATGAGCTATTAATAATTACAACACTAAAAGCACAGAGCATCAAAGGGAAACTACGGGAAGCTGAACACAGCGGATAGAAATGGGCTGGGATCTGTAATTAGGGATGCCTCATGTCCCAGATAACCCCGTGGAAAAGTATAAAAGGTTTCCCATCCCAGTTTCCTTCACTCGCTGCTCTGGTCCAAAAAACAGCTCCATCCCCACTGCTGGAAGGGTGAGTCTTTTTTCTTTTCCTCTGGAGTTTCTTTGGGAAAACGGATGTTTCCAGTGATGTTTTGGAAGGATGTGATGTTTTCCCATGAGTTTGGGTAGAATTGGAGAGTTGGATCCTCCCTCGTCACTTCTGGATCTTGGTCAGGCTGGAGACCAAGTTCTTGTTGCTCACAAGAGCAAATTATTAAAATAAATTACAATAAAGGCCTTGAGCAGAGGCTTAAGTCAAACCAAAATAACAGAAAAGGTAGAAAACACAGACAGAAGGTTTTGGGAGGTTTCCAAGCAGGAGGAATCAGAGTCTCTGGAGCTGAGAAATGGATGTTTGGAAAATTCCAGTTTTTCTCTGGAAATCCAATCCCATCCATAAAAGGTTCTGGGTTTGGTGAGGGGTTTAAAGCATCACCCAACAACGCTGATCCCACTTTCTCACCCCTGAAGAGCTGGAAATCGGGAAGACAATGGGGAATCCTGGAACAAATGTCTCTAACACCCGCTGTGACCACTCCTCTCTCCCCTGCAGCTCTGCCAGAACTCCAGGACGATGTGTTCCCGCGGCTCCTGCCACAGCCACGAAACCTCCTGCCACGAATCCCGCTCCTCCTGCCACGACTCAGGGCCCTCCTGCCACTACACCATCCAGAGGCAGCCTGTGCAGAAGTTCAGCTATGTGACACCCTGCTGCACCCCTGTGCAGAGTTATTGCCCCCCGGTGCAGCGTTATTGCCCCCCAGTGCAGCGTTATTGCCCTCCCGTGCAGCCCTGCTGCCCCCCAGTGCAGCGTTACTGCCCCCCAGTTTGCCCCCAGGTCACCAAGAACATCTGCAAGCTGCCAACGTACCCCAAATACTGAGGGCAGGACCTGGAACGGGATCCTCTCCAAGTCTAAATCTTGGGTTGATGGCTCCTCAATCCCAGTTTTAGTTTGATCCTCGAGGTCCTCACCCCTGATTAGAATTGGGTTCCTTGGGTCGATGGCTCCTCTTTAGTCCCAGTTTTAAATTTGACCCTCAAATTCCTCGTCCCTCATTAGAATTGGGTTCCTGGTTCTTGGATCGATGGCTTCTCCTTAGTCCCAGTTTTAAATTTGATCCTCAAATTCCTCATCCCTGATTAGATTTAGGTTCCTGGTTCTGCTCCTGTCTCCTTAAATTTGCAAGACCCAGCTCTGGCTGCTTTCTGTAAAGCTGAGAATGCTGCTTTTCACCTCTGAAACAATAAAATTTGGTTTCCAAAAGCAGAAGAGGTTTATGGTCTGTTTATTCTTTGACATTTTTTCTTCAGAATAATTGTTGCCTCTGACTTCTTAGTCAGCACTTCTCACTCTTTTCTCCTCAAGCTGATCACAAATTGTCCCTAAAATTTCAAAATAAAAACAGCCAGTGATTCCAGAGGTGTTTCTTTAGCAGGGAAAGGCTCGGCAAGCTCACCTGCACCATATTGATTCACATATTGATACGCAGAATATGAATTTACACATTTATACCCAGAAGGAATCGTTCCCTTGAGGGTGGTGAGGCACAGGAGTCCATGGATGTCTGGAAGTGTCCCAGGCCAGGCTGGACAGGGTTTGGAGCACCCTGGGACAGGGGAGCTGTCCCTGCCCTCAGCAGGGGTGGCACTGAGGATATTTAAGGTCACTTCCCATCCAACTCATATACTCAGTGCAGAGCTGAGTCCCCTCCTCAGCTCCTCGCACTTCATTTGTGCTTCTGACTCAGCCACAAACATTGTCTGGTGTCTCATAAATGCAAATAAGCACCTCGTGGATTTTCCTAACCCTCCTTCTTTCACTGAGCCCCAAATTACTGTTTTCAGTGGCAACTGCAGGCACTTAAAATAAGTGTGAAACCTCTCTGGACGTTTGACAACCTCAGACTTTCCTTATCTCGCAGCCCAGCTGAGACACCAGTTCCAGAACAGGCTCTGTGGCTGCATCAGCTTCCCCAGCAACTCTCATCTTGAATTAATAACCCTGAGAGTTTAATGGGATTGTCTTTAATGTCCCCATCAGCCCAAATCATTTTGCAATTCTCTGGTTCCATGAATTCCTCCTGCCTGATGGAGAATTGACCCAAGGGCTGCCCCCAAAAATTAGGTTTTCCACTCAGATTCTCAGGTGGAAATTTTCCCACCCATTTCTACATCACAGCTCACAGCAGCTCCCACAAGACTTCAGATTTTCCTAAGCAAGGATTGGATCTAAAAGATTTTCTTAAAAGCTTTTGGGTTTCTGAACCACAGCCTGACAAATAAAAACATTCACAGAATCATAAAATGGGTTGGGTTAAGAGGGGCCCTAAAGATCATCCCTGAGCTATAAGCTGTTCCTGTGGCACTCACCTGGATAAAAGTCCCAGGAAAGGGATAATAGCCCATTTTACTGTCCTAAAACTTGGGCTGCTTCAAGAGAAACTTGGAAGAAAAGAGCAAAATGAATAAAAACTACAAAGCTCTTAAAAAATTACAAAAAAATTTTAAAAATTAAGTAAAATGGGACCCCTCAGAAATCTGGAGTTGAAGACAAAGTTGCCAAGAGGCGAAATCCTCACACAAACCCCTCCTGCTGAGGATTTGGAACCCCTTCCATCCAGGAGGAACGTGAACAGGAAAATATTGCGGGACAAACAAAAAAAAAAAACTAAAAACAGCTGATGGTCGGCAAACGAAATGGAAAAAAATCGGGATTGGGAACGTGCTTTCGGCGTCACCTCCGGATTCGAGGCGTTGGGAGAGAGGTAATCACCAGGACCTCCCTCTAATGAAGTCCCTGGGAGTCGTGGCTCTTAATTACAGCCCCTTAATTGTGTCCCTATCCATCAAATTGTGACTCTGCCACGGAGAACCAGGGGCAGTGAGCGGGGAAGGAGTCAACGCTCTGGAGTTGATGCAACCCCAGTTGCCCAACAACAAATCACTTAATAACTCCAGGGATAGGTTCATTTTTGCCACGGGAATATGCAACTGCCTCCAAAATTCCCTCCTAAGCAGATTGGGAAATTCCTTGCTTATTAAAGTGCTGAGGGAAAAAAGTCATCGTCGTTTTTTTTTTTTTCCTGCCTGCGTCAAGTCGGAAATGCTAAAAACGAGACACAGGAAAAATATTAATATGAGGGTTTGTGTCAGCATTGGCAAGAGGTGCCTAATTCCTGGGACAAGCTTTTGGGAGATATAAAAGTCCGGCATTCCCTGTCCATCCTTCACTCAGCACCAGCTCCCCGAGCTCCTCCTCTTGCTCCAGCCAAGGGTGAGTTGGATTTTGTTGATTTATTTACTCTTGAGCAGCAGGAGTTTACAGAGCTCTGTGTTCAGACCTTGCCTTTGTCTTAGGAATTCTTTATTTTTGGTGTCTGGGTGCCTGAACAGACTCTTGGTTTGCTCACGGGTGGGATGGCAGAAAAACGGGAGGAATTGAAGACAAGGAGTTTTTGGGAGCCAGTAGGGAATTCATTCCTGGCAGGTGGTGGAGGCAGGGAGAGCTCAGACAAGCCAGAGCAGAAGGAAATTTCTTTGGAAGGAAATTCTACCATAAAAAGCCAAGAGGAGGATCTTGGGAGGGAAATTCCCGTCAGAGCAGCGCCATCTTGGATCTTCCTCCAAAAGGAAGGGTCACAATATCCCACACATCACAAAAAAAGAAAACATTTCCCATTCCAGTTCCAAACAAGAGCCAAGGAAACACAGAAGGGGCAGCTGGGAGAGACCCCAGCCTGACCAACTCTCTCTTCCCTCCAGCCCTGCCAGAAGTCCAGGATGTGCTCCCGCGGCTCCTGCCACGACCACGAGTCCTCCTGCCACGGATCGCGCTCCTCCTGCCACGGGTCGCGCTCCTCCTGCCTCCGCTCCTGGTTCTCCTGCCACACTTCCCGCTCCTCCTGCCACGAGCCGGAGCCTTCCTGCCGCTACCCCCAGGGGCAGCCAGTGCAGAAATGCTCCTACGTGAGGCCCTGCTGTCCGCCTGTGCAGCGCTATTGTCCGCCTGTCCCCTGCTGTCCCCCCGTGCAGCGCTATTGTCCGCCTGTCCCATGCTGTCCCCCTGTCCCCTACTGCCCCCAGGTCCCCTACTGCCCCCAGGTCCCCTACTGCCCCCAGTACACCAAGAACATCTGGAACCTTCCACCGGCGTGTCCCAAGTACTGAACCGGATCCAATCCCGGCTCTGACCTCGGCTTGTCTCGTCCGTGCTGAAATCTCTGCCATGCGGGATCCTGGTGGGGATGAAATGTTCCCCTAATTAATGTTTGTGGTGTTGTTCTTGCTAATTATTTGGGAAATATTCTTTCTAATTATCCAGGGCATAATTCTTTTGTTGGGAATCTTTCTCTGTCTTGAATGTCTGTTTCAAACTCATCTGGGTGTGGAAAACAATAAATCTGATTCATGAGACCCTCGTTGCCTTTGAATTACTTTATTCTCTTTCTTCCTTGTTTGTTTTTTTTGTTGTTGTTGTTGCTGTTGTTTTTTTGGGGGGGTTTTTGTTTGTTTGCTTTTGTAATTTTTTCAAGGATTTTTCAATTCAGATTTCTTCGTATTTCCAAAGAATCCCAGTATTTGGTGGGAAATAATTCCCACGTTCGTTTGAGAATGAATAGAAGACACATCAGTAAAGGAAAGGGGGGGATGGTCAAAATTTGGACTCGATGGTCTCAGAGGGCTTTTCCCACCTCAACGATTCCAAAATTAAATGGAAAGGGAATAAGTAGGTCACAGTTGCTACTGATCCTTTTCAATATGTAATAACATACTCCAAGCTCTGTGTCAGACCTTGGATATAAATTTTCAGACATCTGAAAACAGAATGCCCAAATTCCCGTGAAAAGAACAAAGAATGATGGGAACTCTTTTGAGATCCCATTTTCCTGAGCAGGCCCTGAATTTGAAAGATTCAGAGATGGTTTGGGGTGTTTTTGGGAGGCTCTTGAGGAGGTAGAAAGGTTTTTGGAGAGCATCAATGTGATGCAAAAGGAGAACTGTCACACGAGCTCTCACTTTGTCACCGGGGCAGCGGCTGAGGGACCCACAGCTGGGTCACCAAACGTCCCTGAGGAGTTCCTGCCATCCTGCCTTGCCCCACAAAACTCCCCACGAGGAATTGGCTGCCTTCAGCCTGGAGAACAGCAGTGGGACCACCCCAGTTTGGGAGATCTTCCCTTCCCAGGCAGTGAATTGCTCAGATGGGCCACATTTTCCCAGTTTGAGGGGATTCATTTTCTTACACTTCAAACTCTGAGTGAAACAGGGCCATAAATCCAGTTTTAGTGCCCAAACTTCCACCAGCAGGGGCAAAAAACAGCTCAAACTCCAGCTCCTCTTCTCTGAATCCTTTGGTGAGGTCAGGTGAAAAAAACCTGACAAGGAAAGAGAAGTCAAGGAACAGGAAAATTCAACATCCTCAAACCTCGTGCAGAGCTCAGGGTCAGATGTTTTTCTCTGATCCTACGCATTAATAACCTGTGGAAAAACCTGATGGGATCATCCCAGTCATCTGCCAAGTCAAGGGACACGTGAAGACTCAGGAGCATTTTTCTTTCTTGACATCGCAGGGAGCTGAGGAGATCCCGCCGGATTTTCCGGCATTGTGCCATCCCCAGGAATTGCACCTTGCTAATCCCGTTTCCTCTTGGCACTCAGCAGCAGGGGAATTAAAACCCTGAGCTGTCACCTGCACCCAACGGGAGCAGGAGTCAGCGTTTCTGAGACCTTTCCGTGCCTGATGCAATCCCAGTTTTGTCCCTCGTCCCTAATTAACACCCGTCACATCAGTGTCAGTCTCCAGGAAATGGGAGACAGGAGCCTTCCAAAAATCCCTGCGTTAGGAATCGCCGGCGGGACGGGGCCCGGTGCGTCACGGAGGGAACACCTCAAATCAGGGGGAAGTGCAAACATCGGCGGGATTGGATGCAGGATTAATTAAAGTGTCGTGACAAGGAGGTGCCTCACAGCCCAGAGAACCTCGGGAGGGTATAAAAGGTGTCTCAGCCTCATCCTCCACAACCGCACGCCTTCGCTTCCAGAAACTTCTCGCTGCAGCTGGAGAGGGTAAGAGAAATTAAGAAATAATTTCATTATTTCCGTTCTTGCCGACAGAGGGGAAACCTCCACCACGGAGTTTTTATGGAGCTGGGATTTAGGGGAGAACCTCCTCTGTGTGCTGAGGGGTGGGAAGCGGGGAATGGCAGATGGAGGGACAAGGATTCCCTCCAAGGATTCCCTCCAAGGATTCCCAGGAAAGGTGCAGCCCCCGGAGGGATCCTGGAGTGACACAAACTCTACTGGAGCTGGGGTTTGGCAGATGGGCTCCAATTGGCTCACAGGGACCTGATTTCACACCCCAATTCCCAGAGCAAGCCCAGCAGATCCAGGCGGGATCAAGGGAGTGCTGGGTCTGGATTAAAGGTGAAAAAAGGGGAGAAACAAATCAGAGGAGATCTCAAGAAAAAATATACTGAATAGATATATACTAAATATACTGAAAAGAAAATGGGGGGAATGTAAAAAGTGAATCAGAGCCTGCTCTCACCGCACTGATCCCTCACTCCAAACAGCCCTGCCAGAAATCCAGGATGTGCTCCCGCGGCTCCTGCCACGACTACGAGTCCTCCTGCCACAGATCCCGCTCCTCCTGCCACGAATCCCGCTCCTCCTGCCACGACTCGAGGCCCTCGTGCCACTACACCATCCAGAGGCAGCCTGTGCAGAAGTTCAGCTATGTGACACCCTGCTGCACCCCTGTGCAGAGTTATTGCCCCCCGGTGCAGCGTTATTGCCCCCCAGTGCAGCGTTATTGCCCTCCCGTGCAGCCCTGCTGCCCCCCAGTGCAGCGTTACTGCCCCCCAGTTTGCCCCCAGGTCACCAAGAACATCTGCAAGCTGCCAACGTACCCCAAATACTGAGGGCAGGACGCGGCACCGGGACCGGATCGAAGCCTCTGGCTGGTCCCAGTTCTCGCCTTGTCACTCCTCTGCAAGCAAAGCCTTCTCAAACCAGAGGTGATGCAGTTTTAGGATGAAATCTCTGGTTTTAAGGAGCTCTGAGCTGTTTTATCTTTCCTCTGCCGGCGCTGGGAATGGTTCCCATTTTGCTCTGCTTCTTCGTTTTCCAGCAAGAAAATAAAAATGGTGTTTCAAGCTGACCTAAGAGTCCTGGATGTTTTCATTAAATGGCTGCATCCATGGGAAAGGGGGACATTGAGGAGCTGAAGCGTGTCCAGAGAAGGGAACAGAGCTAGGGCAGCAGGAGGAGGGAATGGAGAACTCCAGAGGGAGCTGGGGGGGCTCAGCCTGGAGAAAAGGAGGCTCAGGGGGGACTTTGATCTCCACAACTCCCTGGCAGGAGGCTCAGGTTGGAATCAGGAGGAATTTCCTCCTGGAAAGGGGGGTCAGACTTGTCAGGGGCTGCCCAGGGAGGTTTGGAGTGCCCATCCCTGGAGGTGTCCAAGGAATTCCTGGAGGTGGCACTCGGTGCCCTGGGCATTGGGCACAACTTGGATTTGGTGGCCTGGGACCTCTTTTCTCTGGAATTCCGTGCTGGTCCGGTGGCATCTCTGTTTTCTTGTGGGTTTGGAATCAAAATTTAATCCCTGGAGCTGGAGGGGTGCCAAGGAAACGTGAAATCCACAGAAAACACCTGTGGGGCCAAGAGGAGCACGTGGGGTGAATTCCTACGGGAACAAATCCTTGCCCTGGGCTCTGCAGATGTTGAGGGTTCAGATTTCCACCTGACCTGTGTGTTCATGTTTTCCTCTCCTATTTCTGCTTTCGGAGCCGCTGCTATTTTTGGAACCAAAATAAAACCAATTCCCGCGGGGTTTGGAGCATGAAGCAGCCTCAATTAACCATTTTTCTGCAGTGTAAAATAAGGGAAGGTTTCCCCGGAGTGATTCATCCCTCATCACCCATCCCTGGCGTGGGAAAGAGCCTGGAATGAGCTGAGTGCTGCAACAGCCGCTAAATGAGCAGTTGGTCAATAAACAATTGGAATTAGTTATTTATAGGTTATGGGGGAAATGCTCATTAGAGAGGAATGGGTTAAAAAGGAAAAGTTGCAGGCGGGACAGAGAGCAGTGGATGATTCACCTGCCTGGGGGTTCTTCCCCTTGCTGAAAGGTGGCTCAGCCTCACACGAGCCTGAAAAAAAAAAAAATTTTCTTACTCATTCCTGCCCTCCCTGCAGGTGGGAATTGGGTTCCTGAGGTTTTGTGGCCACAGGTTTGGTCTTCCAGCAAAAACTTTCACCTCTCTGTGCTGTCCCAGATTCCAACTTTCTCCTCTGTCACTGACCATGGTTTTATTTCCTTTTCCAAATCCAGAGAAGGTCATAAAGTCGATAAGGAGCCCATTCCCTGTGGATTCAGGCTGGGAATGTTGGGAATGTTGAGCCTGTGGAGAACCCAGAGCCCCTCCCAAGATCTCCAGGGGCTCCAGGGAAGCTGGAGAGGGATTTTTCCTCAGGAACTGCAGGGACAGGACACAGGGAATTATTCCAGCGTGATGGAAAGGAGTTTTAAGTGGGACAAAAGGAAGAAATTGTTCTCTGTGAGGGTGGGGAGGCCTTGGAGAACCACGAACATTTGGCAAGAGAAATCCAGGTGGCCTAAAGGGACATTTCTGCTCTAAGGGCACAGCCAATAAGGACACAATGGATTCCACAATCAGGATAAAGTGTGAGGAAACCGCCAGGGATTAACGGGGAGGAATTTGCCTCATGTGTCCCAGCAAGTTTTGCTTTCCTGCATCTCCAATCCAAACAAACAGAGCTCTGCCCCTCTGGGCATCTTTCAGAGCCTTTCACTCAGAGCAAAATACAATTGGGAAATTTTACGGCCCTGAATTGGATATTTTCCTTTGCAAAATCACTGTTGGGTCAATGACTCCACCATGCACAGCTTTAAACACCTCTGGTTTCCACATCCAGCTGTAACAACGGAGATTTTTTTGGCTCGCTGGATGAATCCATGCACCAAATCCATACTAAGTCAACACAAAACGGCCTCATTTTGGCCAAGCTCTCCTCCTTCACCTCCCTGCCCTGGATGTTAAAAATGCTGGAGTTTCCTGTCCCTTGTTGGCAGGCTCTGGAATCCCCAGAGCCAGTGTGAACGTCAATCACTAATTAAGGCACCTGCTCAAGGTCATTAACGCAGCTGAACACGATCGGAAATTGAGCTGCGAGGGAACAGGAACGCCGACCTTGGCGTGACCTTGCCTGGAGAAGCGGTGACTTCACGGTCCTGGGAATCCTTCGAAAGCAGGACCAGCCCCTCGAATTGTGACGCAGCCAATCAGGAGCAGAACTGAGGGGAAACAGAGGCACGAGGTTCTGGTGACCCAAAGTGTCCTCAACATCCCAAACTGGAGGAGCAAACATAGCTGAATTCTGCCCTCCTTCAGCCCAGCAGGAGGGAGGGGTCCCCAGGGATGAGGGGATCCCCAGCAGGAGCAGCTTTTGCCCTGGGGGTGACCCCAGACACCAAACATTTCACCCCGGGGTCACTCACAGCTTGGGGTCACTCAACTCAGGGTCACTCAACTCAGGTTCACTCACAGCCTGGGGTCACTCACAGCTCGTGGTCACTCACTGGGGTCACTCAGGGTCACTCAGGGTCACTCAGCCCTGGGGTCACTCACCCCGGGTCCTGTGAGCTTCCCCTGACCGGACAGAGATCATTTTTTTATAAAGTCGTGGTTTAATTTGAGATCCTCGAGACATGCTCAGGACATCCCAAGGATGCTTTTATGCAAAACAGATATTAACATCCCTCATTAATGACTGATCACATGGTCATTAGCATCAGCACTAATGAGTTTTTCCAGAATTAACATCCGTGGGTGGCTCTTCCATTACTCCAGGGCATCTCGGAATCTCAAAAGAATAGAACAGGAATTTTGCAGATCGAGTTATGCCATGCATAAACAAGGATGCAAAATTTCCAGAGTGGTTTTGCATTTTGCATTTATTTAAATATGTTGGAGAGGAACTGAGAAAAAACAGAGACTCCGATTTGACCCAAAACCAATCCTGAATTTCCAAAACCAATTCCAAATTTAAAAAACCAATCCCAAATTTTCAAAACCAATGCCAAATTTCCAATTTGCAGTGAGAATATCGGATATTGGCCAGACCTTGAGACTCAAGGGGAGTTTGGACATCGACCTCAGGCACGGGGTGGATGGGATGGTCCCTGTGGGTCCCTTCCAGCCTGGAGTATTCCACCATCCCATAATTACATTTTTATGGGAAAACGTGTGCGGATGGGATCCCATCATTCCATTTTCACGTGCTTCCCCATGCGCAGATGGGATGAGGCAGGGACGGATGAGATTCCAAGAACTTTCTTGGATGTTTTCAGTCACTCTGACTTTTCTGTCACATATAAAATTCTCTAAATTTTATAATTTACCGTATTCATATCTACAATTTTAATGAATAATTTTGCATTTCCTCCTCCAGCTCACAAGTCAGCCGTACATTAAAATTTTTTGCTACCCCGTAAGATTTAAATTGTTCTTTTACTTTTTTGGCAGTTTCAGGCTGAGCACAATTTTTTTTTTCCTTTGAAGAGATGACCTTCTGTTCCATTCGCTGTTAAACGTTTAATTGAGCAAGCAATCCTGTATAAAAGGATTTTATTTTGCTAAGTTATCCTCACATAATGCTAAGATCTCTAAAGACCCCCCAGGAGGGGCTTGCCCTTCTGGTGGCCCCAGAGAAGGATTTTGGGCTCCACCATTTCTGCATTGAGACACAAAGCACGGGACCTTGGGATTGCACTTCCTGGAATTCTATTTTAAAAATCATATCAAGGAGCAACTGACGTCCAGAAGCTTCTGGAATCCACTGCACCTCAATCTTAATTAGGATTTTTATGCCAATTAATCATCTCCACACAGCAGCCTCGCCACATGCAAAGCAGGCAGAAACAACCCCTCCAAGCATCCCACAAGAATTAACTCGACATTAAAAAATTGTAAAAAATTCACACGACAAATTGGTAATGACCCGAAATTGAGGGGCTGGTCAAAAGCCACGAGGCAAAGACTAAACACACGAAGGCCCATGGGGTGAATAAGAACAGGCTTGGTGCGTAAATCACGGATTGCTGGGGGGTACCTCATGTCCGGCAGGATAATCTCGACCTCAATAAAAGCTCCCCAGGTGCCTCTGCTCCTCACACACCTTCAGCTCCCAGCAAGAACGGTGAGTGTCTCCTGCCAGGGATCCTTGGGTCTCCTTCGGCGTTGGGCGAGCGATGAGTTGGGGCTTTGTGCCGAATCTCTGTGGGGAGCTGGGTTGGGTGGAGCTTTAAGGGTGTCTTCTGACATGAATTGTTCCTGGTTCCATGGCCTTGGGATTCTCTAGCTTTGGGATTCTATAGCTTTGTGATTCCATGGGTTTATGAGTCCGTGTTGTGATTCCATGGGGTTTTGATTCTATGGGTTTGGGATTCCATGGCTTTGTGATTCCATGGCTTTGGGATTCCATTGGTTTTTGATTCCATAACTTTGGGATTCCATGAGTTTGTAATTCCATGGCTTTGAGATTCCATGGGTTTTTGATTCCATAGCTTTGCGATTCCATGGCTTTGGGATTCCGTGGATGTGTGACTCCATGGGTTTTTGATTCCATGGCTTTGGGATTCCATAGGGGTTTGATTCCATGGTTTCAGTGTTCCATGGTTACGAGGTTCCATTATCTGCAGCTCTCTCTGAAATCCAGATTTTTCTGAGACTGTTGATCTGTTGCCTCCTGGAGAAGGCAGAGAGAGCACAGTGGAAAATGGGCTGGTCGGGGTGGAAATTCAGGGAGGGAACGCCCTGGATGAGCCCAGCATGGGCAGCCCCCAGGAGAGTTCAAATCTGTCTGGAACAGAGCACAGGTGATTCCATTCCTGCGAGGATCCTGGGTTTCCAACTCAAGACAAAGAAACGGGAAGTGGGGTGGGATGTGAGCAGTGTGGAAATGTGCTGGATCTCCAAGTCCTTTGTGTTCCAGGTCCTCGCTCCGGCCACCCTTCGCTCCTCTCCCAACACCATGTGCTCCACTGGATGCTGTTCCACGGGATGCTGCTCTGTCGTGAAGAGCAAGACCGTGTGCTGCAGCCCATGCAAGACTGTGTGCTGCAGCCCCTGCAAGACTGTGTGCTGCAGCCCATGCAAGACCGTGTGCTGCAGCCCCTGCAAGACCGTGTGCTGCTCCCCGTGCCAGCAGTCCTGCTGCTGCGACCCCTGCCAGAAAACCGTGTGTTGTGACCCATGCCAGTCCTGCTGTGATCCATGCCAGAAAACCGTGTGTTGTGACCCATGCCAGTCCTGCTGTGACCCGTGCCAGAAACCTTGCTGTGACCCGTGCCAGTCCTGCTGTGACCCGTGCCAGAAACCTTGCTGTGACCCGTGCCAGACTGTCTGCTGTGACCC
>JANRMJ010000065.1:2811360-2828627 GCA_025584955.1 Alethe diademata
GGCTCGGACACGGCTCGGACACTGACGTGGATGTGGACACCACCCCAAAATCTCTTCCTGCTGTGTTTGGACACCCAGACCTTCTCTTTTTGCTGCTTTTAGTCCCCTTTAGGTGCTCTGCTGTGCCCTGAAGCCGCTGCCCAGCGAGTTTCTGGCGCTGCCCTTCCTTCCCCTCTTGGTGTGCGGGATGTTCCCTCCTCCCTCCTCTTTCTTTAATCCCCAATTAGCCATGAGAGACAATAAAATGTGTGAGTTCTGATCCTGCAAACTCCTGGGTTATGTTTATTCATTTCACTTTATCCGTTAAACAGGAGTTCCGGTGTGGGAGGTGTTTAGCGTTTGCCTAATTGATTAATGTAATTAATTTTGCATGTTTGTCATTCTGTGATGACGACGCCCCAGTGTACCTGGTGACCTCCTTGGCCCAGTGCTCACCTGGGGGAAAATGGGACTTGCAGGGGAAAAATGTCACCTCAGCAAGAGGAGGACCAGTTTAATTCCATTTGATTATTTGATTGTTTGAAATTCTCCTGATTTGAGATCCAGTTCGCAACCAAAGCATCTCTGTGGTCCCAAAGACAGAGCTGAATTTTTTTCCTAATGGGAATCTTTCCAGAAAATTTGCTGAGCTTTAAAGGAGGGTTCTTAAATTGATTAAATAGGCCGGAATCGTTCAGGTTGGAAGGGACTTTAAAGTTTTAAAGGACAGGGACATCTCCCACTAGCCCAGGTTGATCAGATTTAGGTCCAGCCTGAAGGATCCAGAAATGCTGAGTTGTTTTCTCTGGGTTCCATTAAAATGTGGGAGACTTCAAGAGGCGAGATCAGAGATTCAATATTCACACTTGGGGATTTGTGAAATCCCCGGGAAGTGGCTCCAAAACTCCTCTAATGTGAAAAAATGAAAATGAAAATAAAAAATCCAAACCCAGCATAAAATTGAGACTCTGGCAATGAGTTCTAAACATAAAATCCTGCTTGGCCTTAACAGATCCCGAGGTCTTTTTTGCATCTTTCCGCACAAATCCCGTGGCTTCCTGCCAGACAATTCCTCCTCTCCCGTAGCTACAGAATAAATTACAGCGGAGCCCTGGAGCCACACCCCCGAATTCTGCGGATGCTTTTCCCGGTGATTCAACCCCAAATTCCACCGGGCACAGCTCCGAGCATCCCTCACAGAGGCTCCGCATAGAAATGCGTGTGGAACCCCGGGAGAGGAATTTTCCTGGTACTTAAAAAATGTCTCGGCCACAGAAAGGCGAAGTGGAGCAGCTCCCCAGAACGTGAATCAAAGCTGAAATGCCAGAAAGGTGGAACAGGAAGGAGCCTGGCAAAGCCTGGGATTGTTTCTGTGTGAGGTCATCGCTCCTCTGGCGTTCCCATTCCAGGCTTTCCACACATAAAAGGCTTTTCCTTGCCGTAGCCACTCGGGAGTGAATTAATCCGTTTAAATCAGGGAATAAACACCCCAAAATCCCACCCCCAGCCCGCCACTGTCCTCCCGTGTCCGTAGGGATGCTCGATTCCCATCTCCCGGCCACGCCCAGGAGCATCACCCGCTGCTCCTCGCCCTCCTGGGGCCACCCTGGCTTCCCTCCCCTCCCTCTGGAAAGGCTCCTGGTTTTCCCCGTGGTTTTCCCACCGCCACCAGAGCCTCTTTTTTGGGTGGCAGCACTCAGCATCGCGGCATGCCAGGTATCCGCAGCCCCGGATCCCACCTGACTCAGAGGCAGGAGCCGATCTGAGCATGGCCAGGGCTAATGAGATAATGGCCACTGGCCCTGCACAGCGCTAGGCCGGCGCTAATTGCGGCTGATTAATCCGGCAGAGAGTGCCAGAAACAAAACACACACACATACACACACACACGGCAGCGGCCTCAGTGCTCAGCTATTCATTCCCAGGACGTGCCTCATTCCCAGCAGAGCTCGGCCACGTATAAAAGCTTTCAGACCCAGCTCTGTCCCCAGGACTCCGAATCCCTGCTCAGCCCGGCCCGTTTCTGCTCGCAGGGTGAGTTGGATTCTCTCAGGTTCCTGAGTTGCTTTTTTTTTTCCCTTGGAAATGGCCAAAAAAAAAAAAAAAAAAAAAAAAAAAAAAAGAATCGGTGTTTTGTTTTCTTTTTCCCAGGCTGTTTATGCCCAAGGGCTTGGTCACGCTCGGAGGATTTGTGAGTCATGGGAGAAGCAGCAGGGAATTGGGGGGGCTCAGCCTGGGGAAAAGGAGGCTCAGGGGGAATTTCGGGCTCTGCACAGGAGGGGACAGGAGGGGAGGGTCGGGCTCTGTTCCCAGGGAACAGGGACAGGAGGAGAGGAATTTCCTCCTGGAAAAGGTGGTCAGGGATTGGAGCTGCCCCGGGAGGTTTGGAGTGTCCATCCCTGGAGGTGTCCGAGGAATTCCTGGAGCTGGCACTCAGAGCTGGGCGATGTTCATCCAGCACAGATGACCCCGAAATTCTTTCCCACCCTCAATAACTCCCCGATTCTGTGATCTCTGCCCCAGGATGCTCTACCAGAAAGGCGGCACCGACCACGAGCCGTGCCAGCAGTCCTCGGGCTGCGGCCACAAGGGCTGGACATGGCCCAGCTCCACCGGGCACTGCCACGACCCCGCCAGCATCTGCCACAACCCCGGCAGCCTCAGCCACGACATCGAGGGCCCCTGCCCGAGCCCGCCCCAGGGCCAGCTCTGCCCGCCCCAGCCCGGCTCCTGCCCAGCCCCGCAGAGCTGCAAGCCCCGGCGGAGGGTGGAGGTGAGCCCGGTGCCCCCCGTGTGCCCTCCGCCCGTGAAAATCCACCGGCGGCCTCTGGAGCAGCACCGGCCTCTCCCGCCCTGCCCGGAGCCCGATTCCTGCGGGAAGCAGCCCCGCAGGAGAGTGGAGCAGTGCCCGGAGCAGGATGAGGAGCCCCCGGTGGTGCTGCAGCCCCTGCCGCGGCAGCATCGCTGTCCCTGCAGCCAGCGCTGCCCCCGGGCCGTGCCCCGCTGCTGCCCCCGGGCCGTGCCCCGCTGCTGCCCGCCCGCTGTCCCGCTGCCACCACACCCCTGCCACCAGCACCAGCAGCAGCAGAAAGTCACCCTGGTGCCGCTCTGCGTGAAGAACTGAACCCCTGCGACCCCTCCCCAGCTCGCGGAGGATTCGCCCCCCGGCCCGAAGGATGCTCCCACCTCCGCCCCTGCGCTCTTCGCTGCTCTTTGCACATCAGGTTTGGGGTCGGGCCACCCCCGGCTTGGCCCCAGCGCCGACACTTTAGGAGTTTAAACCTGCGGGGTTTTGGTTTTCCCTGGGGAGCAGCAGACCGGTGTTTCCCATCCGGAGGGGCGCTCGGATTTCCACGGATTTCCTTTCTCACTGGCCTCTGGTTTCAAGGGTGTTTGAAAGCAGCCCCAGGACTTTAGGAAGAAAAAAGGAGCCGCTGTGACGGCAGGAGCTTCGCGGACTCCTGCGATTTTCTCTCTCCCCCGTGTATTCAAAAATAAAGCTGAAAAATATTTAAAAATTTGGTTGCTCTCTTTCTTGCCCCCACAAGCATCACCGACATTACAACGAGATGTTGAAAGTCATTAAAACTCTCTCACACATTTTAATTAAAACTCGTACATTCAAATTAAAACTCGTACATTTTAATTAAAACTCTCACATTTAAATCAGAATCGGGGTTCGCACGGGAGGGTTTCAGCTCTGGCTACAGCAGTTCGTCCAGGCTGGGCTGTAGAAAATCCTCCCCACCGTGATCCCAACCAATCCAGGCACCAACATCTGGATTCCATCATCCCCTGGATGGAAGCAGTGCACGGGGAGGGCATCCTCATTGAAATGTTAATTACGATAATGAGCGCGTGGCCAGGCAGGGGAGGTGTGGCCGTGCATGCCGGGGATGCCTTTTCGCTCCTGCGGGGAGGTGCAGGCCAGGCTCATGCAGGGTGAGCTGCTCCTTTTCCTCACTTCGCCAAAAAAGCCTCCCACGAAGTGCGTTAAAATAAATAATTTGATTTCTTAGTGTTGCCTCCGCGTGCCCCGTGCGTGTCCTCACACCGCGGAGAACTGGGAAAGGAAAAAAGGAAATTCACCCTCGTTTTCTTCACCACAACAATTTGTTTTTCTCGTGCCTAATTCCAGCCGAATAAAAAAACACTCACCTGTGAAATTTACCTTAGGAGAGTCCTTCTTTTTAATTCGGGATTTTCTTCCCAGTCTTTTCCCAGTTCCCGGTGCTGCGACTCAGAGCCCACAGACCAAGGGCCAGCTCTGCTCTCACCTTCAGGTCCAGTTTGGTCCAGTTCACCTTCCAAGCTGCTTTCCACCAGCCCTTGCATCCCAGTTACCCCTGCCCAGTTACCCCATCCCATCCCAGTTATCCCATCCCAGTTACCCCAACCCAGTTGCCCCACCCCATCCCAGTTATCCATCCCAGTTACCCCAGTTCGAGGACTGTTCCTTCAGCAATTCCAGCCCCTCACCCCAATTCGGTGCCACCCGAGGATTTTCCAAGCCCATCCCATTATCCAGGGATTTAATTAAGCACCAGAACCTGCCTCTTTTTCACCCCATGGGGTTCTTCCACCCAGTCCAAGCCTCCACCGGTTTAACCCCGAGGCTGCCAAAAACCTCACAGAAGTTGGGGCAGCACTGTGGTCACACTCGGAACAGTGGAATGGTTTGGGTTGGGAGTGACCTCAAAAAACCATCTTGGGGTTGAGGGGAGGGAATTCCACGTTTGGAACTCAGAAATGGAAGAGAAACAGGATCATGGAATGGTTTGGGTTGTGGGGGACCTCAGAAAACCATCTTGGGGTTGAGGTGAGGGGCACATCTGGAACACAGAAATGGAGAAGAAACAGGAGCATGGAATTGTTTGGGTTGTGAGGGATCTCAAAAAACATCTTGGGGTTGGAGTGAGGAATTCCACATCTGGAACTCAGAATTGGAGAAGAAGCAGAAGCATAGAATGGTTTGGGTTGGAAGGGACCTCAAAAAACCATCTTGGGGTTGGGATGAGGAATTCTATGTCTGGAATGCAGAAATGGAGGAGAAGCAGGAGCATGGAATGGTTTAGGTTGTGAGGAACCTTCGGGATCATCTCTCTCCACCTCCCACAGGCAGGGACATCTCCCAGGCTCCCAGCCCTGTCCAACCTGGCCTTGGACACTTCCAGGAATGAGGCAGCCAGGAATTCCCTGGAAAAGCCGTGTCAGGCCCTCCCCGCCCTCGCCCCCTCATCACCGAAACCGAGGGGCACAATTTGCTTTTGGTGACTCTGAGCTGGCTCTTCCCATCACCTGCTCGTGCTTCACCTGGAAATGGCTCCTCCAGAGCGGTGCCATCACTGCCCCTGACTCACAGGTCACCCGTCAGTGTCCTGTCCCCTGCACAGGGTGAATAATTCCTTTATTACCCATCTCACACAGCCAAAGTGTGGCTTAGGCCGTGTCACTCTTTTATGTGCCCCGCTGGGGAGCCATGTTATAATTAAAAGATGCTTATCAAAAATCGTGAGTCAAGCAGAGCATGCCAGGCACCGGGAACAGCATCCAAACAGAGGAGATGTTTTGCCAATAAATAATTTAATCCTCGTTCCTGCTGTGTGTTTCACGGGCAGGGGAGCACTCAGAGATCTATAAAAGCTCTGGGCCCCTTGGCCTCGCACATTCTGCTCACATTCAGCACCTGCCTTTGCTTGAGAACTGGTGAGACTCAGCCAGGATGGGGGTCTGGGTTTGGGGGTCTGGATTTGAGACTCTGGATTTGCGGGTTTGGATTTGGGAGTGTGGATTTGGGAGTCTGGATTTGGGGGTTTGGATTTGGAAGGTCACACCTGGAGCTTCAGACCACGCTCTGAGCCACAGGAGAGGCTCTTGAGGGACCTGGGGGTGGGAATTACAGTGGTGCCACCACTGTGGTTGTTCTTGGAGGTGAAAAATCAGGAAGGCAAGGTCAGGAAGAGGGTTTGGATGCAGTTTGGATTCAGTTTAGATGCAGCTTAGATGCAGTTTGGATAAAGTTTGGATAAAGTTCAGATAAAGTTTGGATTCAGTTTAGATGCAGCTTAGATGCAGTTTAGATGCAATTTAGATGCAGTTTGGATGCAGTTGAGATGCAGCTTGGATGCACTTTAGATGCAGTCTGGACGCAGTTTGGACGCAGTCTGGATGCAGTTTAGATGCAGTTTGGATGCAATTTAGATGAAATTTAGATGCAATCTACCAGTGCTGGGCAGCTACAGGAATTTCCTATGGATCCAAGATAAACCTGATTTACGTCCGAATAAATCCCCCATTTTTATGGGAAATCAGACAGAACCAGAGAAGATTCTGCTGACACCAACCCACCTCTCTCTCCCAGCTTCTTCCCTACAGCCCCACCATGATTTACTCCTCGGGGAGAGAATCCTACTTCAACCTGAACTCCACCTGGTACGACCCGGCGGGCTCCTGGCTGGACACGCGGCGCACGCCCTTCCGCTACGGCTACGCCACCTGCTGCAACTCGGGCTGCCAGGGCGAGGGCGTCGAGGGCATGAGGGGCCACGACTACCGCTGCTACGGCTACCGGCAGCCCCGCTGCGCCGAGCGCTGCCAGGGCTACTCCGGCTCCTCGGGCTCGTGCCACGGCTGCGTCCGGAGGCCGACGTACAGCTACGGGGGTTCAGGGGGGTGCCAGGGCTACGGGAGGTCCGTGTGCTCCGAGAGGTGCCACGGCTCCTCGGGCTCGTGCCACGGAGGGGGGTCCGGCTGTGTCAGGAGGCCCACGGTGTCCTACGGGGGTTCAGGGGGGTGCCAGGGCTACGGGAGGTCCGTGTGTGCCGAGAGGTGCCACGGCTCGGTGGCCCGGGGTGGGGAGCCGTGCTGTGGGAAGCCTGTGCAGAGCATCCCAGTGCAGAGCTGTCCCCAACCAGTTCAGTGCTGCCCCAAACCAGTTCAGAGCATCCCAGTGCAGAGCTGTTCCCCACCAGTTCAGTGCTGCCCCAAACCAGTTCAGAGCATCCCAGTGCAGAGCTGTCCCCCACCAGTTGAGTGCTGTCCTCAACCCGTTCAGAGCATCCCAGTGCAGAGTTGTCCCCCACCAGCGCAGATTTGTCCCTGTCCCTGTCCCCCTCCGGTCCAGCAGAGCTGTGTGCCCGTGGCCAAGGGCATCCCCCGCCAGCAGCAGAAGCAGATCTGCAAAGTTCCAGCCCGGAAGATCAAATGAAGGCTGTGAGGAGTGAGGGGAAACAAAAGGAATTTGTCCCTCTCTCACCTTTGCCCTGCGTTGTCACCCATCCCTGCTCTGTCCCTTTGCTGTAACGCTCTCTAAAGCTGTGACCCGCTGGCGCTGTGGAATTTAAAATTCTCCTCACCTCGTTCCACAGCAGACGTGGAGGCAATAAAAAATGCTGGCTCAAAATCCCCTGGCATCCGTGGTTTTTTCCTCTTCATCCCTCTCCGTGGCTTCTGGTCCGCTCTGGTGGCCAAAGTTGGGTGTGCAGCGGCCTCACGAGGAGGCTCAGGGTTGGCTCCACCTGGTGGCTCCTCATTCCCACTCCAAGTGGTTTCCTGGTCTCTAAGTTAACAGTTCTCATCACAGAGTGGTTCTGCAAGAGGGTAATTAAATATTAATGAAGTTATGTAAGGCAAATCCGCATTTCATCAGAGAGGGAAAAGGCAGAGGGGCTGTTTGGGACCATGAGGCAAGGGGTACAGATGGGTTTGCACCATAAACCTCCAAAAAAAGCCCTGGGGAAAAAAGATAGGAAGAGGATTTGGGAATGGCTCCAACAGGGTGAAAGGCCCCAAATTCCTGGTAGGGTCTGGTAGGGTTGGGAGAGGAATCCCCTGGGAGGATTTTGGGGGCAGTGTGGGGATCTGCAGCCGCTGTCACTTCCCCGAGCCTCCCTTGCCAACCTCTGCAAAGGCAATTCCATCATCAAACCAACAAATTTCCCCCAAAAAAGCCATTTCCCACCCAGAATGGATCCAAGGATGTCTCTCCAAGGAGCAGGAGCTTTGTAGGGGATGCAGAGATCCACTGTAGGGCCAGCACCGCCCCGTCCCACACGTGGGCCCCCAGCTCCTGCTCCGGTGTTTGTCTCCATCGCCGATGGAGTTCCAAACGATGGAACAGGTTTATCCCCATGCAGGGAATCAGGGCTGTAATTAATCGTGAATAATGAGTTTCACAAGGATTTCCATTCTCCCGATGTTTGTGAAATGTCCCGAGTCGCGCTCGGATTTCCTCATCCATCAATTCCGGTGATTCAGCTCCACTGGGGACGAGGAGTCTCCTGGACTCTGGGTTTGATTTTATTTTAATTCAATCCAGGCTATTTTTAATATCACAGTGGCCTCTAGAGTCCTGCGGGAGATCAGGCCTGGAGCTCTCCACAGGCACAAAGACACTTTTGTCCCCAAAGCAAAGCGTTAAAGACGCAGATCCCGATGTCCTCCCGCTCCTACCAGGATGTTTTCCGCATCCTATGGGGCTTTAAATTCCTTCTGCTTGGCTTGAAAGCCTTTGAGTGAAGAAAGCACTGGCTTGAAAAATTCCAACTTCTAGTTTTAGTGCTTCTTTGCTTGCTTTACCCAGAATTTTTGGTGTTTCTTTCATGCTACATCCTGTCCAAATACGTTTATTTTTACTACCCACCACAGTGGCCTTTTTTGTTCCCTTTGCCTCGAATTTCTGGGTTTTCTTTACAACCCCGTAATCCCACAATCCACCCCTCCTCAGCTCGAGCTTTGGGCACAAGGAACAGGCGAACACCACCCAAAAGGCGACAAAAAGGCCCCAAACGGTGACAAAAATCCATCCCAGCCCTGCGCCCCGATCGGGCCAGGTGTGGTGGGCAATTAACATTTTTATGGAGTAACAAGAGGAATGTCGGGATATCGATCTGCTCCATGAGTCAAATCAGCAGTGCAAAAACTCCCAATTAGCCAAGAGCTCGGGGTGCTGAGCAATCAGGTCCCTCCAGTGGGGCCCCATCGCATTTCCGGAGGCCAGGCCATAAAAGCGCTCGCTCCTTGTTCCTCCTCAGCCTCACAGATCCTCAGCGTCTCCTGCCGAGCTCCTCCTGATCCAGGTGAGTCCAAATCCATCCGATTTTTGCACCTTTAACGCTCTCCAGCTTCTCCCCGCTCCTGAGCTCTTGGGCGCTTCTCCTCCGCTCCCTGTCTTCATCTCAGTGCTTCTGCCGAGTGGGA
Organism: Alethe diademata; assembly: GCA_025584955.1. Lineage (NCBI taxonomy): Eukaryota > Metazoa > Chordata > Aves > Passeriformes > Muscicapidae > Alethe > Alethe diademata. Next base: position 2,820,538 of record JANRMJ010000065.1, read on the forward strand.
AAATCAGGAAAATGTAAAAATTCCTGGCTCTGGTGGCTGAGGATTCTGCGTGTCTCGCTCTGGAGTCTGTCCAGCTCTTCTCTTTTCACTTCTCTCTGCTGTGAAAGAGGCCACCATGGGCAGGCGTGCAGTAACTCTTCTGCTGATCAATAACTTGGCTTGGAATCGCGGAATCATGGACTTATGGAATCTTGAAATCATGGAAAGGGTTGGGTTAGAAGGGACCTTAAAATCAGCTCCCTGATTTTTGGGACAGCCCCCACAAAACTTTCCCAGGGTGCTCCAAGTCCCATCCAACACCGCCTCGGACGTTTCCAGAGTCCCTGGCCGTTGCCTTCTCTCACGGGTGAGTTTTCCCAGCAGGTCTCCAGCCATGTGCTCCCGCCAGGACAAGGACCAGTGCTGCCAGCAGGAACGGGCCTCGTGCCACAGCAGCGGATCTGGCTGCCACGGGAGCAGTGGCGGATCCAGTTGCCGCGGGAGCAGTGGATCTGGTTGCCATGGTGGCAGTGGCGGATCTGGCTGCCGTGGGACCAGCGGATCTGGTTGCCAGGGGAGCAGCGGATCTGGCTGCCATGGAAGCAGTGGTGGATCTGGCTGCCACAGGAGCAGCGGATCCGGTTGCCACGGGAGCAGTGGCGGATCTGGATGCCACAGGAGCGGTGGATCTGGCTGCCATGGTAGCAGTGGTGGATCTGGCTGCCGCGGGACCAGCGGATCTGGTTGCCACGGAAGCAGTGGCGGATCTGGTTGCCATGGGACCAGTGGAGGATCCTGCCACGGAAATCCGCAGGAGTGCCAGCAGCAAATCTACCAAGTGTCCTCAAATATGAAGTGATGGCCCCATCAGCTGCGGGTGATCCACAGGATCCACAGGATCCTGCAGGTGATCCACAGGAACGTCCTGGATCCTGTGCCATGTCTGGAAAGCTTTGCATGTCCTCAGCAATTCCCAAGAAAATTTTTCCTTACCCTCCCTGGTGAACCCTGTAACCTGTCCTGAGCTTCTCCGTGGGTGCTGAAATAAACTCCTTGCTCATGCTGGCACAGGTGTGTCTTGATCAGTCTGTGACTACATTTGAGCCACCACAATCCCTAATTTGGGAGTGGTTTTGAGCCAAAGAGTCCTATAGACAAAAAAAACACTTTTTTTCACCATTTATCCCCAAAACTCCACCCATGGGGGAGGCTGGTGGCAAACCCACAGCCAGCCTTTCGAGAAACGCCGTGCCCACCCCTGCCTGAGCTCTGGGTCGTGCCAGGGGCGTTGCTCGATCCTTACACAACGAGCTGCTGAATTTCTTCTCAGCTTGTAATTAAAACGAATTGGGTAATTTATTGCTCCGGTATTGCCATTCACGAAGTGGATGTTACGATGATAAGATCGTTCTCGAGTGCGTCAGGAGGATCAGAAATTTCTGGCATTGCTGAAAAGGGTGCAGGCAGCAGCTCCCTCCCTGTTTTCGGAGCAGGGAAGGATCCTTGTCCAAGTCTGGGATTTGCCTTGAGCGCCCCCTTCCAAATTCCAATTTCAAGGCACGTTAAGGTGGCCAGCCACAAAATGTAGAGGTGCCCATTGTTAAGGAACTCAGAGCAATTAAAACACGAGGAAATGAGCACAGGAAGATGCCAGGAGCCAAAAATTCCTTTGAGTCTTTTTTCCCCAGAAGTCATTGACCACATTTCTACCGAGGCCAGAACAAAACCCAATTAGCGAGCGGCGACCAAGCCCAGGAACAGCTTGCCCTGATGCTGTTCTAGATCACGGCAGAGGTTTAGCAACACAAAAGAAGCTTTTGTTGCTCACCTGGTTCCTTCACCTGCCCTGTTCTCCCACCTTTCCCAAAATCCAAAAATCCCAAAATCCAAAAAGTGTTTGGGTACCAGCAAATTTGCATGGGTTCTGAGTGGCTCTGTGGTCACCACAGAACCTCAAACAACATGGACAAAGACAAATCAAAGGCAGGAGAGCTTGGGAGGAAGGGAAATATTTCCCATCCGGTGTTTCCTGAGCCTTTTCATGCTGACAAAACCACAGCAGTTCCCAGATGGGAAAATCCAGGTTTCAGTCTTGATTTGCTGGCTGTTTCATGGTTGCAATGTCTTCCACAAGCAGTGACAGAAAAGGGCCAAACAAGCCCCGGGGTCCTAAAGAATTCCCAACCCACGTAGCAGAAAGGTACAGGGAGTATCCCAAATTATCTCCATGTGGGGCTGAATAGCACTGGGATTTGCTGGCCAATTAGGAGCTAATTGGGGATCAGGGAAAATGCAAAAAGGGTGTTCCTGCAGCTCTGGAGAAAGTCCAGGGGGTCTGCCAGCTCTCCACCACCGAGGGATCCCGTGAGATTCCTCCTCCTCCTCCTCCTCCTCCTCCTCCTCCTCCTCCTCCTCCGGCAGCACCTGGAATAAAACCACGGTTCCAGAATTGTTCCCGATCTGAGACTCAACCACATAATTAAGCACCTTGCTAATCCTGGATAAACCCAGGGCAGGGCTTACTCCTTCCCAAAATAAGAGTTCCAGCTGGTTGTGGAAAACCTTGGGGTTTCCTCACGCATTTTGGTCGGTTCCAAGGGGAACGAACCAACAGTGATTCCAGGCAAATCCCAAAATCCCTGAGGTTGGAAAAGTCCTGCAAGACCATCGAGTCCAAGCTGTGCCTGATCCCGGCCTTGTCCCCAGCCCGGAGGGTCTGGAATTCCTTGGGCACCTCCAGGGATGGCGACTCCAAACCTCCCTGGGCAGCTCCTGCCCATCCCAGGAAAAAATTCCTCCTGATTCAAACCCACCCCTCCTTTCAGGGACTTGTGCAGAGCCAGAAATCCCCTCTGAGCCCTTTTCCCAGCTCCCTCAGGACTCTCCAGCCCCTTCCCAGCTTCGTTCCCTTCTCTGGACCCTTCTCCAGCCCCTCTTGCCCAGAACTGGACACAGCCCTGGCCATTCCCCTCTCCAGCGCCCAGCACCGAGGGAATTCCTGCTGAACAAGAGCTTCCCCAAAGCTGCTTTTGGTATCTCCAGGCCCATCTCAGTTTTCAGGGAGGGGGGGTTGCAGGTCTGGAGAACCTCAGGACATTCTGGAGGGATGTTGTGGTTTAGTGATGAGACATCATCTCCCCCCCACTGAACCCAAAGCACTCCCCGGGTGTGATCAACACCAAACCTGACCTGGGGAAACCGGGGCCACCCACACGACTCCCCCAGCCCAGCAGAGCCAGCAATTAAATTTCTGTGGACAGGAAAGGCGGCCTATAGGGAGAGGCAATCCTGGGGTGGATGGGGTGAGTCACCCCACGAGACCAAGGAATGGGGAGGCAAAAAAAAATATTAAAAAAAAAAAAAAAATCCAGCGGCGAATTAAATGAACGGGCAGAGCTGTGGCACAGGGAGGGGCTTCTCCTCCATGTGGGGTGTGCAGAGAGTATAAAAGTGCTCCTGTCCCCAAAAGCCTCATTCCCTCTGATCCCTTCCTCATCTCCTCCTTGCACGAGCAGCTCAGGTAAGAGCTGGGGGGATTCCAAAACCCTCGGGGGGGGCTGGAGTGGGGGGTGAGTTTGGACCCCCACGCCAGGAACTGGGCTGGGATTTGGGCTTTGTTCTGGGAGTGGGTGAGGAGGGAGCCCGGGAGTTGAGAGGGGGTGTGAAGGGAGGCTCGGGGAGGGTTGGCTCCTTTTTGGAAACCCGAGCGCGGCCTGAGTGTCCCCAACACCTCCGGATGGGACAACCCCAGCGAGGAAAAGGATCCAGGAAAGCTTGGAAGAGAAATTCGGGATCTGGCTGAGACTGGGAAAGGAACACCCGGATTCTCTCTGCCTGGAAGGGCAGGAGCAGGAAAGAAAAGCCCCTGCCAGCTCCTCTGTGTCCCCACAGGTGACCCAGCCCAGCGCCATGTGCTCCCGCCAGGACAAGGACCAGTGCCACCGGCAGCAGCGCCAGAGCAGCGGCGGCTGCCACAGCTCGGGGGGTGGCGGCTGCCACAGCTCCGGCGGCTCCGGGGGCTGTCACAGCTCCGGGGGCAGCTCTGGTGGCTGTCACAGCTCCGGTGGTGGCGGCTGTCACAGCTCCGGTGGTGGCGGCTGTCACAGCTCCGGGGGCTCCGGGGGCTGCCACGGGAAGCCGCAGCAGCAGCAGGTGCAGGTGCAGGTGCAGCAGGTGCCGCAGATGCCGCAGCAGAAGATGAAGTGACAGCAGAAGATGAGGTGACAGCCCCCGAGGTGACATCGTGGCCCACGCCTTGTTCCTGTGCCCTCTGGAACCTGGGCAGGGCCGGGTCGAGGCTGCCCTGGTGGCCCGGGCTGTGCCCTGGCACATGAATGTGACAATAAAGAGTCACATTCCCTAAATTCTCCTGTCTTGGTGTTTCCTTAAACTCCTCATCCTCGTTTTCCAGAGCCGGGAATGCAGCTCGGGAAGGGGTTTTAGGGCTGGGAGGTTTTCCAGGGATGGAGAAACAGCCCAGGAAGGGATTTTTGGGATGGGATCTTCTCCAGAGCCAGAGAAGCAGCTCGAGAAGGGATTTTAGAGCTGGGAAGTTTTTCAGAACCAGGGAAGAAGCTCGGGGAAGGATTTTTGGGATGGGAAGTTTTTCGGAACCAGAGAAGCAGCCCGGGAAGGGATTTTTGGGCTGGGATGTTTTTCGGAACCAGGGAAGCAGCTCAAGAAGGGATTTTAGGGTCAGGAGGTTTTCCTGCCTCGCTCAAAGGCTCAGTAAGGGCTCCTGGCTGGCACAGCCGTGCCCAGCTGCCAACCCCCCTCATCCCAAGGAAACCTTGGAAGTGGCGACTCCTCTGAAATTTTGAAGGTCCTTTCCTTCCCCTCCGAGGGCTCTGCGTGCTAAAAGTTCTTTCTTTTCCCTGCAATCCCAAAAGGAAAGGACGGGGGCTCCTCTGCTGCCCTTTTGATGCCGTTTGAGCTTTTCACCGCAGGTGGAGCTGACCTCGAGAGGCTGCGGGAGAAACAGGAGCAGTTTTGGGACAGGTGGCAGGGGAGGTGACACTCAAAACACTCGTTGGTCCCCTCCCATGAATGGGATCCAGAATCCATCCATGGGGTGGGTGGGGAGGGAAGAGATTCCTGGTGAGATCCCATAAGGGATTCCTGGTGAGATCCTACCACCAGGAATTCTGAGCCCAGCTCTGGTGACCCCAACATAAAAGGGACGTGGAATTGTTGGAGCGAGTCCAGAGAAGGCCACAAAGTTGATAAAGGACCTGAAGCCCCTTCCCTGTGGATCCAGGCTGGGAATGTTGGGATTGTTGGGAATGTGGAGAACCCAGAGCCCCTCCCAGGATCTGCGGGGTCTCCAGGGAAGTTGAAGAGGAACTTTTCCTCAGGAACTGCAGGGACGGGAATGGGCACAGAGAGGTAGGATGGGCACCCACAGCTGGGAACTCCCAGTTCGGGCACCCAAAATTCGGCATGTGACAGCATCCTGCCCTGGGGACCCTGCAGCCACCAGAGGAGTGGCTGTCACCACATCCCCTCTGCCCAGCTGGGACTTGTTTGAGCTTGGCCTCGATGCTCTCAGAGATATTTTTCGAGCTCGTGCAGAGTTTCCAAATTTTTTTTTTTTTTCCGGTTGGAAATGCAAAAATCTGTCAAATCCTGCTGCAACCCCAAACTCTGGAGCACACCCTGAGTCACGAGCAGCTGCTGCAGTGAACCCCAGATTCCCAGGCACCCACCCCAGCCCCGGGAATCTGCAGCGTGGCCCCAAAGGTGGATTCACACCCCGAGGGGATTTACCCGAAGCCGCGGGCAGCACCCAGGAAAAGCAGGAAGGAGCAGATTTTGGGTGCCAAAATTCATTGATTTCTCTTGAAAACGATCCTGGGTTTCAGCTCAAACTTCCACCCCCGTCTCCGACAGCTCCCAGGCAACGCTTCCTTCTCCAGAGGAATTCCAGGAGGGTTTTGTCCTCTTCCCATTGTCCCCATGGAGAATAAAAAACCACTTTCCTCTCTTTTCATCTAGATCATTCCTGGTTTTGTCTGGTGCCAGCTCCAGAGTGGGGATTAAACTCTGGGAGCAGAAGAAGGGGCTGTAATTAAACCCGGGCTTAATTTCAGCAAGCAAAGCCGGAGCAGACGAACCTTTGGAAAACCAGGCACGCACGAGTTTTCCCACCGGAGGCAGGCGAGGCTGGCAATTAGCAGGTGATGTGGCACAGGAAAGAGATAAAAACCGAGCGATATCCATCGCCCGTGAGTCAGGGAGGCGTGAACAGATTTGGGTGTTGGATGGACAGACTCAATGACACGGAGCTGTCTCATTTCCGGGAGAAAAGGAGGGACACTTCTCTAAAAGCGCTTCTGTCCCGAGATTCTCATTCCCTGCTCCTGTTTCCCCCTCACGCAACCCAGGTGGATTTTCCTCCTCGGGGGAGTCACTGCCCAGGAGTTGGGGTTGGGATGCTGGAGGATTTTGGGGTGCAGGGGTGGGGGTCAGGACCAGTCTCGTGGCCAGTGATGGAGCAGCCGATTGAATTTTCTATCCTGGACACCGGGAACTGCTCCAGAGCCAGGGAAGGATCCCGGGATCCTGCCCAGCAGCGCTGAGGGGGGTCGGGTTTGGAATGGGGCAGGCACAGGGACGCAGCCATGGGGACAACGGTGGCACTGCCAGCTCCTGTCCCATCAGGTCACCCAGCCCAGCGCCCTGTGCTCCTGCCAGGACAAGAACCAGTGGCGGCTACCACAGCTCGGAGGGTGGCGACTCTCACAGCTCCGGCGGCTCCGGGGGCTGTCACAGCTCGGGGGGTGGCGGCTGCCCCTGGAAGTCGCAGCAGCAGGTGCCACAGGTGCCACAGGTGCGGCAGGTGCCGCAGCAGAAGATGAGGCGACAGCAGAAGATGAGGTGACATCGTAGCCCACTCCTTGTCCCGGTGCCCTTCGGAGTCTGGGCACGGCCAGGGCTGCCCTGGTGGCCCGGGCACATAAATATGACAATAAAGAGTCCCGTTGTCAATAAATGTGACAATAAAGAGACACACTCCCTAAATCTCTCTTGTCTTGGTGTTTCTTTAAACTCGGAATCACGGAGAGGAGAGGTCGGGAAAGATCTCTGAGGTTGCTCATCCCAAAGTTCTCTCCCGGTTTTTCTGTGCCCCTGGAAGGCTGGAGCAGGATTAATGCAGAGCTCGGGACAGAGCTGGGCTCCCCCGAACCCTTGGAATGCTCTGATCAGTGTGGATCATCCCTGGGGATCATTCCTTGGGGGATCATTTCTGTGGGATCATCCATGTGGGATTATCCCTGTGGGATCAATCCTGCGTGATCCCAGTGCTGAAGAAACCGCAAAAACCTCTCCCCATCTCCCCGGACCCCACAGCTCCCAGACCCCCAAGGCTTCCCAACCCTCTCCCGACCACTCAGAGCTTTCTCACCACAGCTTTGATCCCCCTCTCGCCTCCGGAGGCTCCCGAAATCCAGGGTTGGACAGTTTTTATTGGGTTTTTGTGATCTTACAATGTTGATGTGAGAAGGGGAAAGACAAGCCGGGGGAAAAAAACGCCTTTGGGATATTTACAGCACCCGTGAAAACATCCTCGGCCGAAGCTGGAGGTCTGCCTGCAACTGAGGTGCATTTTTGGTGTGTCCAGCCCCCCAAAACCCCGTGGGGATTTTGCTGTTGATTCCAAATGAGCTCCCGACAGCGAAAGTTTCATTTTTCCCGCTCTGGGTTCATTATTGCCGAGTCAAGTTAATTACCCTGCTCACCCCAGCCCTATTAACCTGGGATTTTTTTTTTTTTTCACTGTCTCCCCATCAATAACCAGGGTGAAGGGGTTGAGATTTCAGGCGTTGCTTTTAATGAAGGGGAAAAAACTAAAAAATCTGCCCCAAACCACCCCCACCCTCCCAAGCCTTCAAAGCTGCGTTTTTAAAGCACCCCAAAGAGAAAGCGCTGGAGCGTCGGGACCGAATTTTTGGGGATATTTTTGCCTCATGGAGGTAAATCGGTGGAGCTGGGCAGGGTCTTCGCTTCTCCCAGGATGTGCCAGGAGCAGGAGAAGCCTGGAAGGAGAACCCAGCACTGCTGCTGCCCACGGAGCGACCCCGGGATCCTGCGGGGAGGGAGGAAAACCCACG